>CM033471.1:270864885-270880401 GCA_019447015.1 Hymenochirus boettgeri | reverse complement strand
ATATAGATATAACGTATTCAGATAATATGATATTGTATGGGCCTAGGAAGTACATTGATTATCTTTTTTCTATGTTTGTATAAATGTTTGCCACAGATCAGTAGCACTTCCGTAAATGTAGTTGTAAATTAGCCTAATTGGAGTGCTTCCACAATCCTTGTATTGTATGTATGTGAACAAGATCAGGAGCTGACTAGGCCACCAGATTATATACAGATAACAATTAGGGAATTAGATCAGCTGGGGTTGGCTAAGAGGAGACAGACTTAATTAAATGAATGTGCAAATTTGGTTTCCTAATAAACAAACAGACTAGACTATAAATATCAGTACAAAATGATAATAAGGATGCATACCAGATCAAAAAACAATTAAGCAACAGAGGGAGTTATGGGAATCAGTTTGGAAATCAGACACATTCAGTGGCAAGGTAAAGGATGCATACAGTACCTGTAATGAGAAAAACATGGAGTCAGGAGAGATGAAACAAGATGATAAGTATTCTAAGTGTCCTTATTAATTCTGGTGTTAATTCAGCCCAACACTTAGAAAAATGCTGCACTTGGAAAGAATGCTGCATGATCTACCAAAGAGCTTACAATCTAGTTAGGTGGGTAACACACAGATACAATGGAATGGGTGGTAAATGCTGGTGAGTTTTACCATTCTTACAGTAAAAAAACCCTTTCCAGATTTATAGACTAAATTCTCTCTTCAGTCTTAAGGGATGTCCACGTGTCCACCTTTGCTCTAGTTCCTGTCTTCCAAGATTTAAAAAAGGTCTTCACTGTCATGTCAACGTGGATCCTACTATATCTCTACAGACAAGTTACTTCTTTTTAAAATTGACTCCTTGTCAAAGTATATATATGGTGTGGGCCACACATTTATCTTGCCTATATCCCATATTATGTAGGTCCTATTAGTTGTTAGGGCTTTTTTGATATCTTTGTTTCTCAGAATATAAACCACTGGGTTGACCAAAGGAACCACTACTGTTGTATAACAGAGAAAGAACATGTGTTATGGTCATTGATTGTTTTTGTGGGGAATCACATAGATAGAAATTAAGGTCCCATAAATATGGACACCACAGCCAGATGGGAGCTGCAGGTGAGAAGGCTTTCTGTCTTCAGTACTGGACTTGATTTTAGAATTTCATTTACAAAATAGACATAAGATACAATGATGATCATTAATGGGAACACCAGTGAAGGGAAATTGCACCAATAATTTCCATTTTCACTGGGGAGGTGTCTGAGCAAGAAAGTTCTAATAGAGGATCAATGTCACAGAAAAAGTGGTCAATGGGATTACGTTTACAGAACTTCAATGTACTTATTGATCACAGAAATCAACACAATACTAAATGCAACCAGCCATGACATGAACACTAATTTAACACAAACTCTGTGGTTCATGATAGAAGTGTAACGTAGAGGGTTACAGATGGCCAGATATCTGTCAATGGACATTATTGTTAGAAGGATTAACTGAATTGTTTCAAAGCTACCAAAAAAGTATAATTGAGTAATACAACCAACTAGGACATTGTAACGTCTTTATTAATGATAGTTTGGAGCATGATGGGAACAATATTTGTAGTTTCCAGAAGGTCGGATATGGACAGTTGCTGGAGGAAGAAGTACATGGGGGTCTGGAGATTCTGATTGGTTGACACCAACACTATGATGAGGACATTTTCACAGACTGTCAGAATGTACATCAAAAGGAACAGGGTGAAGAGCGGAATCCGAGAGTTATGGAGATTCGGAATCCAAGAGAGAAATCTCAGTGATCGATGTCTGGTTTTTTATACATGAGCCGAGGGAGAAATAATATTGTAGAATTAAGGATTCATTATTAGACAGTTTTAAGCTCTTCATCTTCTGTTAATATAATAACAGAAAGATAATGGCTGGTGTCGAACCCCCCACCTCTATTTAGGCTTGGTTTCTTTATTTTCACATAAATGGCCTCTTGGCACCTCTCTTGAACCGTCTGTTCCTTAGCCAAGATGTTGACATTACAATCTCAAAGGTATGTCCCTATTCCTTAAGATGCAGGCAGGTACTTCTGAGTCCTGACTCGATGAATTAGCTCTTCTGTGCTGGGCCATATCCTGGCCATATCCTTGCCTGGAATACCCTGGAATTTATTTTTAAAGTATTATAAAAGGAGGTCCGTGACCTCCATTATAAACATTAAGGCATCAGGTACCTATATTTAACAGCAAGGGGTCAGGGACCTTCTAATGTAAGGTGCTGGTAGCATGTAGCTAAGAGGTGTGATCAAAACTCCCAGGGTAAAGCATTAAGGACAGCACTGTACGTGGCAGAAAATTGGTGTCAAACTGCTTTGGTAGAAATGAGAGAGAATGGTAATTGGAAAAAGAGGTTTACAGAAAACCAACTCATACTCTCACTATCCTTTAGATAACAAGCTGGGTATCATCAGAACCCTACAACAGCAAGAACATTCCACTAGAACAGAGCTAGCCTAAAGAAATTAAACATCTAAGAGAAGCCCTGAAAACTTGTATTGGACTGGGCCTTTGCCATAACTGAATGGAAGGGGAAAAAAAAGAAAACCAATACCATGAGTGAAGGGAGACGCAAGACGGAAACAAATAGGCCACCCATCCCATATGTAGCAGGGGTGTCTGAAAATAAACAGAATTTTCATGAGACATGCTTTAAACCTAGCAATACACTAATTACACAATAATAACATGAATTCATACAAATAGATCTTGCCAAACTACCTTGATGTGAGTAAGGATTTAGATTTTGGCTTAGTACTGGATGTGGTATACTTAGATTTTGATGAAGATTTGATGAAGCTGCAAGGAGTTTCTATGTTCTCCCTGTGCTTGCTTGGGTTTCCTCTGGTACTCTGGTCCCCCCCCAAACATCAAGAGAGACTGAAAGGTTGTATGTGTGAAATAAAGTGATTAACATTGTAAGGTCTTTGGGGTATGGCCTGATGTGAATGGATTTAATAATTGTAAAAGTCTGTGGAATATGTACTGCTATAAAATATAATTAAAATACATATATAACATACTACTGTGCCACAGGTGACTGGTTTAAAAACTAAGGTATATTGGCCTCAAAAACAAAACATTTGTACATAGGTAGAGGATTGGGTTGTTAGATTGCATTCACAAGTAGTGTGTCAATGGAGCTTCATCTATGTGGAGTATACTGTAGTATAGTGCCTTAGGGTTCAGTAATAATTTTTAATTCCTGAAGAATTAAGAACACATCTACACGTGAGCTATAGGAGTACTTCTTACAGATTTCTGTTCTGATACACCATTTTGAATTCAGA
Organism: Hymenochirus boettgeri; assembly: GCA_019447015.1. NCBI lineage: Eukaryota > Metazoa > Chordata > Amphibia > Anura > Pipidae > Hymenochirus > Hymenochirus boettgeri. The sequence continues at coordinate 270,877,068 of CM033471.1, read as the reverse complement.
GAATATTTTGCTAAGGCAAGCTGCTTACATATTTGTACTCTGGGTGAATGGGCGGATGGTGTTTGGAGAATGTTATGTTTTGTAATTTAGAGGAAGAATCACAAAGATAAAAAATGTAACCACTTTTCATGTATAGATTGTTGCATGTACGAAATGAAATGTACTTTTGGGAAATAAATATATAAACCAGGTCTGGTAATTTTTGTCTGTTAGATCAACTGACTTTAGGTTAGTCCTTTAGACGTTTTGCTAGTCATCCGACTGGATACCTCAATTCAGAATACAAGAATTGGTTTGACTATAGATAGCCTGGAAAGTTCCCAATCATCATATAACAGCAAGGGGGTCAGGGACCTCCATATAATAGCAAAGTTGTTGGGGACCTCCTAAAAGCAGGTATTGATTGCATTGTAGCTTAGATGTTTTATCAAAACTACCCAGGGTAAGGCATAAAATAGCATTTTATTTAGGCTTGGTTTCTTTATTTTGCCTCTTTACACCACTCCTGTAAAAGCAAGTAAGCACAGGCTAAGCTGTGAATATAATAGTGTTTATTCAAACAAATGCCATAAACAACACAACATGTTTTGAACGACAGACACTCTTTATCAGAGTCTTGACAAAGGACAGCTATCTCTAGATAAAGGGTGTCTGTTGCTCGAAACAGCTTAGCATGAGCTTACTTGGTTTCACCACATCCAGCATTTAAACTTCAAGTATGATCCTTTTTCCTTAAGCAGGTACACAGCAGAGTCCTGACCGGAGGAACTGGCTCCATACGTTGGTTCAGTTGCTGTTTTGTCTCCCCTCATGCAAACCAGACACTCTTTACTGCACTGCAGCGTATATGATGTCACTTTCGTGTTTCGGTATTGGGTGTGAAAGTACCAGCTGCTACATTGTAACATATTATTGAGGTTGAATAAGACAAGTCCAACCTTTTCACCCTCATTTTAAACCCTACCTAATAGTAGATCCAAAAGAAGGCAAAAAAAAAAAGGGGGGGGGGGATTTCTTCCTGACTTCCTGAATCGGAAACGTACACCTGGATCAAACCGAACTACAGTATATGCATTAATACCATAATTCTCAATATTATATATCGATCCTGACCAACCAGAACTACAGTATATGTAATTAATACCATTAATTCTCAATATTATATGTATCCCTGTACCAACCAGAACTACAGTATAGTGTATTAATACCAGTAATTCTCAATATTATATAGTATCCCTATACTAATCAGAACTACAGTATATGCATTAATACCATTAATTCTCAATATTATATAGTATCCTTGTCCAACCAAAACTACAGTATTGTATTAATACCCAGTAATTCTCAATATTATATGTAATCCCTATACCAACCAGAAACTACAGTATATGCATTAAAACCATTAATTCTCAATATTATATAGTATCCCTGTACAACCAGAACTACAGTATATGTTATTAATACCAGTAACTCCATCTTATATAGTATCCCTGTACCAACCAGAACTACAGTTGATATGTATTAATACCAGTAATTCTCAATAGTATATAGTATCCCTGTACCAACCAGAACTATAGTATATGCATTAAAACCATTAAATTAATTCTCATATTATATAGTATCCCGTACCAACCAGAACTACAGTATATGTATTAATACCAGTAATTCTCCATATAGTATATGTATCCCTGTACCAACCAGAACTACAGTATATGTATTAATACCAGTAATTCTCAATATTATATAGTATCCCTGTACCAACCAGAAACTATAGTATATGTATTAATACCAGTAATTCTCAATTTATATAGATCCCTGTACCAATCAGAACTACAGTATATGTATTAATACCAGTATTCTCAATATTATATAGTATTCCGTACAACCAGAACCTATAGTATATGTATTAATACCAGTAATTCTCAATATTATATAGTAACCCTGTACCAACCAGAACTACAGTTAATGTTTAATACCAGTAATTCTCACTATTATATAGTATCCCCTACCAACCAGTATACCCGTAAACACTGTACAGAGCTGCATGGGAGAGGATAATGAACTGAACCTGATTTTAGCACAGCCCTGTGTATGTATTTCTCAATATCACACTTATATGTTACACTTATAGAAATAACATTAGTACAGGCTGCAGGGGGAGGATATGAACTGAACCTGATCTTAACACAGCTCTGTGTAATGTGTTTTTTTTTAATATCACAACTTTAATAGGTTACACTTATAGAAAATAAACAGTACAGAGCTGTATGGGAGGATAATGAGTGAACCTGATCTTAGCACAGCTCTGTGTATGTTTTCTCAATAATCACAACTTTCATAGTTTATACTTATAGAAATAACATAGTACAGAGCTGCATGGGGAGGAGAATGAAGTGAACCTGATCTTAGCACAGCCCTGTGTAATGTATTTCTCAATAGTGTCCCCTATCTGAAAGTAAATAAAACCGTCACTATCTGAAGGTGAAATGAAACCTTTAGAGCAGACCATCCGGCTCCATATTTTTGTTAAAGGAAACACTAAACACATAAAAATGACTAAGTGCCATTCATTTCTATTATTCACAGGGAGGTGAGAACGCTTTTCTCACCTCCCTGTGAATAATAGGACGCTCGGGGACCAGGAACTTACCTTACCCTCTGCTCCACTCGCAGCCGCTCAGTCTCTGAACAGCTAGTTTCTGGTCCCGATCGCGCGCCCTATCTTTGATTGGCGCGCATGCGCCTAAGATAGGGCGCGTGGTCGGGACAGAGCGGCTGTCAGAGACTGAACGGCTGCGTAGTGGAGCGGCGGGTAAGGTAAGTTCCTGGTCCCCGAGCGTCCTATTATTCACAGGGATGTGAGAATAAGCGTTCTCACTCCCGTGATAATAGCACTAATGGCCCTTAGTTCACTGGGATAATGTATTATCAGGTAAAGGTACTGAACAGAAGTCATAGAGTGTACCGTATATACTGGAGTATAAACTGGGATAAGGTACTGAACAGAAGTGGACTGTGTTTAAGGGGATTTTAAGCCAGTTCAGATCTAAATGGGAAATAAAAAACCCTTGGGAAATAAATGGAAAAAAAATAAATCCGCACCCATGTGGCTAAATTCTGATGTAAAGAGGCAAATGGAAACCTGTAAAGGAATAGTTCACTACCAAAGGATTAGGAGCTATGTCTTACCGTTCTTCAATCAATGCAAGTGGAGCCAGGAGCGAAGGTACAGGAAATACAAGGCAAGGATTGTGGAAGCACTCCAATTAGGCTTTTACAACTACATTTAGCGGAAGTTCTACTGATCCGGTCAAACAGTTATACAAACATAGAAAAGATAATCAATGCACATTCCTAGGCCCCATACAATATCACATTATCTGTATATACAGTATATCTATATATATATAAACATAGAAAAGATAATCAATGTACATTCCTAGCCCCATACAATTCATATTATCTGTATATACAGTAATATCTGATATATAAACTAGAAAAGATATCAATGTACTTCCTAGGCCCCATACATATCATATTATCTGTATATACAGTATATCTATATATATAAAACTAGAAAAGATAATCATGCTACATTCCTAGGCCCCATACAATATCATATTATCTGTATATACAGTATATCTAATATAATAAAACATAGAAAAGATAATCAATGTACATTCCTATGCCCCATACAATATCATATTATCTGTATATACAGTATATCTATATATATAAACATAGAAAAATAATCAATGTACATCCTAGGCCCCATACAATACATTTATCTGTATATACAGTATCTATATATATAAACATAGAAAAGTAATCAATGTACATTCCTAGGCCCCATACATATCATATTATCTGTATATACTATATCTATATATATAATAAACATAGAAAAGATAATCAATGTACATTCCTAGGCCCCTACAATATCAATTATCTGTAATACAGTATATCTATATATATACACATAGAAAGATAACAATGTACATTCCGAGCCCCATACAATATCATATTATCTGTATATACAGTATATCTATTATATAACATAGAAAAGATAATCAATGACATTCCTAGCCCCATACAATATCATATTATCTGTATAATACGTATATCATATATTAAACATAGAAAAGATAATCAATGTACATTCCTAGGCCCCATACAATCACTATTACTGTATTAAACAGTATATCTAATATATAAACATAGAAAAGATAATCAATGACATTCCTAGGCCCATACAATATCATATATTATCTGTATATACAGTATATCTATATATATAAACATAGAAAAGATAATCAATGTACATTCCTAGCCCCATACAATATCATATTATCTGTATATACAGTATATCTATATATATAAACATAGAAAAGATAATCAATGTACATTCCTAGGCCCATACAATATCATATTATCTGTATATACAGTAATCTATATATATAAACATAGAAAAGATAATCAATGACATTCCTAGGGCCCCATACAATATCATATTATCTGTATATACAGTATATCTATATGTATAACATAGAAAAGATAATCAATGTCACATTCCTAGGCCCCATACATACATAATTATCTGTATATACGTATCTCTATATATATAAACATAGAAAAGATAATCAATGACATTCCAGGCCCCATACAATATCATATTATCTGTATATACAGTATATCTATATATATAAACATAGAAAATAATCAATGACATTCCTAGGCCCCATACAATATCATATTATCTATATACAGTATATCTATATATATAAACATAGAAGATATCACTTACATTCCTAGGTCCCATACAATATCATATTATCTGTATATACAGTATATCTATATATATAAAAACATAGAAACGATAATCAATTACACATTCCTAGGCCCCATACAATATCATATTATCTGTATATAACAGTATATCTATTATATAACATAGAAAAGATAATCAAGCACATTCCTAGGTCCCATACAATATCATATTATCTGTATATACAGTATATCTATATGTATATAACATAGAAAGATAATCAATGTACATTCTATGCCCATACATATCATATTATCTGTATATACATATATCTATATATATATAAATAGAAAAGATAATCAATGCACATTCCTAGGCCCCATACAATATCATATTATCTGTATATACAGATATCTAGTATAAACATAGAAAGATAATCAATGACATTCCTAGGCCCCATACAATATCATATTATCTGTATATACAGTATTCTATATGTATAAACATAGAAAGATCATCAATGTACATTCCTAGCCCCATACAATATCATATTATCTGTATATACAGTATATCTATATATATAAACATAGAAAAGATATCAATGCACATTCCTGGGCCCCATACAATATCATTTACTGTATTTTACAGTATATCTATATATATAAACATAGAAAAGATAATCAATGTACATTCCTAGGCCCCATACAATATCATATTATCTTGTATATACAGTATATCTATATATAAAAACATAGAAAAGATATCAATGTACATTCCTAGCCATACAATATCATATTATCTGTATATACAGTATATCTATAATATAAACATAGAAAAGATAATCAATGCACATTCCTACCCCATACAATATCATATTATCTGTATATCAGTATATACTATATATATAAACATAAAAAGATAATCAAGTACATTCCTAGGCCCATACAATATCATATTATCTGTATATACAGTATATCTATATATATAACATAGAAAAGATAATCAATGACATTCCTGGGCCCCATACAATATCAATTATCTGTATATACAGTATATCTATAATATTATAACATAGAAAGATAATCATGTACATTCCTAGGTCGCATCCAATATCATATTATCTGTATATACAGTATATCTATATATATAAACATAGAAAAGATAATCAATGTACATTCCTAGGCCCCATACATATCATATTATCTGTATATACAGTATATCATATATATAACATAGAAAAATAATCAATGACATTCCTAGGCCCATACAATATCATATTATCTGTATATACAGTATATCTATATATTAAACATAGAAAAGATAATCATGACATTCTGGCCCCATACATATCATTTATCTGTATACAGTATATCTATATATATAAACATAGAAAAGATAATCAATGTACATCCTAGGCCCATACAATATCATATTATCTGTATAACAGTATATCTATAATATAAACTAGAAAAATAATCAATGTACATTCCTAGGCCCATACATATCATATTATCTGTATATACAGTTATCTATATATATATAAACATAGAAAAGATAATCAATGCACATTCCTAGGCCCATACATATCATATTATCTGTATATACAGTATATCTATATATATAAACATAGAAAAGTTAATCAATGCACATTCCTAGGCCCCATACAATATCATATTATCTGTATATACAGTATATCTATATATATAAAACATAGAAAAGATAATCAATGTACATTCCTAGGCCCATACAATATCATATTATCTGTATATACAGTATATCTATATATATAAAACATAGAAAAGATAATCAATGTACATTCCTAGGCCCATACAATATCATATTATCTGTATTAACAGTATATTCTATATAAAACATAGAAAAGATAATCAATGTACATTCCTAGGCCCATACAATATCATATTATCTGTATTATACAGTATATCTATATATATAAACTAGAAATAATCAATGACATTCCTAGGCCCCATACAATATCATATTATCTGTATATACAGTATATCTATAATATATACATAGAAAGATATTCAATGTACATTCCTGGCCCATACAATATCATATTATCTGTATATACAGTATATCTATATATAACATAGAAAAGATAATCAATGCACATTCCTAGGCCCCATAAATATCATATTATCTGTATATACAGTATATCTATATATATAAACATAGAAAAGATAATCATTGCACATCCTAGCCCCCATCAATATCATATTATCTGTATATACAGTATATCTATATATATAAACATAGAAAGATAATCAATGACATTCTGGCCCATACAATATCATATTATCTGTATATACAGTATATCTATATGTATAAACATAGAAAAGATAATCAAGCACATTCCTAGGCCCCATACAATATCATATATCTGTATATACATTATATCTATATATTAACATAGAAAAGATAATCAATGTACATTCCTAGGCCCCATACAATATCATATTATCTGTATATAAGTATATCTATATATATAAACATAGAAAGATAATCAATGCACATTCCTAGCCCATACAATACATATTATCTGTATATAAGTATTCTATATATATAAACATAGAAAAGATAATCAATGCACATTCCTAGTCCCATACATATCATATTATCTGTATATACAGTATATCTATATTATATAAACATAAAAAGATAATCATGTCACATTCCTAGGCCCCATACAATATCATATTATCTGTATATCAGTATATTTATGTATAAACATAGAAAGATAATCAATGCACATTCCTAGCCCCATACAATATCATATTATCTGTATTACAGTATATTTATATGTATATAAACATAAAAAGATAATCAATAGCACTTCCTAGGCCCATACAATATCATATTATCTGTATAAACAGTATATCTATATTAATAAACCTAGAAAGATATCAATGACATTCCTAGCCCCATACAAATCTATTATCTGTATATACAGTATATCTATATTATAAAACATAGAAAAGATAATCAATGCACATTCCTAGGTCCCATACAATATCATATTTCTGTATTACATATATATCTAAAATAACATAGAAAAGTAATCAATGCACATTCCTAGGCCCCATACAATATCATATTATCTGTATATACAGTATATCTATATATAAACATAGAAAAGATAATCAATACACATTCCTAGGCCCCATACAATATCATTATCTGTATATACAGTATATCTATATATATAAAACAATAAAAAGATAATCAATGACATTCCTAGGCCATACATATCATATTATCTGTATATCCAGTATATCTATATATATAAACATAGAAAGATAATCATGCCATTCTAGGGCCCATACAATCATATTATCTGTATATACAGTATATCTATATATATAAACATAGAAAAATAATCAATGTACATTCCTAGCCCCATACAATATCATATTATCGTTATATAGTATATCTATATTATATATAAACATAGAAAAGATAATCAATGACATTCCTAGGCCCATACAACATATTATCTGTATATAAGTATATCTATATATATAAACATAGAAAAGATAATCATGCACATTCCTAGCCCATACAATATCATATTATCTGTATATACAGTATATCTATATGTATAATAACATAAAAAGATAATCAATGCCCATTCCTAGGCCCCATACAATATCATATTATCTGTTATACAGTATATCTATATGTATAAACATAAAAAATAATCAATGCCATTCCTAGGCCCCATACATATAATATTATCTGATATACAGTATATCTATATGTATATAAACATAAAGAATAATCAATGCACATTCCTAGCCCATACAATATCATATTATCTGTATATACAGTATATCTATATATATATAAACATAGAAAAGATAATCAATGTACATTCCTAGTCCCCATACATATCATATTATCTGTATATACAGTATATCTATATATATATAACATAGAAAAGATAATCAATGCCATTCCTAGGGCCCCATACATATCATATTATCTGTATATACATATATCTTATTATATAAACATAAAAAGATAATCAATGACATTCCAGGCCCCATACAATATCATATTATCTGTAATAACAGTATATTATATATTATATAACATAGAAAAAATATATCAATGCACATTCCTAGGCCCTACAATATCATATTATCTGTATTACAGTATATCTATTGTATATAAACATAGAAAAGATAATCAATGCACATTCCTAGGCCCCATACATATATCTATTATACATGACATATATATATAAACATAGAAAAGATAATCAATGCACATTCCTAGGGCCCATACAATATCATATTATCTGTATATACAGTATATCTATTATATAAACATAGAAAAGATAATCAATGTACATTCCTAGCCCATACAATATCATATTATCTGTATATACAGTATATCTATATATATAAACATAGAAAAGATAATCAATGCACATTCCTAGGCCCCATACAATATCATATTATCTGATATCAGTCATATATATAACATAGAAAAGATAATCATGCACATTCCTGGCCCCATACTATCATATTATCTAATACAATATCATACATTATAAACATAGAAAAGATAATCATGCACATTCCTAGGCCCATACAATTCATATTATCTGTATATACAGTATATCTATATATATAAACATAGAAAAGATAATCAATGACATTCCTAGGCCCATACAATATCATATTATCTGTTATACAGTATATCTATATTATATAACATAGAAAAGATAATCAATGCACATTCCTAGGTCCCATACATATCATATTATCTGTAAATCTATAATTATAACATAGAAAGATAATCAATGCACATTCCTAGCCCCCCATACAATATCATATTATCTGTAATAGACATATCTATATATAACTAGAAAATTAATCAATGCCATTCCTAGGCCCCAACATATTATATTATCTACAATACATACATATAAACATAGAAAAGATATCAATGCACATTCCTGGCCCATACAATATCTATTATCTGTTATATACAGTATATCTATATATATAAACATAGAAAAGATAATCAATGACATTCCTAGGCCCCATACAATATCATATTATCTGTATATACAGTATATCTATATATATAACTAGAAAGATAATCAATGACATCCTGAGGCCCATACAATATCATAATCTGTATATACAGTATTCTATATTATAATAAACATAGAAAGATAATCAATGTACATTCCTAGGCCCCATACAATATATATTATCTGTTATACAGTATATCTATATATATATAACATAGAAAAGATATCAATCAGTACATTCCTAGGCCCCATACAATATCATATATCTGTATATACAGTATATCTATATATATAAAACATAGAAAAGATAATCAATGACATTCCTAGCCCCCATACAATATCATATTATCTGTATATACAGTATATCTATATATAAACATAGAAAGATAATCATGACATTCCTAGGCCCCATACAATATCATATTATCTGTATATACAGTAATATCTTATATATATAAACATAGAAAGATAATCAATGTACATTCCTAGGCCCCATACAATATCATATTTATCTGTATATACAGTATATCTATATATATAACATAGAAAAGATAATCAATGTACATTCCTAGGCCCCATACATATCATATTATCTGTATATACAGTAATCTATATTATATAACATAGAAAAGATAATCAATGTACATTCCTAGGCCCCATACAATATCATATTATCTGTATATACAGTATATCTATATATAAACATAGAAAAGATAATCAATGTACATTCCTAGGCCCCATACAATATCATATTATCTGTATATACAGTATATCTATATATAAACATAGAAAAGATAATCAATGTACATTCCTAGGCCTCATACAATATCATATTATCTGTATATACAGTTATCTATATATATAAACATAAAAGATAATCAATGTACATTCCTAGGCCATACAATATCATATTATCTGTATATACAGTATATCTATATATATAAACATAGAAGATAATCAATGTACATTCCTAGGCCCATACAATATCATATTATCTGTATATACAGTATATCTATATATATAAAACATAGAAAGATAATCAATGCACATTCCTAGGCCCATACATATCATATTATCTGTATATACAGTATAATCTATATATAAACATAGAAAGATAATCAATGCTACATTCCTAGGGCCCCATACAATACATATTATCTGTATATACAGTATATCTATATTATAAACATAGAAAGATAATCAATGCACTTCCTAGGCCCCATACAATATCATATATCTGATATACCAGTATATCTATATATATATAAACATAGAAAAGAATAATCAATGACATTCCTAGGCCCCATACAATATCATATTATCTGTATATACAGTATATCTATATATATAAACATAGAAAAGATAATCATGACATTCCTAGGCCCCATACAATATATATTACCTGTATACAGTATATCTATATGTATAAACATAGAAAAGATAATCAATGACATTCCTCTAGGCCCCATACATATCATATTATCTGTATATACAGTATATCTATATTATAAAACATAGAAAGATAATCAATGTACATTCCTAGGCCCCATACAATATCATATTATCTGTATATACAGTATATCTAATATAGATAAACATAGAAAAGAAATCAATGCTCATTCCTAGGCCCCATACAATATCATATTATCTGTATATACAGTATATCTATATATAAAACATAGAAAAGATAATCATGTACATTCCTAGGCCCCATACAATATCATATTATCTGTATATACAGTATTCTATATATATATATATAAACATAGAAAAGATAATCAAGTACATTCCAGGTCCAATACAATATCATATTATCTGTATTACAGTAATCTATATATATAAACATAGAAAGATAATCAATGTACATTTCCTGGCCCCAACAATATCATATATTGTATTACAGTATATCTATATGTATAAACATAGAAAAGATAATCAATGTACATTCCTAGGCCCATACAATATCATATTATCTGTATATACCAGTATTATATATATATAAAACATAGAAAGATAATCAATGACATTCCTAGGCCCCATACAATATCATATTATCTGTATAACAGTATTATATATATGATAAACATAGAAAGATAATCACAATGTACATTCCTGGCCCCATACTATCATATTAATCTGTATATACAGTATACATATGTATATAACATAAAAGATAATCAATGCCCATTCCTAGGCCCCATACAATATCATATTATCTGTATATACAGTATCTTATATATATAAACATAGAAAGATAATCATGCACATTCCTAGGCCCCATACAATATCAATTATCTGTATATACAGTATATCTATATATATAAACATAGAAAAGATAACATGCACATTCCTA
>CM033471.1:270832827-270864753 GCA_019447015.1 Hymenochirus boettgeri | reverse complement strand
TGGGCCCCATACAATATCATATTATCTGTATATACAGTATATCTATATATATAAACATAGTAAAGATAATCAATGCACATTCCTAGGCCCCATACAATATCATATTATCTGTATATACAGTATATCTATATGTATAAACATAGAAAAGATAATCAATGTACATTCCTAGGCCCCACACAATATCATATTATCTGTATATACAGTATATCTATATGTATAAACATAGAAAAGATAATCAATGCACATTCCTAGGCCCCATACAATATCATATTGTCTGTATATACAGTATATCTATATATATATAAACATAGTAAAGATAATCAATGCACATTCCTAGGCCCCATACAATATCATATTCTCTGTATATACAGTAATACTATTATGTATAACATAGAAAGATAATCAATGTACATTCCTAGCCCCATACAATATCATTTATCTGTATATACAGTATATCTATATGTTAAACATAGAAAAGATAATCAATGCACATTCCTAGCCCATACAATATCATATTATCTGTATATACAGTATATCTATATGTATAAACTAGAAAAGATAATCAATGCACATCAATTAGATCAAAACTTGGACTTGAAATGTAGTTCTTGAAGACGTTTCGCTAGTCCTCCGACGGCTTTCTCAATTCAGAATGACTTGTACAAGAATCTGTTGCAATTATGTACCCTGGAAAATCCCAATTAGCATATCACAGCCAGGTGTTAAGGGGTGATTGGATAGTGGCTAAGAGGAGTTAATGGAACGCCCAGAATAAGGTGTTAAACAGCATTGTACATGGCAGACAGTTGGGTCGAACCCCCCCACCTCTTTGGCTTGGTTTCTTTCTTTATTTCACATAATGGCCTCCTTACACCTCTCTTGAACCGTCACGTTCCTTCGCCAATTGTTAACATATAAATCTTCAAAGGTATGTCTTATCCTTAAGATGCAGGTACACGGCTGAGTCCTGACCCGAGGAATTGGCTCTTCTGTGCTGGGCCATACGTTGATGCAGTTGCTGTTTGGTCTCCCCCACATACAAATCAGAGCATTCTTCACTGCACTGCACTGCATATATGATGTCGCTTTTCATGTGTTGGGGTATTGGGTCTTTTGGCTGTACCAATTGCTGCCTGTTGTTCGGTTTAAAGCAACAGGGATACGATGTTTTTTGAAAATTCTTTTTCATTTCTCGAGACCCCTGCTACATATGGATGAAGGAATTGGCGAAGGAACGTGACTGGTTCAAGAGAGGTGTAAGGAGGTCATTTATGTGAAAATAAAGAAACAAGCCTAAATAAGGTGGGGGGTTCACACCAACTGTCTGCCATGTACAATGCTGTTTTAACACCTTACTCTGGGCGTTCCTATAACACCCCTTAGCCACTATCCAATCACGCCCTAACACCTGGCTGTGATATGCTAATTGGGACTTTCCAGGGTACATAATTGCCACAGATTCTTGTACAAGTCATTCTATTGATAGATCCAGTCGGATGACTAGCGAAACGTCTTCAAGAACTAACTCTCAAGTCCAGTTGATCTAATTGAATACAACAGATTACCATGACCTGGATGAATGAGAACCTTCACAAGCATACATTGATGTTATTTTGGCTTGAGAAAGGGACCTAGGAAGGTACGGAAACATTACCTGCACCTGATGTTTTGAATAAATTCTGTTTCGGTGTTTATTCACCAGATATCAGTTAACATGTTTCCCGCCCATTAGAGGACTTTTGGTACTGCACCAGCTGTTGGTTCTTGACTGGAGTGCCGACCGTCCTCCCAGTGTATATATATATTATATATTATCCCTTCTCTCCTATTCTATAAGAATTTTTATATGTTTACAGACATTACATGGAGTTTTAGGAGCTACAATTCAGGTGGGGTATATAACAGTATTATATAGAAAGTGTATATGTATGTTTGTCCTTTTTACTATTTCATTTAAATAACCATAAAAAACAAAATTATAGCAAGTATAGTACTAATAGTGAGTTTATTTTACTCAGAAAACAAATTATATACAATTAAAAAAATGACTTTCTGACCAACCCTATGTTACAATATAAAAGTCAAAATGGAAGGTTTAGCCTCACCGCTAAGAGTGCTAAAGAGTCTCCATATGGACACTAAAAGGAAGTGCCATGTCAGTAGCATCCAGTCTTTTGAAATGTCCAGCACGTGCCACTCTTAACAAATAAAAAAATATTTGTACTATAGGCATTGTAAAGAGCAATCAAGAGCACTACACAATATCTGCTTTTTTTAACTTTGTAATATATGTTACAACGTTATTGTGGTGTGAGTGTGAGTGTGAGCATGAGCTTGCATGGAGCGTTATGTGCATTTCACACCTGCCTACTATATAGTGTGATGATTGTAGTTGTTGTGGACAATAGGGAAGCCACACTGCAACACTCTACTTATTAGAAAATGTAAAAATCCTAATAGTATATGCAGGGATAGTAAATAAAAACTATGCATTCTACCTTCAACAATTTATATTATATAGTACATGCAGTCACATAAAGGTAGGTACCCTCTGTGTATCACACACAACTATAACCGTATATACTCGAGTATAAACCGACCCGAGTATAAACCGAGGTACCCAATTGTACCTGAAAAAACTAATAAAAGTGATGTGACTCGAGTAAAAAACCAGGTAAATTGACAAATTCTAAATTCTCATACCTTGGCACTCCAGATGTTTGGAAACTACAACTCCCAGCATGCTTTATTAGTTGGGAGTTGTAGTTTCCAAACATCTACAACCTACACCCCCTCACCCTCCCACCTAATTCAAAGGGTCCCTTCTCTCCAGTGTGCATCCAGCTATCCATGTGCATCCGGGCTTCCTGTCTGGGTACCTCTTCTCCATTGTGCCTCAGCTCTCCAGTGTCCGGGATTCCTGCTGTAAGTGCAGCATACAAATTGAATCTGTCTGTAAGTGCCATCCTGCAAATTGAATCCAGTACATTACGGTACTTAACCATTTCGGCAGCGCTGAGTTCCTGTACTGTCGCGCCGCTGACGTCACTGCCACTGCACTGAACAGACAGGAATCCCGGACACTGGAGAGCTGGATGCACAGTAAATGTACTGACTCGAGTATAAACCAAGTTAAAGTTTTCAGGCTGATTTTGTAGCCTGAAAACTCGGTTTATACTCGAGTATATCCGGTATACCGTATCGTCGTCAACAAGGTAAGTAAAGCATAGTCACAGGGTCCAGTACTTGCAGGTAGGTATGGAGATCCTCAGCAATGTGAAGGTAGAGGGCTTAAAAATGGCGGGCAGTCGAGTAGGATGCGTTTCGCTCCTCCTACATCATGGGAGCTTTCTCACCTACTTTCTTTCTCAACTACTTTCCTATGTTTTGCTATTGTATTCTTTGGCCATTTACTTGCACCTCCCCTAAAGTCCAAAATGCATCACCTTACATTTATCACATTGAATCTCATCTGCCACTTAGCCGCCCAATGTGATAATCTATCTAGATCCCCCTGTAACTATTGCACATCCTCTGAAGTTTTATTGGTTGACAAAGTTTGTGTCGTCAGCAAACACAGAAACCTTGCTGACATACCCACTTCCAAATCATTAATAAATAGATTAAATAGAAGTGCCCCAACACAGAACCCTGTGGCACCCCACTTAGCACTTTAGCCATATGATGAAGCCCCATTAACAACTACTCTCTGCATCCTATTCATTAACCAATTTTCTATCCAGACAAATGTGCCTCCCCAGACCAACTGACCTTAGCTTATACATTAGTCACCTATGGGGACGTTATCAAAAGCCTTTGCAAATCCAAGTAAACACATCTACTGCTATGCCGAGTCTAAATTTCTACTTACTTTCCTCATAAAAGCCAAGCAAGTTAGTTTGACAAGATCTATTCTCCCTAAATCCATGCTGGTTACTACTATAATGTCATCCTTGAAACATAATCTAGAACATGATCCCTTATTAAACTTTCCAGGATCTTCCCCACCACTGAAGTTAAACTTACCGGCCTGTAATTACCCGTCTGTGAACGACTACCCTTTTTGAATATTGAATAACATCAGCCTTTTTCCAATCCAGAGGCACACCTCCGGACATGAGGGAAGCTGCAAAAATAAGAAACAATGGCCTAGATAAAACTGAACTTAGCTCCCTAAGTACCCGAGGATGTATTTATCCGTCCAGAGATTTATTAATATTAACCTTATTTAGTTCTTTCTGTACCATATCCTCGGTTAACCAAAGTGCACTTGAATCTTTTATACCATTATTGCTACTATACTCTATGATGTCTGTACTTAGATCTCTATAGTGTTATACAGAGGAAAAAAAATATTTAACACATTTACTAACTTATCCCACTTAATTAATGGTGCCACATTTTCAGTCCTCATCTTCTTACTATTAATATACTTAAAAAAAATGTAGGCTTAGTGATGCTTTGGTTCAGCTATCCTAACTTCATTTTAATTTATCTAGTTTGATTGCTTTCTTACACTCCTTGTTACAGTTTTTATAATCCCTAAAGGCCCTTTCCGTTCCCTCTGACTTAAAAGTTTTAAATGCCTTTTTCTCTCTTTCTCCATTTCCCTCTTTACATCATAATTCAGCCACATGGGCACGGATTTCATTTTTTTACATTTATTTCCCATGGGTTGTGAAATGGCTGAAAATTGCCTTAGCGATTTTTTCTGATGTAAAGAGTTGGTAGTTCATCCACTACACCAATCAATGTCAGGAAATTAAAGTCCCCATAATGAGTACACTCATATAAAGCTGACTCACTTCATCTCTGCTAGCATTGGTGGCTTATAGCAGACACCAACAATGACATTACCACCTTTCCTGTTAAATCTACATATGGTCTGATGTGGCACAGTTCCTTATATATAATAGACACATCGCAAACACTGCAAATACAGCGGTGCCTTACAGGTGAACTTTGAAATACCATGAACCCCAGAGGACACAGAAACTCCTCTTATAAAAAAAGACCCTATAATAAAGGCACTGAGCGCATAAAGGTCCAAAAAATACCACTCTGTTTATTGACATCCAAATAATAATATATTGCACATAAACCTTTTTCCATATCTCCTCATGTGAGTATTCTAACAACCTTAAAACCCACACATAATATACTAACATGATATATTAAAAACATACATATACGGCAATGGGCGTCCCAATTACCTATACCAAGTGTCCAGTGTCCATGCGATGTATCATATATAGGTCAATTCGTGTTCAAGATTCCTTCCATTTGTGAATAGATACCTATCGTAAATGAGCCGGCCACCTGATGAAACAATAGTACGGGACTTACGTGAGAAGCCAGGACCCGCTGACCGGACGGACCACACTCTTCACCCGATGGTAAGTATAAACACAGTTCCAAATGCAAGTTATCATGGAATCCTAAGAAACATGTATCACTACACCAATCAATGTCAGGATAAAAAGTCCCCCATAATGAGTACACTCATATAAAGCTGACTCACTTCATCTCTCTAGCATTTGGTGGCTGCATACACCAACAATGACATTACCACCTTTCCTGTTGCCTAATTCCACCCATTTGCCTCTGCTTTAACATCCATATCATTATTATCTCTTCTTTTAAATTTGGCTTCTCTTTTTTAACATTAACAAATACTCCTCCCCCTTTCCTTTTTTCTCTGTCCTGCCTAAAGAAGGCATATCCTAAATTTACACCCAGTCGTGAGAACTGTTCAACCACGTTTCTGCTATACCTATTACATCTACTTTTCATTCAACACCATTATCTCCATTCACCCATTTTGTCAGCCAGGATTCTCGCATTTGCAAACATACATTTTAATTATGATCCTGTATTTATTCAGACACTTTAATACACATGCCTCCCTACCCACTATGCTAGCCCAATCTCCTTTCCACCCACCACTGGCCTATCTACACCCTGCTTTTCTCCTGGTCTATCTTCCCAGTGAGACTGCTATTACCCTTCCCCCCCAAAACCTAGTTTAAATCTCCTCCAACCCTCTAGCCATCTTCTCCCCAAACAGCTGCACCCACTATCAGTGAGATACAACCCATCCCTACTAAAGAGCCTGTAACCGACAGCAAAGTCCTGCCCGTTCTCTATAAATCCAAACCCTTCTTCCTTACACCACCCTCTTAGCCAGCATTAATGCTCCTAAGCCCTGCTGTCTCTCTGATGTACAACGTGGCTGCAGTGGTATTTTTGAAACCCTACCCTGGAGGTCCTTGCTTTTAACTTGGCCCCAAGCTCTCAGAAATCATGTTTAAGGATTTCTCCTCCTCCTCTATCTTTGTCATTGGCACCAATGTGAACCAAGACCGCCGGTCACACCCAGCCCCACACAATAATCTGTCTACACGTCCACCACATGCCGAACCCTAGCACCAGGCAGGCAACATACAGTTCAGCATGTAGGGTCTTGGCGGCAGTTACCCTATTTACCTTCCTTATAATTAAGGTCCCCTACCACTACCACCTGCCTAGCATTCCTGATCCTAAGTTCACTCCCTTGTACTAGAGATTGGCAGTCCCCTGGGTGCTCAAGGGATTAGCCCCCTCCATACATGCTATTCCCAGCTGTCCTTCTCCACATCATCACCTAAGATGGAAAATCTGTTGGGATGGGCAAGCTGGGAAAAAGCAACCTTACCCTTCCATCCCCCACTTCCCTAGTAACCCTAACAAAACTAAACTCCCCCCTCAACCTTCCTGTCCCACTTCCACCCACCTCTATACTGGCCCCCAGCCAGTGCCTGCTGCCCCCAGATTTGCCAATCCTTGCAATGCTGCAAGCTGCCCCCTTAGACTCTCGACCTCAGCTTCCAAACGGGCAACCTACTCACACCTGACACAGATATAGGTCCCCTGGAATGTCTGCTCAACGTTCCTATACATGTGCAGGATGCACATTGCATGGTACCAACAAAACTGTCCCTTCTAATACACACACTACACAACTTGTTTAATTGCCCTTCTTGATTCAATGTCCTCTTTTTCTATGTTCTGCCTAAGACCAGGTCCTTTAGAACAAGGACACGTCCACTCTAGTTCGTTTCCACTCAAGACTTCTTTTTTGTTAGGCCCACCTATTCAAGTGACTAAAGACTATGAACAGGAGAATATAGCTGGGAAGAGGAACAGGCAAAGGGCAAGGGAACAGGAATGGTAGACAAGGAGCAAGGCAAGTTTGGAAACTAGCCAAGGCAAGGTCTGGAACTGGAAACAGAAACAAGGTATGGAATGATGAGAGCAGCAACAATAAGCAACGATCTGGCCAGGAATAGCAGCAGGTAAGCAGTTCACGGACATTTTTAAAACCTGTATGTAGGGGAGACCACTCAATCTATCCAGGATTTCCTAGCATAGATCCAGCATTTAGATCCAGGTAAGCTTCCTGTATCAAAACACTGCGTGGATAAGGGACATGATGCAGATACTGTAGCCTTAAATCTATATTATTGGTGGTGGTCCCTGTGCCATTTAGGGGGGTGATTCATCGACTTTGGTCTCTGCCCCTAATGATTTACAAGACTATGACCTGTATCTATTTATATATGCCAGCCTGCTGTCTTTTATTGAACTTCCACTAGTGGTTTTTCATGTATTGTGGGTTCAGGTTTGTGACACGGTGGGGGTGGTGTAGTGGGAGGATTTGAAGGTATGTTATTTTTCCTGTTATACTCTATAAATGTGTAACTGTTTGATGTGTGAGATAGCAGTTATTTTTTTAACCTGATAAGGGGATTTTTATTTCCCTGAAATGTTGTGATGTGTATATTGGATTATATCCTACAATAAATGACTTTAGCAAAGTATCATTTTTGAGTGCAGTTTCATTGGACAACAATTTATGTGGGACAATCCTGCTAGGTCCCCTAACACTATCACCAGAGAAACGTTGTGGTGGAGTGCTGTTATATTTCTATGTGTGTGTATATATCTATATATATAATATAAATAATTTATATAAATGGGGTGATGTTGATGGTTGATAAAAAAGTAGAATATACATTTACTCCCGTGGGTTGGACAGCAGTACCTTACTTACATTAATCAGTCAAAGGAAATTTACAGTTTCAAAGTACTTTTAGTTGGGAAGAACATCATCTTCCCCGACCTGAGATTGAAGTGGAAGATGGGAAGCTCCTTACAAGTACAATCTTTAAAGAAGTTGACAGTAATCCCGATATCGACTTCAATATGCCCACAAACAATCTTGGTTGAAGAATCCCACAGAGCAAATGCTTTACTTAGGAGGAACTGTTCGGACAATGGGAAATTTATTGAGCAAACTAATTTGGGACAGAGATTTAAGGACAAAGGATACCCCCCCGAAATGTATAGATAGAGCAATCAATCAAAAGAGTGAACAGAACAGATAGAGACAGAGTCTTCTAAACCTAAACTAAAACAGGAATAAATATAGAAAGAAACCTAGGTACTGGATTTAATAAGACAGTTAAGAAGATAATAAGATTTTTAAGAAACATTGGATGATACTACGAATGATAAAAACTAGGTATAGTGGGAAAAATCCAAGTATATGTTAAAAAACCAATGTCAATGTGAAAAATGCATGTCAATATGTTGGAATGGGTAGGGAATTTGTCATGATAAATGATGTAACACAAATGGCACATTCTATAATTTCCAGTCTCAAATGTTGTCTATGGGATTAAATGTATTGTTGCCTGTAATAGTGGTATATTGGGAGACATGGAGGAAACTTACTATCAGGATTGGGGAGCACAGGAGAGCAGTGAATTCTTATAGTAGTCTAAGAAATGATTCTATAATGACAGAGCTATAGTTCTTTTTTCGGATATATACATGAGCAACGTTAGAGTTAAACACTGGGAATCTTTCCAGGTTTCTGTGTTTGTAGCACTGGGTGGAATGAAAAAAATTTCTATTGTAGGGGGGGATGTAGATAGGAACTACTATTAGAACAACTTTGATTTTCTCGTACCAGAGCATGCAGCCCCACGGTCTAAAGATCAGATGGAACTGGCTCCTTTTTTGTAATGTTTCCTCTGATGGAAATTAACATAGTAGATACATAAGTTTACTGTTCTATATATGGTAGAATGTTCTAATTGTCTTAGCTCCTACGAAAACTCCTTTAAACCCCATCCCTACTGCCATTACCGGCACAGCAGGTTATCTTTAATTCATATTTTGTTGGCAAACTTAAAGTGCAACAAATTGTCTTGTTATTTAAGTGCTAAACTTGTAAACATTAATTACCTTGCTTAACAACTTTTTTTAACATACAGTTGTAAACATATAACTTTTTATGGTCCATAGAGGCCAGCCCAACTCGGCTGGCAACCCTTGTGCGCTCATCAGCCATCCACACACCAGCTCAATGAGTGCCCCCCCCCGTCCTTCTCCTATCACACTTCTTCTAGCCACTGTCCACCCTTAACCTCTCTTACACAACAGTTTTCCTTCCCTATCCCTCACCTCTCCCCTTGGACCCCCGCACCACAAGAGGCTCTACCACTTCAGCTCTCAGCCCGCACCCACCGCTAAGGCCAACTGTGCCAATTCTTGAAAGTCATTATTTAAAACGTCTGAACCTAGCTCCGTCAAATGAACTCCGTCCCTACCATACACCAACTCTGGCAATGACCCTGGATCTGACTTGTTCCCCCCCAGGGTGAAGAGAATATTTCTGGTGACCTTGCACCGTCACATACTTCCTGACCTCATTCAAGAACCTTTCCATGTTAGCCCGTGTTTCTCTAGCATCTGACCTTCAAGACCTTCTCATCGAATCCAAGTTGCCTGCCTTTTGGTCGAACTGTCGCCTTTCTAGCCACGTAATACTTATATGATTGCCCATAAATCTACATGGTCCCTGGCCTGAATTCTAAAATAATAACTGGGGTAATTAAAAGAATTTTTTTTAAAATTTATATTACACTTCTAATATGAGAATTACTGGTATTAATACATATACTGTAGTTCTGGTTGGTACGGGGATACTATATAATATTGAGTATTACTGGTATTAATACATATACTGTAGCTCTGGTTGGTATAGGGATACTATATAATATTAAGAATTATTGGTATTAATACATATACTGTAGTTCTGGTTGGTATAGGGATACTATATAATATTGAGAATTACTGGTATTAATACATATACTGTAGTTCTGGTTGGTACAGGGATACTATATAATGTTGAGAATTACTGGTATTAATACTTATACTGTACTTCTGGTTGGTACAGGGATACTGTATAAGGGGAATTACTGGTATTAATACATATACTGTAGTTCTGGTTAGTACAGGATTCTATATAATATTGAGAATTACTGGTATTAATACATATCCTGTAGTTCTGGTTGGTACAGGGATACTATATAATATTGAGAATTACTGGTATTAATACATATACTGTAGTTCTGGTTGGTACGGGGATACTATATAATATTGAGAATTACTGGTATTATACATATACTGCAGTTCTGGTTGATCCAGGGATACTATATAATATTAAGAATTACTGGTATTTATACATATACTGTAGTTCTGGTTGGTATGGGGATTCTATATAATACTGAGAATTTCTGGTATTAATACATTTACTGTAGTTCTAGTTGGTATGTAAGTATGTAAGTATATGTAAGTAAAGCTAATCATGCATACTTAAGTAAAAGTTTTAAAAAATCAGCAGTTATTAATGACAGATGGTCCAGTACTGGTGTTTTAAACAGCTGATTGCTTGCTGGGTTTGGTTTGTTGGGTGTGCGCAGTAGATTCAGGTTTTGACACAGAAATTCTGCATCAAAAACATGAAATTTTGAGGTACCAAACCATGTTATGCACATCCCTATCTAACAATTATTTTGGATATCACAAATTTATTTGAAAAGTGCAGAATAGATCCAGGTTTTGACACAGAAATTTGCATCAAAGACATGAAATTTCGAGGTACTGTACAGATAGGTGAAGCTTGAATTGTGAGATCACAAAAGAAATCTGAGCCAAATTAAGCTAATTATTTTGTCATCATTGTTAGTGTTATTGTAAATCCCATGGGCATTATCGCTAATTGCAGCATTAATTTTCAAATTTATCCCACCTCAATAGCGGTTTGAATCAGCATGGCAACTCCCACATGGTCCAATTCTCAGGTAGTCAAAGGGTTAACCAAACCTCTTATACAAAGATTGTGGAAGCACTCCAATTAGGCTAATTTACAACTGCATTTAGTGAAAGTGCTACTGATCTGGTCAAACATTTATACAAACATAGAAAAGATAATCAATGCACATTCCTAGGCCCCATACAATATCATATTATCTGCACACTGGCATACTTTATAAACATAGAAAAGATAATCAATGCACATTCCTAGGCCCCATACAATATCATATTATCTGCACACTGGCATACTTTATAAACATAGAAAAGATAATCAATGCACATTCCTAGGCCCCATACAATATCATATTATCTGCACACTGGCATACTTTATAAACAAAGAAAAGATAATCAATGCACATTCCTAGGCCCCATACAATATCATATTATCTGCACACTGGCATACTTTATAAACATAGAAAAGATAATCAATGCACATTCCTAGGTCCCATACAATATCATATTATCTGCACACTGGCATACTTTATAAACATAGAAAAGATAATCAATGCACATTCCTGGGCCCCATACAATATCATATTATCTGTATATACAGTATATCTATATGTATAAACATAGAAAAGATAATCAATGTACATTCCTAGGCCCCATACAATATCATATTATCTGTATATACAGTATATCTATATATATAAACATAGAAAAGATAATCAATGCACATTCCTAGGGCCCTACATATCACTTTTATCTGTATATTACCGTATATCTATATTATAAAATAGAAAAGATAATCAATGACATTCCGCACAGTCAGCCCACATTATCTAATATGATATATCTGTATATACGTATATCTATATGTATAAACATAGAAAAGATAATCAATGGTACTTCCTAGCCCCATACCATATCATATTATCTGTACATAGTACATTATTATGGCTGAATAGTGTATAAAGTATAGAGAAATGATAAATGCGCAATGCACCATTCCTAGGCCCCATACAATATCATATTATCTGTATATACAGTATATCTATATATATAAACATAGAAAAGATAAACAATGCACATTCCTAGGCCCCATACAATATCATATTATCTGCACACTGGCATACATTATAAAGGTTTTCTTTTTTTTCCCCTTCCATTCAGTTATGGCAAAGGCCCAGCCGAAACAAGTTTTCAGGGCTTCTCTTAGATGTTTAATTTCTTTAGGCTTAGCTTCTGTTCTAGTGGAGATGTTCTTGCTGTTGTAGGGTTCTGATGATACCCAGCTTGTTTCTAAAGGATAGTGAGAGTATGAGTTGGTTTTCTGTAAACCTCTTTTTCCAATTTACCATTCTCTCTCATTTCACCAAAGCAGTTTGACACCAATTTTCTGCCACGTAACGTGCTGTCTTAATGCTTTACCCTGGCAGTTTTGATAACACCTCTTAGCTACAATGCTACCAGCACCTTACATTTAGAAGGTCCCTGACCCCTTGCTGTTAAATATAGGTACCTGAGCCTTAATGTTATATGGAGGTCACTGACCTCCTTTTATATACTTCTTAAAAATAAATTCCAGGGTATTCCAGGCAAGGATATGGCCCAGGATATGGCCCAGCACAGAAGAGCTAATTCATCGAGTCAGGACTCAGAAGTACCTGCCTGCATCTTAAGGAATAGGGACATACCTTTGAAGATTGTAATGTCAACATCTTGGCTAAGGAAAATGACTGGTTCAAGAGAGGTGCCAAGGAGGCCATTATGTGAAAATAAAGAAACCAAGCCTAAATAGAGGTGGGGGGTTCGACACCAGCCATTTATCTTCTGTTATTATTATTAACAGAAGATGAAGAGCTTAACAACTGTCTAATAAATGAATCCTTATATTCTACAATATTACTTTCCCTCGGCTCATGTATAAAAAACCAGACTCGATCACTGAGATTTCTCTCTTGGGATTCCAGAATCTCCATAACTTCAGGATTCCGCTCTTCACCCTGTTCCTTTTGATGTACATTCTGACAGTCTGTGAAAATGTCCTCATCATAGTGTTGGTGTCAACCAATCAGAATCTCCAGACCCATGTACTTCTTCCTCCAGCAACTGTCCATATCCGACCTTCTGGAAACTACAAATATGTTCCATCATGCTCCAAACTATATTAATAAGACGTTACAATGTCCCTAGTTGTGTGTATACTCAATTATACTTTTTTGGTAGCTTTGAACAATTCAGTTAATCCTTCTAACAATAATGTCCTGACAGATATCTGGCCATGTACCCTCTACGTTACACTTCTATCATGAACCACAGAGTTTGTGTTAAATTAGTGTCATGTCATGGCTGGTTGCATTTAGTATTGTGTTGATTTCTGTGATCAATATAAGTACATTGAAGTTCTAAACGTAATCCCATTGACCACTTTTTCTGTGACATTGATCCTCTATTAGAACTTTCTTGCTCAGACACCTCCCCAGTGAAAATGGAAATTATTGTGTGGGACAATTCCCTTCACGTGTTCCCATTAATGACATCATTGATCTTATGTCTATTTTGTAAATGAAATTCTAAAGATCAAGTCCAGTACTGGAAGACAGAAAGCCTTCTCCACCTGCAGCTCCCATCTGCTGTGGTGTCCATATTTTATGGGACCTTAATTTCTATCTATGTGATTCCCCACAGAAAACAATCAATGACCATAACACATGTTCTTTCTCTGTTATACACAGTAGTGGTTCCTTTGGTCAACCAGTGGTTTATATTCTGAGAAACAAAGATATCAAAAAAGCCCTTAAAAACTAATAGGACCTACATAATGGGATATAGTGCAAGATAAATGTGTGGCCCACACCCATATATACTTTGACAAGGAATCAATTAAAAAGAAGTAACTTGTCTGTAGAGGATATAGTAGGATCCAGCGTTGACATGACAGTGAAGACCTTTTTTAAATCTCTGGAAGACAGGAACTAGAGCAAAAGGTGGACACGTGGACATCCCTTAAGACTTGAAGAGAAGAAGTTTAGTCTCTAAATCTGGAAAGGGTTTTTTACTGTAAGAATGGTAAAACACTCCAGCATTTACACCCATTCCATTGTATCGTGTGTTACCCACCTAACTAGATTGTAAGCTCTTTGGTCAGATCATGCAGCATTCTTCCAAGTGCAGCATTTTTCTAAGTGTTGGGCTGAATTAACACCAGAATTAATAAGGACACTTAGAATACTTATCATCTTGTTTCATCTCTCCTGACTCCATGTTTTCTCATTACAGGTACTGTATGCATCCTTTACCTTGCCACTGAATAGTGTCTGATTTCCACAACTGATTCCCCATAACTCCCTCTGTTGTTAATTGTTTTTTGATCTGGTATGCATCCTTATTATCATTTTGTACTGATTTATAGTCTAGTTGGTGTTATTAGGAAACCAAATTTGCACATTCAATTTAATTAGTCTGTTCCTCTTAGCCAACCCCACTGATCTAATTCCCTAATTGTTATCTGTATATATCTGGTGGCCTAGTCAGCTCCTGATCTTGTTCACATACATACAATACAAGGATTGTGGAAGCACTCCAATTAGGCTAATTTACAACTACATTTAGCGGAAGTGCTACTGACTGGTCAACATTTATACAAACATAGAAAAGATAATCAATGTACATTCCTAGGCCCACCTACATATCATATTATCTGTATATACAGTATATCTATATATATAAACATAGAAAAGATAATCAATGTACATTCCTAGGTCCCATACAATATCATATTATCGTATATACAGTAATCTATATGTATAAACATAGAAAAGATAATCATGCACATTCCTGGGCCCATACAATATCATATTATCTGTATATACAGTATATCTATAATATAAACATATAAAAGATAATCAATGTACATTCCTAGGCCCCATACAATATCATTTATCTGTATATACAGTATTTCTATATATATAAACATAGAAAAGATAATCAATGTACATTCCTAGGCCCCATACAATATCGTATTATCTGTATATACAGTATATCTATATGTATAAACATAGAAAAGATAATCAATGCACATTCCGGGCCATACCATATCATATTAATCTGTATATACAGTATAATCTATATGTATAAACATAGAAAAAGATAATAATGCACCACTAGGCCCCATACAATATCATATTATCTGTCACACTGGCTAACTATATATAACCATAGAAAAGATAATCATGCACTTCCTAGGCCCCATACATATCATATTATCTGTATATACAGTATTCTATATGTAAAACATAGAAAAGATAATCAATGCACATTCCTGGCCCCATACAATATCATATTATCTGTATAACAGTATATCTAAATGTATAAACATAGAAAAATAATCAATGCACATTCCTAGGCCCCATACAATATCATATTATCTGTATATACAGTTATATCTATATAATAAACATAGAAAAGATAATCAATGCACATTCCTAGGCCCCATACAATATCATATTATCTGTATAGACTTATAATCTATATGTATAAACATAGAAAAAGATAATATAATGACATTCTAGGCCCCATACAATATCATATTATCTGCACACTGGCATCTCTTTTATAACAAGGTTTTAGTACATTACTGTGATCATACATGAATGAAAGCTTCACACATCAAGTAACCCAGTCCTGGAAGGTCTAACTTCTTAACCTTTTTACTTCAATTTACCATAGCATACTTTGCATTTCTCATAGTTGTGCACTGGTCCATATACAGGCTTTCTATATTCCCCCCGCTTTAGGCTTTTAAAATGGGAAAGGCCATCAGTGCTTTTTATATTAAAGCATAGGTCCATAAAAGGTGAGTTTGGGGGCTATTACCACATGGAATCTTGCCAGGCCTCCAATAAATCCATACAATACAAGTATTGTGAATCTCTCCAATTAGGCTAATTTACAACTACATTTACGGAAGTACTACTGATCTGTCAAAGATTTTACAAACATAAAAAGTATCAATGCACTTCCTGGCCCCATACAATATCATATTATCTGTATATACAGTTATCTTATGTATAAACATAGAAAATAATCATGTACATTCCTAGGCCCATATACAATATCAATATATCTGTATATACATATATCTTATATGTATAAACATAGAAAAGATAATCAATGCACATTCCTAGGCCCCATACAATATCAATATTATCTGTATATAAGTATATCTATATTATAAACATAGAAAGATATCAATGACATTCCTAGGCCCCCCATACAATTCATATTATCTGTATATACGTATATCTAATTATATAAACATAGAAAGATAATCAATGTACTTTCCTAGGTCCCATACAATATCATATTATCTGTATATACAGTAATACTATATTATAAACATAGAAAATATAATCAATGCACATTCCTAGGCCCATATAATATCATATTATCTGTATATACAGTTATCTATTATATAAACATAGAAAAGATAATCAATGTCACACTCCTAGGCCCATACAATATCAATATATCTGTATATACAGTATATCTATATATATAAACATAGAAAAGATAATCAATGCACATCCTAGGCCCCATAAAATATCAATATATCTGTATATACAGTATATCTATTAATATAAACATAGAAAAGATATCAATGTACATTCCTAGGCCCCATACAATATCATATTACTGTATTACAGTATATCTATATGTTAAAACATAGAAAAGATAATCAATACATTCCTAGGCCCTACAATATCATATTATCTGTATATACAGTATATCTATATGATACAAACAAGAAAAGATAATCAATGTACATTCCTGGCCCCATACAATATCATATTATCTGTATATACAGTATATCTATGTATTACATAGAAAAGATAATCAATGCACATTCCTAGGCCCATACAATATCATATTATCTGTATATACAGTATATCTATATATATAAAACATAGAAAAGATAACAATCACATTCCTAGGCCCCATACAATATCATATTATCTGTATATACAGTATATCTATATTATATAAATGAAAAGATAATCAATGACATTCCTAGGCCCCATACAATATCATATTATCTGTATATACAGTATATCTATATATATATAAACATAGAAAAGATAATCAATGCACATTCCTAGGTCCCATACAATATCATATTATCTGTATATACAGTATATCTATATATATATAAACATAGAAAAGATAATCAATGTACATTCGTAGGCCCCATACAATATCATATTATCTGTATATACAGTATATCTATATATATAAACATAGAAAAGATAATCAAGGTACATTCCTAGGCCCCATACAATATCATATTATCTGTATATACAGTATATCTATATATATAAACATAGAAAAGATAATCAATGTACATTCCTAGGCCTCATACAATATAACATTATCTGTATATACAGTATATCTATATATGTATAAACATAGAAAAGATAATCAATGTACATTCCTAGGTCCCATACAATATCATATTATCTGTATATACAGATAATGTGATATTGTATATTCCCACACTGTATCTAGATATGTCCCCCTACTCTCCCCCCCATGCTATATTCCCACACTATCAGGGAGATTCAATAAAAGTTCTTATCGTTTAAAATGGTGCTAATTTTGCCCTAACCAATCAGATGTTAGCTTACAAATGTTAAATAAGATCTGATTGGTTGGGGCTAAATTAGCCCCATTTTAAACGATAAGAACTTTTATTGAATCTCCCTGGAAATCTAATTATGTCCGGGAGCTAAAAATGAACTTATTCTTTCAGAAAATGGCTGAGAAAAAGGCCAATCCTGGGAGAGTCAATCACTGTCGCCGACCAGCGCCGCGCCCCCCGCGCGGCCCCAATGACATCTACGTGAACACAAAGACTGACTTCACATTGATACTTTTTCTAATATGTATATAAATGTATCGGTACACAAATTGCATTAGTTAGTGTTACCAACACAGGGGACATTATTATTATGTATCTCCCAGTACTGTTCATTTTAATCTTTGCTGTAGCATTGCATTGCTGTTTGAATCTGTTAAAGATTTTCAGGGAGATTCAATAAAAGTTCTTATCGTTTAAAATGGGGCTAATTTAGCCCCAACCAATCAGATCTTATTTAACATTTGAAAGCTAACATCTGATTGGTTGGGGCAAAATTAGCACCATTTTAAACGATAAGAACTTTTATTGAATAACCCTGAATGTTTTTAAATGTTATAGTTTTGTACTTACTGTTGAGGGTTAATTATTGGTCTGTGTCTCACACTTTTCCCTTTTCCAATCAATGTGATTGGTATAAAGGGATGTTTACCAGTGGGAGGAATACGTCTCTGAGGAAGTGACTTCCTGTCACGAAACGCGTCAGACGTTCCCTCCCACCCTCTCGATGTGTGTAACATGGTGATTATTAGCGTTCTATGGACCGAATCCAAGTTGATTTTAATTGAAGAAATAAAGGGTTTGGATTTGAATTCTTGCATGCTGCCTACTCCTACCTATAACTTTGGATCCCACTCTCACCTACTGTCACTCTCCTTCCTCCTGCTCGCTGCTGGGGATATTTCCCCAAATCCTGGCCCTTCTCCCACACTGCCCATATACATTCAGCCCATCCCCACCCTGTCTTCTACCCCACGTTACACTTCCTCACCCTCTAATACAGTAAATCCAGGTAATATTATAAATATCCGATTTCTGCCCCTTTCTATAGCTCCCTTATCTGGGGCGCTCCGGAACGCACACTCTGTCTGTAATAAACTCTCACACGTACGTGACCTTTTCATTTCTAACTCCTTTACCTTCCTAGGTCTCACTGAAACATGGCTGTCTCCCTCTGACACTGTCTCACCTGCTGCACTCTCGTATGGAGGTCTACACTTCAGCCACACTCCACGGCCTGGAATCCAACATGGTGGTGGAGTTGGCATTCTTCTGTCTGAGCGCTGCCATTTCAAACCCATTAATCCTTTACCTGCCCTGTCCCAGCTTTCCTTTGAGTCTCACTCCGTCCGTATTTATTCTCCCACGCACCTGCAGATTGCCGTTATCTATTGGCCTCCTGGCCCAACCATCAGTTTTTTTCGTCCATTTCTCTGCATGGTTATCTCACTTCCTATCCACGGACATCCCCACTGTAATTCTCGGGGATTTCAACATCCTCATTGACATTAACAACTCTGCTACCTCCAAACTTCTCTCTCTCACCTCATCTTTTAACCTCTCTCAGTGGTTGTACACAGAGACTCACAGTAATGGAGACACACTTGACCTAGTCTTCACTCGGCTATGTTCCTTATCTAACTTTTCTAACTCTCCCTTTCCACTATCCGACCACAATCTCCTCAAATTTAAAGGGGAACTGTGGTCTCCAAACAAGTTAAGTTTAAATGAAAGGCCAGTTACCTTAAAACGAGCCATCAACCACCTCTCTACCTGCTCCACAGCCCAAGATATAAATAAATGACTGACCAGAAAGTTAATGGGTGGGAGGCTGACATGTGACATTCCTGAGGCTTCTCCTAGACAGTGCCGCCGGCGAGCACAGCCTCAGACTACCTCAGTGTGTGAGGGAGACAGGAAGTCCTTCCTCCTCTCTGCTGTGTGAAGTCCTGACAGAGAAGGTAAGGGAATCTACAGCCCTTCTCTTTCACTGTGTGAAAACAGCCTTTTCAGGCAGAGTTCTCACTCTGTTCTCTCTCATTTTTGGACCACAGTTCCCCTTTAACCTTATTTCATCCATCCCAGCCACTATCCTAACTCCTACATACACACATACACACACATACGCAATGACTTACGCAACCTTGACCCCTCTTCGCTCTCCCTTCCTCTCCTACCGCTCACCAATATGGCCTCCTTATCTGACCCCGAACTTGCTGCCTTCCACCACCACAACACTGTCTCCTCTGCCCTGGACGCTGTTGCCCCCTTAACAACCTCTCGCCTCAGTCACATAAACCCACAACCTTGGCTCACGGATCTGATTAAAAGGCCGTCCCATGTAGCTGAGCGACAATGGTGAAAAAGCAACAAGACCCATGACTTTCTTCATTTCAAAAATGCTCTTCATCGGATCAGGAACGCTTTGTCTTCAGCCAAACAAACCTATTTCTTTTCCCTTATTTCCAAACAATCCCACAATCCAAAACAGCTTTTCAATGTTCTCAACTCTCTGCTCTCTCCACCACCTCCTCCTACCCCCTGTTTATCTGCTGATGGAATTGCCTCTTATTTCACAGAAAAAATTGTTAATAAAAGAAATGGTCTTTCTGCATGCTCTGGCTCATCTCCACAGTCTCCAGTCCCATCTACATTTCCACCCGGCTTCCCTTCCACCACCTCCATTTCAGTTCTAAACAACTTTTCCACCATTACCGTACACAGACTTTCAAGCCTTCTTTCCAAGGCCCGTCTCTCCACCTGCCCCCTTGACCCCATTCCCTCCTTTCTCATTCCCCATCTCTCAGATTCCTTTACTCCAGCCCTAACATCTCTTTTTAACTTGTCCCTATCCACAGGTACTTTTCCCTCCTCATTCTAACATTCTGTTGTATCCCCTATTCTCAAGAAACCTTCTCTGGATTTATCTGCCCTATCCAGTTACTGGCCTGTCTCTCTTCTCCTGTTTGCATCTAAACTGCTTGAACGACATGTCTAGGCTGAACTGTTTAATCACTCTTCTGCCAACTCACTCTTTGATCACCTACAGTCTGGCTTCCACCCCAACCACTCCATGGAAAAGGCTAACAATCTGCTTAATGCTAAATTTAAAGGCCACTATTCCCTACTTATTCTGCTCTACCTGTCTTCAGTCTTTGATACAGTGGATCACCCTTTACTGCTTCACATCTTATCCTCCCTAGGTATCCAGGTTTCTTCACTCTCTTGGCTGTCCTCCTACCTCTCAGGTAGGACGTTCAGTGTTACCTCTGGCTCCAACTCCCCCACTCTTCCCCTCCCTGTGGGGGTACTGCAAGGCTCAGTACTCGGCCCTCTTCTCCGTTTACACCTTCGGGCTAGGCCAGCTCATTAGTTCCTTTGGATTCCAATATCACCTGTATGCTGATGATTCCGCCCCTGACCTCGTTACTCTGACATCCCGGGTCCCTGACTGCCTAAATGCCATCTCTGCTTTTATGTCCTCCCGCTTCCTCAAACTCAATATGGATAAGACCGAACTTATAATTTTCCCACCCTCTCGATCGACCCCCCCACCTAACATTACTATCTGCATCAATGACACGCCAATCTCGCCAACATCTCACGTACGATGCCTGGGAGCAACTTTTGACTCTGAACTTTCCTTTAAACACCACATTAATACCCTGTCCAACTCCTGTCGGTTACAGCTCAAAAACATCTCATGCATCCGTCCCTTCCTTTCACAGAATGCTACCAAAATTCTAGTTCATGCCCTTATCATCTCTCGGCTGGACTACTGTAACACCCTCTTGTGTGGTCTACCAAGCAACCGACTGGCACTTCTTCAATCAATCCTTAACTCTGCTGCCAGGCTCATTCAGCTCTCTTCCCACTTCTCACATGCTGCCCCTTTCTGTCAATCTCTCCACTGGCCTCCCATCACCCAAAGGATCCAATCTAAGCTGCTAACCTTATCCTACAAGGCTCTCTCCAATACAGTCCCCCATACATCTCTAATCTGATAAACAGATACTACCCAAGGCGTAACCTCCGCTCTGCTATATAGGACTTTTCTCGTGCTGCCCCTCTGCTCTGGAACTCCCTTCCTCGCTTTATACGTCACTCGCCATGACTTCATATCTTCAAACGCAACCTCAAAACTTACCTCTTCAGGCAAGGTTACAATCTGGGCCTGGACAATCCTACTCCCTACTGACCACACAAGACCGACTATTTAATCCACTGACAACTTAGTTACAGATACTGATCTGCTCACCTCATGTCTCATCCCCATCTCCTCTAGACTGTAAGGTTACAATCTGGACCTGGACACTTCTACTCCTCTTACTGACCCATCACAGACCGACTAGTTATAACCCACTGACAACTTAGTTACAGCTACTGATCTGTCACCTTATGTCTCATCCCCATCTCCTCTAGACTGTAAGGTTACAATCTGGACCTGGACACTTCTACCCCTCTTACTGACCCATCACAGACCGACTAGTTATAATCCACTGACAACTTTTAAACCCTTTAATCTAGATATTAATACAATTCAGTATGAACTATTTAGTATGTTTATCATATAATAAACTGAACAAAACAGCTGTTCAAAATATAGAGTTGGTTCATTTGTTTCTGTTATTGCACTGTTAATTATTTTCTTATTGTCTCATTTGGGACGTGGCGTAACTAGGAATCACTATGATACTACTCTTTGCTTCATCTACATTGATTTTCTGAGGGGAAAGCTGTATCTTTTATAGGGAAAGCAGGAAGATATGCCCCCTGGCTCCTGAACCCTCCTGCATCCACAGGGTCAGCTCCCCAGGTAGTTATATCCCAGCCTTTGGGCTTAGTTAGTGGCTATGCCTCTGTGAATACCAATGCATACGTACCCAAAACATCTGAGATTGAGTGGTTTAGCTTGGAAAAAAGCATACAGCAAAGTTCCAAAGTTATTATTTTGTCCTTTTGGGGCTATTTGCTGGCCATATCTCTATGTGGACCCATGCATGTGGCATACTGTTAGATTCAGAGCATGTGGGAGATTGATATTTAAGTTTTTTGTATCACGTGGGTTTGAGCAAGATTTCTAACTTTGAATAGTTTTCTTTCATTTATTTTTTTCAGAAAACATGTAAAATTCTGTCTGTATGTATGTGAAGACATCTTGGATATAAAGTAATACCTTTTATTGGCTAACTAAAATGATTGAAAATGAAGCTTTCGAAGCACTAGGCTTCTTCCTCAGGCATGATACAATACTGAATCTTAAAAAGCACTCTATTTTATACATACTAGAACAAAGAATTTCTGACATTACATAGATGTTATCTTTTGCACCCATGCCTGATTGGCAATGGCTGTCGTAAATAAAGGCATTGCCAATCAAGCATGGGTGCAAAAGATAACATCTATGTAATGTCAGTCTTTGTTCTAGTATGTATAAAATAGAGTGCTTTACAAGATTCAGTATTGTATCATGCCTGAGGAAGAAGCCTAGTGCTTGGAAAGCTTGCATTTTCAATCATTTTAGTTAGCCAATAAAAGGTATTACTTTATATCCAAGATGTCTTCACTTTCATCTATGGCTAACACGGTACAATTCTCTACTACTACTGTCTGTATGTATGAAAGAGTTTCACCATTGCATAGCTAAAAGTGTGTCGGTTCCAAAGACATACAGTTTGTGGTGGGTATTTCTGAGTTTGAGGGCAGTTTAGTTTGCAAAAACGGAAAGCTGTATAAAATGGAGCTATTTAAAAAATGTAATTGCACACATGCCATTGTCCCTTTTGGGGCTAATTGGTAGCCTGTGTGTACACCCATACATGTGGAACATTGATTGATTAAAGACACATGGTAGATAGATTTTTGGCATCTTTTTTATTCTCTACTGTGGGTTTTGGCAAATTTTCTAACTTTGAATAATCTTGGGCAGCTTAGTGGTTAGCAGTGCCTTGCAGCGCTGAAGTTCTGGGCTTGAATACTCCATTGGAGACATTTGCAAGGAGTTTGTATGTTCTCCCTATGCTTGTGTGGGTTTCCTCCACAATCAGAAATATAATAAATTATTTAACGTGTTAAATAGTTGTGCTCAAACTAGCGCAAACGGCGTACTGAATAGGTTGCGCGGCTCCGCGGGTGTTTTCTGCAGTGAATATGTTAAAGTCATGCTAATATATAATATGGCGTTATTAGCAATATAGCGATTAGCGTGACTTAAAAGTTACAAAAGTCTGATATTCTGTTAAAGTATAGTTTGTGCCAAAAAAATTATCTATTTTCATACACAGAGGCTCAGTCAGCCAAACCTGGTACCAGAGGTAAAGAGAGAAAACATGGTGGAAAAACAGGCAGAGGTCAGTACAGTGGAGAATCGTAGGAAAGCAGGAGCATTAACAGGAAAATCTAAGTAAAGATGTGTCCGAAGCTAAATGTGAGCTGTGGGAAAACTTATATGTACCAGATGATATTGCCCTTACATTAACCACACCACTAATAGTGGCATAACTACCACCCCCGCAACAGCGTGGGGGGGTGGGCGGTAGTTGGGCCCGTCACAAGCCCAAGATGCCTCCCACAATAAGCCATTTTAAACAGCTGATCTCACTTATGAATGAAAC
The DNA here is from genome assembly GCA_019447015.1 of Hymenochirus boettgeri. NCBI lineage: Eukaryota > Metazoa > Chordata > Amphibia > Anura > Pipidae > Hymenochirus > Hymenochirus boettgeri. The sequence continues at coordinate 270,840,297 of CM033471.1, read as the reverse complement.
ATATGAATGATAAGCTCTTTTAAAGACTGAATGAGCGATCAGCTGTTTAAAATGGCTGATCACGGGAGGCATCTTGGAGGGGGGGGGCTGCAGGTATTCCCTTGACCACTTATATCCCTTTCTAACCTATTCACTACTTGAAGCAATGTAGCCCGAATAACAGGATCAAAGATTAATCAAGAAAAAACAGAACTATTTGCTATCAACTTAACATCCACTCAAAAAAAAAGATTAGAGAAACATTTCTAGGTATCCATGAGAGATAAAGGGTTTAAATATCAAGGCATCTGGCCCATACACACGGCGGATTTTACGGACAAGGGCCTACACACTTGGCGGGTCATCAACAAGGCCAATTGAATGGCTGTTTTGGCCAACTGAGTGCCCATACACTAAACAATTGTTGGCCGAAAATACCATTTGTAATAAATTGTGCTTCGCGGGTCGGCCCTGCCGTACATGTGTACGAGTCCTTAATCGTACCCTAGATGCACTTTGCAAAAAGATATATAAAAATGGGCCACACTGAATATTTCATGGTTGGGAAGAATACATACCGTAAAATGCTTATCTTACCATGAATCCTCCATTTGTTAAGATGTCTGCTGGTATGGGTTTTTAAAGTATGGCATGACCTGTACAAGATCGAAAATACAAAGTGGTACCAAACCGTCTTATGCCGCACTGGGACTCCCTGACAAGGGCTCACTGCCCCAGTCCTCAAATATCCATATATAACTAACAACAATGAGGGAGGTCCAGACGTTGAGCTGAAAGTGGTCACTGTGAAAAATTTTATTCCATCAGAACCAAGTAAAAACAGTGCACAATATGTGTTAATAAAGATATTTACTTGAAATAAAGCAAAATTAGAGTACAACCCCCACTAACCCAATAATACATTGGGTAGCTTGAGTTTTCCATTAATTCAGATGGATAGCGCCCATTGTTGCATCACCCTGTATGTTTTCAGGGATGTGGACTATGGGAAGACATATTTCACACTTGGTACTCGTGCCCAATTGCACAAAGATACAGGAGCAATATCTTTCAAAGGTTAACAAAATTTATGCGATTACCTTTACATGTGAACCAGGGATTAACATTATTCTGAACTATACAGATATGGTAATAAATGGGTACAATATATCATGTTAGCATCTAAAATAACCCTGGGAGCTCAATGGAGGTCTCCAACCTTGACATTTATGAAGTTGATGGAAAAGTTTAGTGAAATATTTATTAACAAAAGATTGTTCATTTTATTTACGAATTCATTCCAATATTCTTTAAAACATGGTCAATGTGGGTATAGAGCACAAATGCATCTCATCTGCCAGATTGGATTAAAGACTCCATACTTGGCGGCAGATAACTCTTCACCTCTAATAATGGAGTCCCCTACCACTACCACTTGCCTAGCCTTCCTGGCCCCAAGTCGTCTCTCCTTTGTATTAGAGATGGTTGTCTCCTGGGTGTTCAAGGGATTGGCCATCTCCATACATTCAGAGCTGTCCCCCTCCGCTACCGAAAACGGCAAATCCGTTGGGAGGGACAAGATAATTAAAAACATATTTTCACTTAATGTGCAACTCTTAGATCCTTCATATCCATATCATAAATCTTAGTGAATAGGGATTATTGGTTATCTCCACCTTCTTTTTTATCTTTTGCTGCAGTGTAGGGGACCCTATCCCACCCCCTAACTGCCATGCTTGTTTCCTAAAAAACTAATCAGAAATGTTCTTACAGAGATTTGTTCCCCCAGCGTCCGGCCCTCTGCTTGCAGGAAATTGCAAGCAGGGGGCTGGTCCGTAAGCTGTGGCTATGATGCCAGCATTGCAGAATGCCGGGGAACCAAGCTCTGTAAGTACATTACTGATTAGTTTGTTTGCAAACAAACATAGTGATTGGGAGAGGGCTAGGGTCCCCTGCACTACAGAAAAAGGATTTAAAGGTAGGGCAACAGACAGCAAACGGATTCAGAGGGAGGGAGGGGTATCCACTGGGCATGCTAGAAACCTCTCAGAGGAAAGGTAAGGGGGCAGAAAGAACCGTTTTTACACACAGCCATGCTCCTACTCTTCACTTTCTGGGACTTCGCCTAGTCATTGCAGGAGAACCATTTGGAGCAGAGATGTAAGGTACTGATTTTTTAACACTACACAGTGGAGCCAGTAGTGAGGGGAAAAATCGTTTTGGGGATGGACATGCCCTTTAATACATGCATTTTAAAGTGGTTTTTTTTTAGTTTTTCTTACTTTAGTCCCCCTGTATTTAAAGGGCATGTTCACCCTTAAAAGAAAAATCTGATCAATTGTTAGTTACCTGCCCCAATCATAAATTATATATTTTGCAATTTATTACCTGCATTACTAACCAGATATTTAAGGATTATTATTCCCCATTCTGGTAGAGTAACTTGCCACTCCCTCCATGCAGTTAATCAAGGCTGACATAACAGCCAATGATTGACTGCTGTTTCACCTGTTGCCTGCTTTGCACATGCTCAAGTTTATAAAAAGCTCATTGAGCAGAGGGAGGAGGCAGATACCTTTGCAAGAAACATGTGCAAAATTTTGGATGCAGTACTTTGTAAAAATTCTTGGTTTCAGGAAATAATTGGAAAAAATGAAGGAAAAAGGTGATATAAACTTAGAAATCTTACCTAAATCTATATGAAAAGTAAATAACCCCACTAAATATCAATCTCCCCCATGTCTTGAACAGTATGCCACATGCACAGAGACACAGCCACCAACTAACCCCAAATAGTAACAATTCATATGTGAAATTACAGCAAAAATATTTTAACGAGCTATGTATTTTGAACAGCTTCCAGTGTTTAAAAATGAACACTCCTCAAACTTGTAAATACCCCGCCACAAATATATGCCTTTAGAAGCTACACACCTTTAGCAATGCAATGGTACAACTCTTTCATACAAACAAAGCATACATTCTGACAAAGTTCTTCATAGCGTTTCATGCATTTTCTGAAAAAATGAAAGGGAAAATGTTAGGAATCTTAGAAATACATATGATTCATGAAAAAATGGGCGAGATTTACCATTTAAAGGTGCAGTGCCCAGAATATAAATCTATGAGGTATGTCACTCTGGTCCCTACCATTGGTGCTCACAGTGTAAATTTAGATCAGCAGCACGTACATCGTTAAACAATAAAAGTGACGGGGATTATCCTACCCTGTTCCTTTTCCTTGGGAAAGGGGTTGGATAGAAAAATGTTAATGTTAACACTATCTTTGTTTTTCTGAAATGCAGCAGACCACTTCAATACTTTATGTTGCAAACAATTTGATTTTTTATTCACCCAACTGTGAGATTCAACTCCGGCAACGTTTCGGGTGGCTTGATAAAGGGTGGAGGTCCATCCGAAACATTGCCGGAGTTGAATCTCACAGTTGGGTGAATAAAAAATCAAATTGTTTGCAACCTAAAGTATTTTGGAGTGGTCTGCTGCATTTTTCAGATTGTACAAGTTTATGTGGACCGAGGAGCAGTGCGGTCGGCGGCAGACGACCACTTAGAGGAGTGAAGTTAAACGTGAGTTATATATGCTATCTTTGTGTTCTATATATATTGCTTTAAATGAGTTTCAAAATAATCCTGAAAAGTTCATCCCAAAAGGAACCATAAAGGGCCAATCCCAAATGACAATATTGGATACATTGTTGGCATCAATAGTGAGTAGCCCCCCTTATTTTGCATGGGGAGAATGTCCAATCCAGGGCTGTTAATACTTTTCTTATAGTAATTGTAGTTGATCAGCTCTTCCTAAGACTAGCCAGCTTTAAAGAGCAGTATTTTAGGTGGACGGACATCATTTTAGATAAAAATTTGGTATTGACATTTATAAGTGAAATATGTTCAGACATGATCGGTTGTGGTTGCCCCCACCTACACCATACAATATTTCCGTCACACTGACTGATACACGGAAATATCAGCCTAAGAGGTTAAACAGCAATTAAAAAAAAAAATACAAAATTCCCCACCCAGATAACAAGATAACAGCATTAAATATAAATGATGGGAAATGTAAACGTGTCACAATGTTAATCTAGATAAAAAGGTTTTGCCCTTTTTTCCTTTTTAGTAATATCATTTTTTAGGACTAATACAGCAAAAACTCTAATTTTACATTTACACACATCTGTTAAACTGTTTGTATGATTACAAGTTATTATATTTCTCTAAGGTTTATCAATTACTGTAACAAAAAGTCAAGAGATCCCTGAAGATTTCCCAATAGGTCTAAACGTTGTTTATGTTCCTGTTTTCAGGTAATAAAAGGAGATCTGTACAACACTGGTCTATGCAGTCAGTATTGGGCCCATTCTGGTAGGTACCAGTCATGTTGGTGTTATATTTAATTAACCTTCTACTGTCTCTTTATTGTAAGAAATATTTATTAGGCAGTAGGAAATCAGCAAAAGTAGTTGGTTTTATTTAGGGACTTTCAGTAAATTCTCAGTTGATGTCTGTCAGTTTTTATTGTTTGCAGGTTTTGTTTATTTATCTTTTATTTCCTATGATCAAAAATAGCAAATATTTTTTATTTTTTTTGCTAATCATGAAGAAGGGCTGGTTTAACTGTGAGCTTTACCTGCTGCAATCTGTTCTTGTATCTGTTCTCCCTCTACACTATCTCCTTGGGAGATGTCATTAGCTCTTTTGGTTTCAAGTATCATTTATATGCAGACGATACACAAATCTACTTGTCCACCCCAACGCCAACTCCTGACATCCAATCACGTGTCTCCGACTGTCTCCTTGCAATCCCCTCCTGGATGTCACACCGCTGCCTCAAACTGAATCTTTCTAAAACTGAACTAATCATTTTCCCACCTACACTTGGTCCTGTCCCATCTTTCTCCATCTCTGGTGACAATAATCCCATCCTCCCTATCCAATGGGCACGCTGCCTAGGGGTAATTATTGACTCCTCTATCTCCTTTTCTAACCAAATTAACTATGTTGCTAAAACCTGCCGCTTTCTCCTTCGCAATATAGCAGGTTCCTTTCTCTACCGACTACCGCAATCCTTTTGCATGCACTAATCCTATCGTGTCTGGACTACTGTAACCTACTACTTACTGGTCTTCCTGCTTCCCACCTCCCTCCCCTTCAGTCTATACATATTGTTTCGCTCTCTTATAAAAAAGATCCCAAATCTCCTCTGTACTGGACAACAACTTGGCTACCTGTTAAACAGTGCATTGTATACAAAATCCTTCTCTTAACATGTAAATCCCTTCGCTCTGCTGCTCCTCCTTATATTTCCTCTCTAGTCTCCCCATATGTTCCTGCCCGTACCCTCCGCTAATCACAGAACCAGCTCCTGTACAGACCCCCCACTCACACTGCTTCCTCTCACCTTAAACCTTTCTCTCTTGTGGTTCCCATCCTCTGGAATTCTATTTCCCTCTCTCTACTTTAAGAAACATCAATTAGCAGGTTTAAATCTACCCTTACATCCTACCTATCTGGTAACCATCACAGTATATGGTATCTATATATCTATATATGATAAATCTACCCTTACATCCTACCTATCTGGTAACCAGCACAGTATATCGGGTACCCACACATATATGGTATCTATATTCTATATATGATAACATCTACACCTTACAATACCTACCTATATCGTAACCAGCACAGTATATGGTATCTATATATCTATATATGATAAATCTACCCTTACATCCTACCTATCCGTAACCAGCACAGTATATGGTATGTATATATCTACATATGATAAATCTACCCTTACATCCTACCTATCTGGTAACCAGCACAGTTATGATATCTATATATCTATATATGATAATCTACCCTTACATCCTACCTATCTGGTAACCAGCACAGTATATGATATCTATATATCTATATATGATAAATCTACCCTTACATCCTACCTATCCGGTAACCAGCACAGTATATGTATCTATATATCTACATATGATAAATCTACCCTTACATCCTACCTATCTGGTAAACGCACAGTTATGATATCTATATATCTATATATGATAAATCTACCCTTACATCCTATCTATCCGGTAACCACACAGTATATGATATCTATATATCTATATTGATAAATCTACCCTTACATCCTACCTACTGGTAACCAGCACATTATATGGTATCTATAATCTACATATGATAAATCTACCCTTACATCCTACCTATCTGGTAACCAGCACAGTATATGATTCTATATATCTATATATGAAATCTACCTTACATCCTCTCTATCGGTAACCCACAGTATATGGTATTATATATCTACATATGATATCTACCCTTACATCCTACCTATCTGGTAACCAGCACAGTATATGGTATGTTATATATTCTACATATGATAAATCTACCCTTATATCCTACCTATCCGGTAAACCAGCACAGTATATGGTATCTATATATCTTATATGATAAATTACCCTTACATCCTACCTATCCGTAACCAGCACAGTATATGTATTATATATCTATAATGATAAATCTACCCTTACATCTACCTATCTGGCTACCAGCACAGTATATGATATCTATATATCTATATATGATAAATCTACCTTACATCCTACCTATCTGGTAACCAGCACAGTATATGATACTATATATCTATATATGATAATCTACCCTTACATCCTCCTATCCGGTAACCAGCACAGTATATGGTATGTATATATCTACATATGATAATCTACCCTTACATCCTACCTATCTGGTAACCAGCACAGTATATGATATCTATATATCTATATATGATAAATCTACCCTTACATCCTACCTATCTGGTAACCAGCACAGTATATGGTATCTAATATCTAATATGATAATCTACCCTTACATCCACCTATCTGGTAACCAGCACAGTATAGATATCTATATATCTATATATGATAAATCTACCCTTACATCCCTATCTATCCGGTAACCAGCACAGTATATGGTATGTAATATCTAATGATAAATCAACCCTTACATCCTACCTATCTGGTACCAGCACAGTATATGATATCTATATATCTATATATGATAAATCTACCTTACATCCTACCTATCCTGGTAACCAGCACAGTATATGATATCTATATATCTATATATGATAAATCTACCCTTATCCTACCTATCCGGTAACCAGCACAGTATATGGTATGTATAATCTACTATATGATAAATCTACCCTTACATCCTACCATCTGGTAACCAGCACAGTATATTGATTCTATATATCTATATAGATAAATCTACCTACATCCTACTATCTGAACCAGCACAGTATATGATATCTATATATCTATATATGATAAATCACCCTTATATCCTACCTATCTGGTAACCAGCACAGTATATATCTTATATATCTATATTGATAATCTACCCTTACATCCTACCTATCTGGTAACCAGCACAGTATGATATCTAATAT
>CM033471.1:270543527-270832740 GCA_019447015.1 Hymenochirus boettgeri | reverse complement strand
ATATATCTATATATGATAAATCTACCCTTACATCCTACCTATCTGGTAACCAGCACAGTATATGATATCTATATATCTATATATGATAAATCTACCCTTACATCCTACCTATCTGGTAACCAGCACAGTATATGATATCTATATATCTATATATGATAAATCTACCCTTACATCCTACCTATCTGGTAACCAGCACAGTATATGATATCTATATATCTATATATGATAAATCTACCATTACATCCTACCTATCTGGGTACAAAATCCAAGCAAACAAAATCCAAACAAACAAAATTACAAAAAGAGCTTTTAGTAATATTATCTGTAAAGAAATCCTGGGATTTCCAGAAGACATACTATTATATGGTAACCAGCACAGTATATGATATCTATATATCTATATATGATAAATCTACCCTTACATACTACCTATCTGGTAACCAGCACAGTATATGGTATCTATATATCTATATATGATAAATCTAGCCTTACATCCTACCTATCCGGTAACCAGCACAGTATATGAGATCTATCCCGCTGACCTGGACACCTTTACCCCTATTACTGACCCATCACAGACCGCGATAGTTATAATCACAACGACAACTTTTAACCTTTGAATTAGATATTAATACAATTCAGTTGAACTATTTAGATGTTATCAATAATAAATGAAACAAAACGACTGTTCAAATAGAGAGTTGGTTCATTTGGTTTGGTTATTGCACTGTTAATTATTTTCTTATTGTCTCTCATGGGACGTGGCGAACTAGGGAACATATGATACTAACTCTTTGCTTTCATTCTGACATTGATTTCTGAGGGAAAGCGGTATCTTTTATAGGGAAAGAGGAAGATATGACCCCTGGCTCCTGAAACCCTCCTGCATCCACAGGGTCGCTCCCAGTAGTTATATCCCAGCCTTTGGGGCTTAGTAGGGCTATGCCTCTGTGACTACCAATGGCATACGTACCCAAAACATCTGAGATTGAGGGTTTAGCTTGGAAAAAGCATCAGCCAAGTTCCAAAAGTTGTATTTTGTCCTTTTGGGGCTATTGACTGGCCAATCTTTGTGGAACCCAGGGCCATGTGGCATACGTGTAGATTCAGAGACATGGTGGGAGATTGATACTTTAAGTTTGTATCAGTGGGTTTGAGCAAGATCTAAAAAAACTTTGAATAGTTTTCTTTCATTTATTTTTTTCAGAAAACATGTAAATCTGTCTGTATGTAGTGAAGACATATTGGATAGAAACGTAATACCTTTTATTGGCTAACTAAAATGATTGAAAATGAGCTTTCGCAAGACTAGGCTTCTCTCAGGCATGATACAATTACTGAATCTTAAAAAAGCCATCTTATTTATACATACTGAGAACAAAGAATTCTGAATTACATAGATGTATCTTTGCACCATGCCTGCATTGGCAATGGTGTCGTAAATAAAGGGCATTGCCAATCAGATGGTGCAAAAGATAACATGCATGGTATGTCAGTCTTTGTTCTAGTATCGTATAAAATAGAGTGCTTTACAAGATTCAGTTACAGTATTGTATCATGACCTGAGAAGAGCTAGGCTGGAAGAAAAGGGGCCTTTGCATTTTCAATCATTTGGTAGAGCAAATAAAAAGTATTACTTTATATCCAAGATGTCTTCACTTCATCTATGGTAACACGGTACAATTCTCATACTACTACTGTCTGTATGTATGAAAAGAGTTTTCACCATTGCATGAGCTAAACGTGTTAGTCGTTCAAAGACATACAGTTTGTGGGGGTATTCTGAGTTTGAGGGCAGTTTAGTGCAAAACGGAAAGACGTATAAAATGGAGCTATTAAAAAATGTATGCAACACATTGCCATTGTCCTCATTTTGGTCGGTCTTCAATTGGCTAGTCTGCTGTGTGTACACACCAACATAACCAATTTAAGACACTTAATAGTTGTGGCAAATCTTTTTTCTCTCTGGTTGCAATTCCAATATCTTCGCTTGACGCTTCTTGACCAGTTCTGGCTGAAATATGACACATTGTGTACGATCATCAGATTTGTCTGTACAATATGCTGTTCGGTTTCTACGACATCGTAAATACTTCAATTATTAAGTCCGTTTGTTGTCGCTTCAATACCCTGCTGCAACTGGCGTACTGATTATACTCGGGCCTTTGGCTCGTTTGTCGGATCCTCTCGACCGCCACGAACCGTTGGCGCTTATCCTATGACCCATGTTGAAGTATTGTTCACGTCCACCCTTATGCCGTGTGTGGTATCCCACCTAGTTATAGTATATCGGCAGAATTTAATTATTTTTAGCTTAGGACGTATAAAATGACCGCGTATCTGCAAAGCTTGCGTCCATGTTTGTTGTCGAATGTGGCTAGTAAAGTCCCATACACATAAATCCGTTCATAGCATTCGATTACTGATTCAACAGTTATTTAATGTTTCCGATCTCGCACATCACCACCTCTGTTGTCCAAAAAAATACTATCTATTTTGCCATACCTAGAGGTCTCACCCCGCCTCAGAACCAACCCCCTGGTACCCACGAGGTTATAAGAGCATGAAAAACATGGTGGAAACACACAGGCCACGATTGGTCAGTCAGTATCGTTGGAGATATCGTAGGAACCGATAGTCAGTATGTCCCATAACAGGAAATCTACAGTACCAAGAGTGCTCACGAAGCTAAATTGCTTGAGTTGTGGGAAAATACTTTATAGGTACCAGATTTGATTATTGCCCTTACATTACACACCACTAATTCAGTCGCAGACAACTACCACCCCGCAACAGCGTGGGGGGCGTCGCGGTGGGCGGTAGTTGGGCCCGTCCCACATATGTCCCAAGAAGCTCCCCAATAACCATTACTTTAAAGCTGAGTCCTCACTTATGAATGAAACATATGAATTGCATAAGCTCTTTGTAAGAACTGAATGAGCGACGATTCAAGCTGTTTTGTTTTAACAATGGCCTGACCTCCGACGGGGGCACTCTTCCGGAGGGGGGGGGCCCCTTAGGTCTTTTCCGTTACCACTTTATTCCCTTTCTACACACCATTCACTACTTTCGAACAATGTAGCCGAATAACAGGACTCAAAGATTTAATCAAGAAAACAACAGACTACTATTTTTGCTATTCAGTAGTAACATACCATCAAAAAAAAGATTGAGAGAAAAACATTTGCTAGGGATGTCATGAGCGATAAAGGTTTGTCATATCAAGGATCTGGCCCACTAAACACCAGCGGCGGTATTTTTCAGCGTCGACACCATGCGCCGGCCATACACACTTGCGCGCGAGTCCTTCAACAGGCTCATATTGAATGGCTGTTTTGGCAACTGAGTGTCCCTGTATACACTCGAAACACTGTGTTGGCGAACTAATACCAGTTTTTTACATCAAATTTGTGCTTCGCGGGTGGGCCCGCCGGTCACTGGTACGCAGTCTTTCAACTCGTGACCCTTGACGATGCACTTTTCAAAAAGTATATAGTACCCATATATATTGAGTGCGTGGGCTTTATCCAGTGAAATACCGTACAATGCTGACTGCTGTTATGACTCGGCTCCTCATTGCCAGATTCTATGTAATGGCTCTGTAATAATCGATTTGCAGTCTTACTGCCATCAGTCATACCATCCATTGTGATTCAAATGTTCCAGAGCCGCATGGCTTGACTAGGGTAATCGTCCAGACTCATAGATTCCATATTTTTCCCACTCATTAGAGTCATGGTGATAGTACCTTGTAGCCTGATAGGTATCTTGAATAGTCCGACTAGAACTAGTAAAAGGCCAAATTGTCACGCTTACTGACCCTTATAACCCCAAACCCTTAGATAAAACCTCACGTACCTTACTCCACATACATGGGCTCCCTGACAAGGTCACTGCCAGTTTTCTTCTCAGATCCATATCGATGGAAGCATGACAACTTCAATTGGGAGGTCACCGTGTTTGAGCTGAAGTGCACAGGGATCGGAAATGTTCTCAACAGATAAAGTGCATTGTGATAAAGTTTTACTGAATACAAATAATTACCCTACAAAACATGGTAGCTGTGCGTTTCCATAATTCGATCAAGCGCCAGTAGAAGTCCTTCATTTTAGTTGCATCAACCATGATTCCTCTTACATGTGCGATCCAGGGACTATAATTCGTGTGCAACGACTATTCTACCCCGCAAGCTGGCTCATATTCAGGCCCAATTTTATGATCACATTAGACCTATACAGACAATCATCGTCAGGTGCAACAAAATTTTCGCGATACCTATTACTGGAACAGGATTGACATTATCTGAACTAACAGTTGTGTAAATGGGCCGTCAAAGTTATGGGAGAATAAATTTATTTTAACACGGCCCTCAATTGGTTAACCTTTGCTTTAGTGAATGTTATGAATTTACGTAATATTTCATCTATCAAATAGATGTCACTTTTGTAATTTTACGGTTCCATTCTGTCTCCCTTTTCTTTTAAACTGGTCATTGTCACTCTAGATGCACGCACAATGCACATCTCTCTTTTGCCAGATGGCGATTCAAAGACTACCATGACTTGGCGGCAGAAACTCTTCACCTCTAATAATGGAGTCCCTACCAATTACCACTTGCCTAGCCTTCCTGGCCCCCCAAGTGTCTTCCTTTGTATTAGAGATGGTTGGTCTCCTGGGTGTTCAAGGGATGGCCATCTCCATACATTCAGAGCTGATTCCCCCTCCGCTACCGAAAAACGGCCAAATCCGAGGGAGGGACAAGATAAGTAAAAACATATTTTCACTTAATGTGCAACTCTTCAGATCCTTCTATCCATATATAAACTTCAGTTGAATAGGGACTTATTGGTATCTCCACCTCTTTTTTATCTTCTTGCTGCAGTGTAGGGGACCTATCCCACCCCCTAATGCCCATGTATTGTTTCCTAAAAACTAATAGAAGGTTCTTACAGAGATTTCGTCCCCAGCTCCGGCCACTCTGCTTGCAGGAAATGCAAGAGGGGGGCTGCCGTAAGCTGTGGCTATGAGCCAGCATTGCAGAATGCCGGGGAAACCAAGCTCTGTAAGTACATTACTGATTAGTTGTTTGCAAACAAACCATGTCGATTTGGAGAGGGCTAGGGTCCCCTGCACTCAGAAAAAGGATTTAAAGGTAGGGCAACAGACAGCCAAAACGGATTCAGGAGGGAAGGGAGGGGTATCCATGGGCAATGCTCAGGAAAAGAAACCTCTCAGAGGGAAAGTAGGGGGCAGAAGAACCGTTTTTTACACACAGCATGTACTACTCTTCACTTTATGGGACTTCGCTAGTCATGCAGGGGAGAACCATTTTGGGAAGCAGAGATGTAAGGTTACTGATTTTTTAACACTACACAGTGGAGCCTAAGTAGTGAGGGAAGAAAATGTTTTTGGGGATGGACATTGCCCTTTTAATACAGCATTTAAAGTGTTTTTTTTTATTTTTCTTACTTTAGTCCCCCTGTATTTTAAAGGGCATGTTCACCCTAAAAGAAAAATTGATCAATGTTAGGTGACCTGCCCCAATCTACTTATATATTTTGCAATTTATTTACCGCATTACTAAACAGATAGTTAAGGATTTATTCCCAAGTTCTGGGTGAGAGTACTTGGCCACTCCCTCCATGCAGTTAATCAAGCTGACAAAACAGCCAAATGATGACTGTGGTTCACCTGTTGCCTGCTTTGCACACTGCTCAAGTTTTATAAAAAGCTCATGAGCAGAGGGAGGGAGGCAGAGTACTTTGCAAGAAACATGTGCAAAATTTTGGATGCAGAGTACTTGTAAAATTCTTTGGTTTCAGGAAAATTAATTGGAAAAAAATGAAGGAAAAAAGGTGATATAAACTTAGAAATCTTACCTAAATCTTCATGAAATAGTAAATAACCCCATAAATATCAATCTCCCCCAGGTCTTGAACAGTATGCACATGCACCAGAGACACGCCCCCAACTAACCCCAAATAGTAACAATTCATATGTGAAATTACAGCAAAAAATATGTAACGAGTATGTATTTTGAACAGCTTCCAGTGTTTAAAATGAAAACATCCTCAATTTTGTAATACCCCGCCACAATATATGCTTTAGAAGTAGCATACACACCTTTAGCAATGCAATGGTTACAACTCTTTCAACAAACAAAGCATACCATTTTGACAAAGTTCTTCATCAGCGTTTCATGCATTTTCATGAAAAAATGAAAGGGAAAAGTTTAGGAATCTTAGAAAGAAATACATATGATTCATGAACAATGGGCGAGATAGTTACCATTTAAATGGTGCAGTGCCCAGAATATAAATCTATGAGGATGTCACTCTGGTCCCTACCATTGGTTGCTCACAGTGTAATTTAGATCAGCGCACAGTACATCGTTAAACTAAAAGTGACGGGGATTATCTACCTGTTCTCTTTCCTGGAAAGGGTTGGATAGAAAATGTTAATGTTAACACTCTTTGTTTTCTGAAAAAGCAGCAGACACTCCAAAATACTTTAGGTTGCAACAATTTGATTTTTATTCACCAACTGTGAGATTCAAGCTCGGCAATGTGTTCGGATGGACCTCACACCTTTATCAAGCACACCGAAACGTTGCCGGAGTTGAACTCACAGTTGGGTGAATAAAAAATCAAATTGTTGGGCAACCTAAAGTATTTGGATGGTCTGCTCATTTTTCAGATTGTACAAGTTTATGTGGACCGGGAGGAGCAGTGCGGTGGCGGCAGACGACCACTTAGAGGAGCTGAAGTTAAACGTGAGTTATATATGCATCTTTGTGTCTAAGATATTGCTTTAATGAGTTTCAAAATACATCTCGTGAAAAGGTCATCCCAAAAGGAACCATAAAGGGCCAATCCAAATGACAAATGGTACATGGTGGCATCAATAGTGAGTAGCCCCCATTATTTTGCCATGGGGGAATGTCCAATCCAGGGCTGTTAAACTTTTTTATAGTAATTGCTAGTGATCAGCTCTTCCTAAGACTAGCCAGCTTTAAAGAGCAGTATTTTAGGTTGGACGGTACATCATTTTAGATAAAACTTGGTGTATTGACAGTTATAAGTGAATATGTTCAGACATGATCGGTGTGGTTGCCCCCCACCTAACACCATACAAATTCCGTCACACGACTGATACACGGGAAATATCAGCCAAGAGGGTTAAACCAGCAATTAAAAAAAAAAAATACAAAATTCCCCCCAGATAAAACGATAACAGCATTAACTATAAATGATGGGAAGTAACGTGTCCAATGTTAATCTAGATAAAAAAGGTTTTGCCCCCTTGTTTCTTTGTAGTATATTCATTTTTTAGACTTATATACAGCAAAAACTCTAATTTTACATTTACACACATGTTAAAACTGTTGATGATTACAAGTTCTTATATTCTCTAAGGTTATCAAGACTGTAACAAAAGTCAAGAGACCTGAATTCCCAATAGGTCTAAACGTTGTTTAGTTCCGGTTTTCAGGTAATAATAAAAGAAGAGATCTGTACAACACTGGTCTATTGCAGTAGTCATTGGGCCATCGGGTACGGTACCAGTTCGTGTGCTGTTATATTTAATTAACCTTCTACTGTCTCTTATTGTTAAGAAAATATTTATTAGGCGTAGAAATGCAGCAAAAGTAGTTGGTGTTATTTAGGAGATGTCATAAAATTCTCAGTTGATGTCTGTTCAGTTTTTATTGTTTGCAAGGTTTGTGGTATTTACTTTTATTTCCTATGATCAAAAAAATAGCAAAATTTTTAATATTTTTTGCTAATCATGAGAGAAGGCTGGTTTAAACTGTGAGCTGTACCTGCTGCAATCTGTTCTTGTTCTGTTCTCCTAACACTATCATCCTTGGGAGATGTATAGCTATTTTGTTTCAAGTATCAGTATATGCAGACAGCGATTACACATAATCTTACTTGTCCACCCCAACCGCCAACTCCTGGACATCCAATCACGGTCTCCGCTGTTCTCCTTGCAATCCCTCACTGGATGTCACCACGCTGCCTCAAACGAATCTTTCAAAACTGAACATCAATGTTTCCCACTCACTTGGTCCTTGTCCATCTTTCTCCATCTCTGGGGGGACAGAATCCCATCCTCCCTCATCCAATGGGCACGCCTGCCTAGGGGTTAATTATTGACCCTCTATTCTTTTCAACCAGATTAACGATGTGCTTAAAACCTGCCTTTCTCCTTCGCATATAGCAGTTCCTTTCTCTACCGACTTACCGCAATCTTTTGCATGCCACTAATCCTATGTGTCTGGACTACTGATAACTACTAATTATGGTTCCTGGCTTCCACCTCCCTTCCCTTCAGTCTATACATATTTTTCGCTCTCTTATAAAAAAAGATCCCCAAATCTCACTCTGTACTCGACAACAACTTGGCTACCGTTGTTAAACAGTGATTATACAAAATCCTTCTTGTAACATGTACTAATCCCTTCGCTCTGCTGCTCCCTCCTTATATTTCCGCTCTAGTCATCCCCGATAAGTCTGCCCTACCACGACCTGCGCTAATCACAGAAACCAGCTCCGTACAGAAGACCCCCAACACTCACACTGTTCACTTCACCTTAAACCTAATCTCTCTTGTGGTTCCCTCCATCCTCTGGACACTGCATTTCCCTCTCTACTTTGAGAAACATCAATAGCAGGTTTAATCTACCCTTACATCGCTACTATCTGGATAAACATCACAGTATATGGTATTAATATCTATATATGGATAATCTACCTTACATGCCTACCTATTGGTAACCAGACAGTACTATGGCAATATCTATATCTCCTATATATGAACATCTACCGGCTTACATCCTACTACGACGGTAAACCAGACAGTATATGGTATCTAATATCTATATATGAAAATCTACGCGAGTACATCCGACCTACGGTAACCAGCACAGTCTCATGTATGTAGTATCTACATATGAGATAAATCTACCACCCTTAATCTACCATATCGTGCCCAACCAGCACAGTACAATGATGATATATTATATCTTATAATGATAAATACTCCTACGGTGAAACCTACCTATCTGGTAACCAGCAAAGTATACGATATAACTAGATTATTATATATGTAACTCTTACCCTACATGAGCCTACCGTGAATCGGTAAGCCAGCACAGTATATGGTATGTCTATATATCTAAAATGATAAACTTTACCGCTTATCTACCTATCTGGTAACCCAGCACAGGATATGATATTATATACTCTATATATAGCAATCTACCCTATACATCATATCTGATAGGCACGATGATCATTACTCTGAGCATGAATCGACTGATCTACTACTGTAACACACGTATTAATCTATATATTCTACATATGATAAAATCTGCCCCTTACATCTACCTATCTGGTACCAGCACGGGAAAGTATATTGATATCTATTAATCTAGCAGTATGATTAATTGGATTACCTACTCTTGACATCCCTTTTTTCTTTTTTATCTGCGTAACCAGACAGATATGGATATCTATTATATCTACATATGATAAATCTACCCTTACATCAACCTTCTATCGGTAACCAGCACGAGTATATGTATGTAGTTATATCTACATATGATAAATCTACCTCAATCCTACAGACTATCGGTACCCAGCACAGTATTGGTATTATATATCTAATAGATAAATCTTACTTTCATCCTACTATCCGGTGACGCGACCGAGTATATGGTATGCTTAGAATATCTACTATCGGATAAAATCTACCTCTACAATCGCTCCTCATCCGGCTCAACCAGCACAAGTATATGAATGATCATATATCTAACATATGAAACATTACCCTTAATCCTACCTATGGATACCTAAAATTCGTATATGAACTCAATATGCTGACAATATGAAAATTCCGTTACTACCTATCATTGGTAACCGAGGCACGAGTATATGAATCTGAATATCTATAGTATGATATAAGTATACCCTTGCCGAGGCCAGTGCACAATGGAGCGACTCCGATAAGCGCTAGCACAGGTTAAACAGAACAGATTATGGTTGTGTATATGCTACATAGTGATAAATCTACCGCTTAGCTCCTACCTAACTGTAGAACCAGCCACACATGTATATGATATCTAGTATATCTAATGATGAGTACATCTACCATTGACATCCTACACATCTGGTAACCAGGCACAGTTATGGGTATCACTATATATCTACATACTGATTAAATCTTACCCTTACATCCCACCTATCTGGTAACAGTCAGCATGTAAGTGAGAGTGATATCTATATATCTAATATGTAAATCTACCACATTACATCCGATCTTCCGCAGGGTAACAAGCAACAGGATAATATGGTATGTATAGATACTCTCATATGATAAATCTGACCCTACCATAAACCTACTGGATTCTGACGCTCCGCACGTATATGCATATCTATATATTTATATGATAAATCTAACCCCGCTTACATCCTACCTATGCTGCGTAACCAGCCAGATATGATAGTTTCGTATATATCATATATATGATAAAATCTACCTTGAACCTCCTACCTATCCGGAACCTCAGACAGTATATGGTATGATATATATCTACATATGAAATTACCCTTAAATCCTACTATGTAACCAGCACAGCGTATGATATCTTATATATCTATATGGAGTAAATCTACCCTAGCCCTACCTTATCGGGTAACCAGCACAATATTGATATCTATATATCTTATATTGAAATCTCCCTTGTAGATCATCCTACCTATCTGGGTAGAACAGCACAGTATATGATTCTATATATAGCATGAATATCGTATCAATCTACCCTTACATCCTACCTATCTGGCAACCAGCACAGTATAGATAATATTATCTATTTATGATAAATCTACCGTTACATCCTACCTATCTGGGAACCAGCAAACAGTATATGGATAATCTATATATGATAAATCTACCCTTTAATCTCATACCTATCTGGTAACCAGCCAGTAATGATATCTTATATCAGACTGATATATGATAAATGTAATTACGCCCTTACATACAGACCCATCTGAGGTCAACGCAGCACAGTATATGGATATTAATATCTCTATATGGATCAAATTACCTACATCCTAACTATCTGGAAACCAGCACCACAGTATATGGTATCTTCAATATCAGTATACTGATAAATCTACCCTTCCATCCTACCTATCTGGAACACCAGCTACAGTATATGATATGCTATATATATCTATATATGATAATCTCCCTTACATCCTTACCTATCTGGTAACCAGCACAGTAGATGGATGGATCATATACTCTATATATGATTAAGCAATCTACCTATACATCTCATACCATTATGTAACCACGCACTAGTATATGATATCACTTATATATATATGATAAATCTACCCTACGATCTACCTGATCTGGTAACCAGACACAGTATATAGATCTATATCTAATCTATACTGATAAATCTACTCTTACATCCTACCGATCTGAGTAACCAGCACCAGTTAATGGTCTCTATATCATATAGATGTAGAAATCTACCTCTACATCTGTACCTATCTGGTCACAGCAACAGTATATGATATCTATTTCTATATATTGGAGTTATAATCTACCCTTCCATCAATCCTACCAACGGTAACCAGCCAACCGTATATGATATGTACGATATATCTAGTATAGTGCTAAATCTACCCTTATATCCACGACCATATGCCGGTAACACCAGCCAGTATAGTGAGATCATAGCTAGTCTGATTTGATGATTTGCTCTGATAAATCTCACCCATGCAACGTAGCGAGTCCTGACCCTATCTGGTACCCAGCACACCGTAGTAGCGGTAGTCTATACTTAGTGAGATAAGATAACTACCCTTACATCCTACAGCTCTCGGAACCAGCCACAGGTATTATGGTATCTATCATGGATCTATACATGATAAATGTATATCCAATTACAATCCACCTATCCAGGTAACCAGCACAGTAGGTATGGTATCTATATATCTACTATATGAGATAAATATCTACCAGAAACATCCTACTATCGGTACCAGCACAGATGATATGGTATCTATATATCTATATGATAAATCTACCCTTAACAGCTACCATCCGGAATAGCACAGTAATAGATATCTATTAAATATCTATATATGATAAATCATACCCTACATCCTCCTATTTCCGGAACAGCACAGTAAGACTTATACTATGATATTATATGATAGGAAAGTCTACCCTTAATACTACCATCTAGAGTAAACCAGACAAAGTATATAGCGTATCATATATCTATATATGGATACTAGCTTAATCCTACCTATCCGGTTAAACAGCACAGTAGTATAGCATCTAATATTCTATATAGATAAATCTACCCTTAATCCTACCATCGGTACCGCCACAGTTATGAGATCTATATATCGTATATAGTGATAAATCTACCCCTTACATCCTAACCTATTGGGTAACAGCACAGTTATATGATTGTTTTATTTGATTGCATACGTTCCTCAATCCAAGCACTTCATTCCATTCATGTATCTTAATGTTACCCCACCTAACTAGATTGATAAAAACTAACGGGCAGGGATCTCCTTCCTACTTTGGAAGGGCTCTAGTAGAGCTTATATGAATATAATTTATTATGTATGTACTGAATTATCTTTGATTTGCCCTTGTAGGACTTTCATTAAATTTGTAATGTACAGCGCTGAAACAACCGCCAAAGAGGGGGAGCTTTATAAAAAAACATATACATACATTAAAAGAACGATTCAGCAAAAAGTAATTTAACTATTATCTAGACTGGTCATCTAGAGCTTTACACTTCTAGTCATAAAAGAAGTCAATCTACTCATGGATTGTTGTATATTTTTTTTACTGAAACAGTGTTGAACACTCACGAGAGTATTTGATCTGTCTGCCTACATCCTGATGGAATCTCTGGAATATTATATTCCAAACCGCTTTTGATGCCTCCGCAAACATTTTTTTCTAAAGGGACATTTAGGGTTGTATTCAATAAAAAAGTTCTATCGTATAAATGGTGCTAATTTTTTGCCCCAACCAATAGATCTTATTTAACTTGAAAGCTAACATCCTGATGGGTTGTGGCAAAAATTAGCACCACATTTTAACGTAGACTTTTATTGAATAACCCTGATTGTGTACCAGAATATTTCCAAGAGCTCGATTTTTGTCATCCTGTCCATGTTTCAGGGGTCTATCTGTAGCGACAGTTTGGCCGGTTTACAGTCGAAATTGTTCCTCTGATGTATTTTACAAGGATACAAGTGAGTTTGAGCTATCATTCTGGTGGAGGGTCTTGGGCGGGGTGGAGGGGGGCTTTTAGATTATAGAGGGAGGAAGGAGGTATTGGATAGGGAGAAATATAATATTGAAAAGACAACATGAAAAATCGAAAACCAGTGTTCTTGTTCAACAGAATTCAGTGGCCAGTACCCAGAAATTTTGAAATTGTTACATAAGTGTATACATATTGATATGCAGTGAGGGGCCATAGCTCAGGTGTTGTGGGAATGAATGGTTTAAATTGTTTCTAAAAGACGGGCAACACTACCCACTCGAAATACATTGTCCCTAGTATTTTTACAAGTAATGAATAAGAATAATAGAGAATAAGCCCAAGAGGTCTGAATCAGGTTTATGTCATGTTTTGTGGATATTTATTGTGATTCATCAATATGAGCTTACAAAGGGTTGTGAATCATTCCATATTCACTAGGTAAGTACTCGCTGTATCATGTATAGTATATTTATGTTATACAGCTGTGTAATTTTCAGTTATTTCAACAGCTTGTAATTTAGTCTGAATCAGTATATCATATAGTTAGTTATTTATATCGTTACTGAGGGAATTATATCATGAATCTACCCCTACCATTAATTATGACTAACATTACGGAATTGTATTGTAGTAAACTAAAGAAACTTAGGAAACATTCAGGGTTATTCATAAAAAGTTCTTATCGTTTAAAAAAACTGTGGTGCTAAATTTGACCCCCAACCAATCAGATGTTGCTTTCAACTGTTAAAAGATCTGATGGTTGAGGGAAATTAGAACCATTTTAAACGATAAGAACTGTTTGAATCTCACTGAAGTACTGTCCATTCATTACAGTTATTACACAGGTATGACAAGGACAGGAGATTCAATAAAAATTTTTAATTTAAAAATGCGTGTAATTTGCCCAACCATCAGTATCATATTTAAACATTTGAAAGCCAAAATCTGATGGTTTGGGCAAAATAGTAGCACATTTTTCAGTATAAGAACTTTTATTACATCTCCTGATTATGAATTTTGAGAGGCATATATATTGTATTAATATCTAAATAACGGATTTTCTAAAACTTTTATAGGTCTATCTTCTATAAGTATGAATTTCCATTTGTCGATCTTGGATAGATCAAAGGTTTTATTAATGTGGGTGTTAGTTTACCCTTGTTGATACTGTGTCTTTAATGCGGTGGAGTTATGTGAAGTGTATTATGGGTATTATAAACCCACTAGTTGAATACTCAAATTGTGCCTATGTTAAGTAATGGGTTCAGCGAAGGCGTCAGGCGTGGTTTATCGGATTAAAATGGAAATAAAAGTTTCTTAAGTGATGGTGTATTCGATGCTGACTTTTCTTCAGAGATGTGGCCACACTTGTGTGAGTTGAGAAGAATGTTACTCATCCCTCTTGTACAAGGCATTGGTAAGGCCTCATTTGGAATATGCAGTGCAATTTTGGAATCCTTGTGTACAAAAAGGACATCTGTTGAAATGGAAGGGTTTTCCGAGGAAGGGAACTAAATTTAATAGGGGGATTGGGGGAGCTTGAATATGAAAGAGGACTGAAAAGTTACAATATGTACGCTGGAGAAAAGGCGCTGCTGCGATGGGGATATGATTACTGTGTATAAATTACCATAACGGCCATCCAATAAACTATCTGGGTATTTTTCACAATAGAACAGTCCAAAGGGACACGGGGAATCCTAAGACTGAAGGAAAAAAGGTTTAGGCTTCAAGGGGAAAGGTTTTTCCACCTGTGGAGAACGGAAGCTATGTGAACTGTCTTCCCAAGTGGATGGTTATGGCAGGTCATGGTCAGTTTTAAATAAAAAGCTGGTTGATGAGATTCACAAACAAGGAATGTTACAAGTTAATGGCATGAACCTAAAGTAGAGTTGGGAAAGGGTTTTTCACTGTGAGAACGGTAAAGCTATGGAACTGTCTCCAGTGACGTTGATGTTATGGCAGTTATTGGTCAGTTACTAAAAAGCTGGTGGTATGAGTTTCTACAAACAAGGGAGTTACAAGTTACTGGTATGATACATAAAGTAGAGTGGGGAAAGGGGTTTTTCACTGTGAGAACGGTTAAAGCATATGGAACTGTCTTCCAGTGGACGGTGTTAGGGAGGTTCATTGGTCAGTTTATAAAAAACTGGATGAGTTCTACAACAGGAATTGTTTACAAGTTACTGTTAGTGATACATAAAGTAGAGCTTGGGAAAGGGTTTTTCACTGTGAGAACGGTTAAAGCATATGGAACTTGTCTTTCCAGGGACGTTGTTATGGCAGTTCATGGTCAGTTTAATAAAAACGCTGGATGGGTTCTACAAAACAAGAATGTTACAAGTTACTGGTATTGATACATAAGAGGTTGGAAAGGCTTTGTCACGTGAGAACGGTAAGCTATGGAACTGTCATTCAGTGGGACGTTGTTATGACAGGTATTGGTCAGTTTAATAAAAAAGCGGGATGAGTTTCTACAAACAAGGAATGTTACAGGTACTGGTTGATTACAAAAGTGGAGTTGGGAAAGGTGTTTGTCACTGTCTGAGAACGGTTTAAAGCTTGGAAAACTGTCTTCCAGTGGACGTTGTGAATGGCAGGTTAGTGGTCAGGTTAATAAAAAGTGGATGGTTAACAACAAGGAAATTACAGTTACTGGTATTGAGATAAAAGTAGAGTGGATCCAGGGAAATTTCCCATTGAGCAGGAAGGAATATTTTTTCCCTTCAATAAATTGGTGTTTTTTTTTGCCTTCCTCTGGATCACAGTGTAGGCAGAGGAAATGAGGGATATTGCTAGATGGGTGGACTGGATGGACGTATGTCTTATTTCAACCTCAATACTAAATACGTTATGAAGATACGGGATCGTCATCCAACTGGATCTCTCATCAGATGGTTTGTGATAAAGAATTGTTGGAAATAAAGTACCTTGAAAAAGTCCAACTAACATAATAAAGCAAGGTATTGGGAACTCTCTGAATATTCCAGGTTGTATTGGCCATGTGTAAGAGGTGTTATCGAAACTGGCCAGGGTTAAGGCGTTTAAAAAAGCATGTACTCTAGCCAATACAACACGTTGCTGTTTATTGTTGATTGGACACTTTCCAGGGTAGTATTGCCAGCAGATTCTTGTAAAGTCATCGGAATTAGAAAGGTGAAAGCCAGGCGGAGACTAGCGAAACGTCTTCAAGAACTAAAACTGATTTAAACTAAATACCATAAAATACTTTATAATGTTTAGATTTTTGGCCCTATTAGAATGCTAGGCAGGCACAAGAAGCATGGATATTTAAATAAGACCACGTAAAACATTATTATTAAAGAGCTTAACAACTGTCTAATAAATGAATCCTTAATATTTACGAATTCTTCCCTCAGCCAGTTATAAGAACAGGACAATGGATCACTGAGATTTCTATCTGGGATTCCAGAATCTCCATAACTTAGGATCGATCTTCACCCTGGGTCCTTTTGATGTACTTCTGGACAGTCTGTTGAAAAATTTCCTCATCATAGTGTTGTGTCAACCACATCGAAATCTCCAGACCCCCATGTACTTCTTCCTCCAACAACTGTCTTATCCACACCTTCTGGAAACTGTAAATATGTGTTCCCCATATTGTCCAACATTAATAATAAATATAGTAGTTTTTTTTTTTTTTTTTTTACAATGTCCCTAGTTGGATGGTTTACTCATATTATATTTGTTGGGTGTTGCTGTTGAAACATTCAGTTAATCCTCTAAAAATAATGGTCCATTGACCAGATATCTGGCCATCTGTAACCCTCTGCTTTACAAACTCTATCATTGAAAACACATCAGAGTTTGTGTTAAATTAGTGTTCATGTCATGGGTGGTTGATTTGGGTACAGTATGATTATGTGAAATTATTGGTTACATGTGAAGTTTGTAAACGTAATCCATTGACCACTTTTTCGTGACGTTGCTCCTCATTAGAAACTTTACTTGCACAGGACTCCCTATTAGTGAAAATGGAATATTATTGCCGTGACAATCCCTTATGTGTTCCATTATGATCATCATGTAACAAGTCTATATTGTAAATGAAATCCTCTAAAGATCAAGTCCAGTGCTGGCAGGACCGAAAGCCTTCTCAACTGTAGCTCCCACCTGGCTGTGGTGTCCATATTTTATGGGACTTTAATCTCCATCTATGTGATTCCTCACCGAGAGAACAATCAGTGTGGTCTTATCTAGATGCTTTCTCTGTATAACAGTAGTGGTTCCGTTGGTCAACCCAATGGTTTACAGCCTTGAGAAACAAAGATATTAAAGAAGCCCTTAAACAACTAAAGGACCTACATAATATGGGATATAAGTGCAAAGATAAATGTATGGCCCAGATTTTGTGTATTTTAGAATGCTGCCAGGAATCTTATGCATATCTTAATCTAATGGACAATTGTAGAGTCACAGCAGTTGAAATGAAGATAAGTGCCTTAATTTGTTCCATGCGAGGTCATCATCTTTACTATCTCCACATTTCTCTAGATCAAGGTGTCAAACTCACGGCAGGATAAACAATTGGTGGAGGTGCTCCCACCCACTGTGGGTTGCAGGGACATCTGTAGGTTCTTCCCTAGGAAACCAATGGGTTTTGCAGGAAAAAAGGTAGCTGAGGGTCGCATCCCAAATCTTTAAGAAAATTTTATTGTGACCACCATATCCATCCGCACACATTCGGCGGGGATACCCCCGTCTTCAGGTGTACCCACCTGAAGAAGGGGGTATCCCCCGCACTGTTGTGACGTGGATATGTGTGGTTTCACAATGAAAATTTTTAAGATTTGGAGTGACGACCATCAACGGCTACATTTTTTCTGTCAAAACACGGGACCTCCAGATTTTTGGAAGCAACCCATACAACACACACACTTCTGTTGTAGTTGTAGCCTAGGGAATGCTGGGCAGTTGTAGCTTCAAAATTTTGGATGGGCCGTGAGTTGGACCTTGTGCTCTAGATGGTTACTACTTGAAAGCCCAATTAAATATCAAATACCGTTTGTACTTACCTATCAGAAACTGAATTAAAACTGCCCCTTGCGATTCTATATTGCCTTTGTCTATCTCCATATTTTAATTCTAAGATGAGATCTCACTATTTACATATCTAAATCTTCGCGTCTTTTACTGGACATTACACATGTTTGCAACGCAGCCACTCTATTTGGCATGGCCGCTGATGGGGATATGATCAATGTGTATAAATAATCCAGCGTCCATTGGGGGAATACCCTGTATGTAACATGTTTGGTTTTCCTCATGTTCATAAATGCAACTGTCAAAGCACCACGGAAGATAGTAGGCGCTATTATAAAATCTACAATAATAATAATACATAATGGGCCATACAATTAACCACGAGGCCATTTGATCAATAGAAACATATAGATCCTTCAAGTCCAGAAAGGTTTTTTTTATGTTGAACCTTAAAACTATGGAACGTCTTCCATTGGACGTGGTGATAAGTGTGCTATGCTACTGTATTGATACATAAGTTGGAGTTGATTCAGATATTTTGATTTTTTTTGGATCACACAGTTAGGCAGAGAAGATGATGGGGGTATTGCTGAGTAGGTTTGGAGTGGATGGATGGACGTCTTATTTAAACTCAGATTTAATACTATTACTTATTTGACTGTGTGGGCACGTGGTGCGTGAGAGGGAGGGAGGCATGTGGAAAGAGAGACAGATCGGCCTTGCAGAGGATGGGAATCCAAGAGTGAGATATCAGCTAATAGAAATTGTCTCTGGGAATTCATACAAATTCATTCCCCCCCCCCCCAATATAAAACAAAAAATGGGTGAATGGATTCATAACCTTTATCTCAGCTCCAGGGTCTAATGATATAGAGTAAGACGACAAGGGCAACAGGTTAGACAAATGGGGGTTTCAAACTATCGAAATGATATGTGGGAATAGAGGAAGCAATAATAACCCTAGTAAGTGCCGACTGAATAGGGTACATGGGGGGGTATTGCAACGAAAAAGAGAAAAAGAAAATGGTGGGGATAGGACCAGGTTTAGGTGGGGAAAGTTATATTCCGTTTTATTAAGGTTTAGTTGATGTTTCTTATAGTTATATGTAGTTGATCAGCTCTTCCCAAGGACTGGCCAGCCTTAAAGAGCAGTATTTTACGGGTGGACGGAATCATTTAGATAAAAATTTGGTATGACTATAATGAATATTGACTATAATGAAATAGGCCAGTACATTGATCAGTTGTGGCTTCCCCCACCTACACATTACAATATTTCCGTCAGACTGACTGATATGCGGAAATATCAGCCTAAGAGTTTAAACAGGAATTTAAAAACAAGCAAAACTTCCCCACCAGATACAAGATAACAGCATTAATAATAAATAAAGGGAAATGTAACGTGGTCACAATGTATATCTAGATAAAAAGGTTCGCCATTTCTTTCTTTTAACAATATAAATTTTTAGGACTAATACAGCAAAAACTCTGATTTGACATTAACCCACATCTATAAAATTGTTGACATTGTGTAAACGTGTCACAATGTTAATCTAGATAAAAAGGTTTCGCCATTTTCTTCTTTTTAACAATATAAATTTTTAGGACTAATACAGCAAAAACTCTGATTTGACATTAACCCACATCTATAAAATTGTTTGTATCATTACAAGTTATTATATTTCCCTAAGGTTTGTCAATTACTGTAACAAAGATTTCCCAATAGATATAAATGTTGTCTATGTTACTGTTTTCGTATAATAAAAGGAGATCTGTACAACACTGGTCTATGCAGTCAGTATTGGGACCATTCTGGTAGGTACTAGTCATGTTGGTATTATATTAAATTAATCTTCTACTGTAACCTTTTACTGTACAACCTTTATTTTCCAATTGTATCAACCAACGTTGGTTCAGGATAATAGATACAAAATGCTTGTGAAGGTCCTCATTCATCCAGGTCATGGTAAACCTGTAATATTCATTTATCCAGGTCATGGTAAACCTGTAATATTCATTCATCCATGTCACAGTATAGCTGTAATATTCCTTCATCCAGGTCATGGTATATCTGTAATATTCATCCATCCAGGTCATGGTATCTCTGAATATTCTTCACGCAGGTCATGGGCTATCTGTAATATTCATCCATCCAGGTCATGGTATATCTGTAATATTCATTCATCCAGGTCACGGTATTCTGTAATATTCATTTCATCCAGGTCACGGTGTTATCTGTAATATTCATCCATCCAGGTCATGATATCTGTAATATTCATCCATCAGCTGTATACTGTAATATCTCTCATCCGGTCATGGTAACTGTAATATTCATCCATCCAGGTCATGGTTTATCTGTAAATTCATAATCCAGGCTGGTATATCTGTAATATCATCCATCCAGGTCATGGTATATATGTAATATTGATTCCTCCAGTTCATGGTATATCTGTAATATTGATTCATCAGGTCATGGTATATCTGTAATATTGATTCATCTAGGTCATGGATATCTATAATATTCATTCATCCAGGTCATGGTCTATATGTAATTTTATCCATCCAGGTCACGGGATATCTGTAATATTCATTCATCCAGGTCAACGGTATATCTGTAATATCATTATCAGGTCACGGTATATCTGTATATCACTATCCAGGTCATGATATATCTGTAATATTCACCCACTCAAGGTCACAGTATATCTGTAATATTCATCCATCCAGGTCAAATATATTGTAATATTCATTCATCCAGGTCATGTTATATCTGATAATATCCATTTATCCACGGTCATGCTATATCTGTAATAATTCATCCATCAGGTCATGGTATATCTGTAATATTCTCCATCCAGGTCACTGGTATATCTGTAAATATTCTCATCCAGGTTCATGTATATCTGTAATATTCATCCATCCAGGTCATGGTATATCTGTAATATTCATCCATCCAGGTCATGGATATCTGTAATATATCCATCCAGGTCATGGGGTATATCTGTAATATTCCTCATCCAGGTCAGGGTATATCTGTAATATTCATTCATCCAGGTCATGGTATATCTGTATATTCATCCATCCAGGTCATGGTATATCTGTAATATTCATTTCATCCAGGTCAACGGTATATCTGTAATATTCATCTCAGGTCGTGTGATGTATCTGTAATATCATCCATCCAGGTCATGGTATATACTGTAATATTCATCCATCCAGGTCATGGTATATCTGTAATATTCATTCATCCAGGTCATGGTCATATCTGTAATATTCATCCATCCAGGTCATGGTATATCTGTAATATTATTCATCCAGGTCACGGTAATCTGTATATTCATTCATCCAGGGTCACGGTGTATCTGATATTCATCCATCCAGGTCATGGAATATCTGTAATATTCATCCATCCAGGTCATGTATATCTGTAATATCATCCATCAGGTCTGGTATATCTGTATATTCATCATCCAGGTCATGGATATGTATATTCATCCATCGTCAGGTATATCTGTAATATTCATTCATCACAGCGTCAGGTATATCTGTAATATTCACCATCCAGGTCTGGTATATCTGTAATATTCATTCATCCAGGTCACGTATATCTGTAATATTCATTCATCCAGGTCATGGTATATCTGTAATATTCATCCATCCGGTCATGGATATCTGGTAATTCATCCATCCAGGTCATGGTATATCTGTAAATATTAATCATCCAGGTCATGGTATATCTGTAATATTCATCCATCCAGGGTCATGGTATATCTGTAATATTCATCCATCCAGGTCATGGTATATTGTATATTCATCCATCCAGGTCATGAGTATATATGTAATATTGATTCCTCCAGGTCAAGGTAGATTCTGTAATATTGATTCATCTAGGTCATGGTATCTGTAATATTGATTCACTCGGTCAGGTATATCTTAAATTCATTCATCCAGGTCATGGTTATATGTAATATTATATCCATCCAGGTCACGGTATATCTGTAATATCATTCATCACGCGTTCATCTCACGGTATATCGTAATATTATTCATCCAGGTCACGGTATATCTGTAATATTCATCTCATCCCAGGTCATGATAATCTGTAATATTTCACCCATCCAGGTCACAGTATCTGATAATATTCATCCATCCAGGTCACTATATCTTAATATTCATTCTCCTCAGATATCGTAATCATTATCCAGGTCATGATATATCTGTAATATTCATTGCCATCCAGGTCACATTATATCTTAACTTCATCATCCAGGTATGATATCTGTATAGTCATCCATTCAGCAGTATATCTGTAATATTCATCATCAGGTCAGTATATCTGTATATCATCATCCAGGTCATGGTATATCTGTAATATTCATCCATCAGGTCATGTATATCTGTAATATTCATCCATCCAGGTCATGGGTATATCTGTAATATTCTATTGATCCAGGTCATGATATCTGTAATATCCATCTTATCCAGGGTCTGGTATAGTCATGTAATCATGCAATCATCCAGGTCATGGTATATCTGTAATATAATATCATCATCAGGTCATGGTATATCTGAATATCTTCATCTCATCCAGGTAATGGTATATCTGTAATTTATCCCATCCAGGTTCAGTATACGGAATATTCATCCATCCAGGTATATGGTATGTCTGTAATATTCATCATCCAGGTCATGGTATATCTGTAAATTCATCCATCCAGGTCACGGTATATCTGTAATATTCATCCATCCAGGTCATGTATATCTGTAATATTCAATTCATCCAGGTCATGGTATATCATGTAATATTCATTCATCCAGGGTCATGGATAATCTGTAATATTGATTTACTCTAGGTCATGGTATATCATGTGTATTCAACTGGACTTAAGTTTAGTTATTGAAGACTTTTTCGCTAGTAATCACGACTGGGTTTCTCAATCCAGAGAAAACTAAACTAAGCTTAAGTCCAGTTGATCTAAACTAAATACAACAGAAACTGATACAAAACCATTATAAAGTGGAATCAGTCTCCTAAAATAGTTTGAAAACCATTAATCCTGTAGTACTGACTCTAATCATGTTCAATGTGCTGTTTAACAGTAACAAAGTTTTACCCATATTGATATTATACAGATATTGATATTATAAATATAATTCATGTCTTTTGCCATACATTTTTATAGATTTTATTGCTAAGCAAACCCTTTACACATGAGCTATAGGATTATTTCATACAATATAATATAAGATTTCTATATAAAGATTTCTATAAAAAACCATTTAAAGTCAATAGAAATTTTATATAAGAGCTTCACACTTACTTTTTTACTCTGGGTGAAGAGTTAGAGCTTGTCTGAAGATGTTATGTCTTTCAGAGTTGTATTTAATAGGAAGAATCACAAGAAAACAATAGCTTGAAATCTCTTCTTTAAAGGCATCATACCGAAAATAGGTTATTTTAAATGACCCTTACTGGAAACTATAATTCTTCCCACCACCCCTATATCATTTTTTTGTGGATTGCCCCTATTTCTTAGATATCCAATCTAAAACTTCTTATATTAGCTGTCAGCAAGTTCCTTGCTCTCAAAAACTATTTCTGTGAGTAGTTTACTGTAGCTGGAATGGTGACAGAGTTTGACAGTTGGAATGCGGTATGCTGTGTGCAGGCTTGACAGTGTGGTTTGTGGGGAAAAAGTCAGGTCAGATGGAAGTGGGAGTGGTTAAAGAGGGAAGGGGGAGGCTGCTCCAAACAAAATGTGTGCTGGATTGAAGGCATGCAGCCACACACACAAATTAAGTGCTACTTAAGCCTCGTACAAATGTTGGATAATTTTCGTTCAATGCAGCTGACGAACGTTCACAACATTATGGTTAATCTCATAGTTCAAAAAAAAACGACATCTGTACACACAGCAACAATAGTACCACCATAGTCGTTAGAATTATAGATGTTCATAAGTAAAGTAACGTTCGCACCTTCGTGAATATACGAAAGCAGCGAAGCTCCTTTATATTTTTTCGTAGAATGTTAACGATAATCTGCCGACCATGTTTCAAATATACGATAATCGGCCAAAACAAATCCGCCAGGTCGAGCGTCGAAAAAGCCAACAAAGTCGACGGTCGCTGGTCTTTGACAATCGTTGATGGTATATTTTCATACGAATATCGTGTGATTGCTCGTTCGTCGGCTGCATCGTACGACAAATATCCAACGTGTGTAGCGGCTTTACAGTATTTTCAATTATAGAGTTAGAGGTGTAAAGTCATTTTTTCAGTATAGTTTCCCTTATTTCGATTTTATCTTCTACCACTTCCTAATGCAAATAGATGCTGCATTGTGCAGAAAGGATTAGAAAGCTGTGTGTTGTGCTTTGTTCTACATTTTAACTGTGTGATAATAATACATATATTATATCAATGATAGATAAATAGATCATTCTTTAGGTCACAGTTTATCTAGGCCATGGTACATTTGTAGTATTCAGTTAGATCAAACCAGACTTACTCAATTCAAAATGACATTTGTTGGCAATAAATACCATGGAATGTGTCGCCAATCATTATTTAACAGCAAGTGATCAGGGGCCTCCATATAACAGAAAGGGGTCAGGGACCCCCATATAACAGCAAGGGATCAGGGACCGCCCATATAACAGCAAGGGTCAGGGACCTCCATCTAACAAACAAGGGTCAGGGACCTCCATATAACAGAAAGGGGTCAGGGACCTCCATATAACGCAAGGGGTCAGGACCTCCATAAACAGCAAGGGATCAGGGACCTCCATATAACAGAAAGGGGTCAGGGACCCCTATAAAAGCAAGGGATCAGGGACCTCCATATAACAGCAATGGGTCAGGGTCCTCCATATAACAGCAAGGGGTCAGGACTCCATTACAGCAAGGTGGTCAGGGGACCTCCATATAACAGCAAGGGTTCAGGGACCTCCTATAAACAGCAAGGGATCAGGGACCTCCATATAACAGAAAGGGGTAAGCGGACCCCCATTATAACAGGCAAGGGATCAGGGACCTCCATTATAACAGCAATGGGTCAGGGTCCTCCATATAACAGCAGGGGTCAGGGACCCTCCATATAACAGCAAGTGGGTCAGGGACACCCATTATACAGCAAGGGGTCAGGGACCTCCATATAACAGCAGGGGTCAGGGACCTCCATATAACAGCAAGGGGTCAGGGACTCCTTATAACAGCAGGGTCAGGGACCTCCATATAACAGCAAGGGGGCAGGGAACCATATAACAGCAAGGGGTCAGGGACCTCCATATAACAGCAAGGGGTCAGGGACCTCTATATAACAGCACAGTGTAAGGTGCCAAAAACAGCAATTACTGCATTATGATATCACTTTATTGTGGTTCGGTATTGGGCCTTTTGGATGCGCCAGTTGCGCTCAGTGTAACCTAGTATTGGACGTTTAAATAAAGATAATAATCTCATCTAGTCCAGCCTTTTTTAGCCTACTCATCAAAACCTCCTGACTACTTATGGCAACCACAAAGGATCCCATGGATCAACAAGAACTGTATATAATATACCAATAATTTCAATATCCACATTTTAAAAACTTATACAGCCCACTCTTGAAGCTATTTAATGATCTTCGCCATTACCACATCACACTCCATTATCATCTGAGAAACCTTTCCTAACTGAAGATAAAACTTCTTTCTTCTAATCTCAAAGGATGTCAACATGTCCTCTGATAGGACCTATTAGTAAACAATGCACCGAGAGCCCTAATTTGTAATTGCCTGTATATTCAAGCCCCCCTCCATTCCCTTTATTAATTTAGTTGCCCTCTCTGAACTGCTTCCATTTCCAAGATGTCCTTTTTTGTATATGGAATTCCAAAACTGCACATGCATATTCCAAATGTGGCTAACCAGTGCCTGTAAGAGGGAGAATAATATTTTTCTCTCTGATTCCATTCCCCTCTTATACAAGACAATATCTTGCTAGCTTCTAGGCGTTGGTACCTGGCATTGTTTGCTACAGCTAAGTCTGTTATCTACCAGAACCCCCAAACCTTTTTCCTTTCAGATGCAACTTAAACAGAGTTTTTATGGTGTAGGTGGCACAGGGATTATTAAATCCAAATACATCACCTTACATTATCAACATTGAATCCCATCTGCTATAACTGCTGCCCATTCTGAAATCTATCCAGGTCTGCTTGCAGCACTTGCACATCATTGGAAGTTTCCAAAGTCTGCATAGTTTAGTGTCATCAGCAAACAAAGGGACCTTGATCTCAAGGCCCTTCAAAGTCATACTCACCCAGAGGCCACTCGAACATAAACCCCCAAATGAAAACTCCATTGGTATCTACTTTGTAGACAATCTAACCAATTTTCTATCCATGTACAAATGTTTTTTAGCCAGCATGTGTTTTATTCTATATAGATACATATTCTGCATTACTTTACAATTATTGATCCATTCACTAACAAAACCCTGCCCGAAGATCTTACACTATATTCACTTTATTTTATACACCGTATATTTTTAGAAACAGGGGGTTTTCTGATTACTGGGTTGATTAGTGTGTTTTTGGTTTAAAGCAGATAGAAAATTGTGTAACACCACCTACTACATATGGGATGACCATGTTCTTCTCCTGTCTTGCTTTTCCCCTTCACTGCTGGAATTTTGTGTTCTTTTTTTCCTTCTACTTCTTTTGACAAAGGCCCAGTCTGGATATCCAAAAGTTGTAAGGGCTTCCTCTGAGATGTTCATTTCTTTAGCCTCGCTCTGGACTAGTGGGGATGTTCTCGCTCGTGTGCAGGGTTCTGATGACCCCAGCTTGTGATCTAAAAGGGGTGGGTGGGGTTCAAACATCAAATACTGATCTGTGGTGTGTTGGTTTTCTGTAAACCTCACTTCCAGTTTACCATTTCCCTGATTCTACCAAGCAGTCCCAAGAAAGCCAGTTGTTGTTTGTATCTCCTGTAAATTGAGTATTTGGTCTACCGCCATTAATGTGTTCTGTGTGAAAGCTTTGTACTTCTCTGGTGATTTAACCCAGGTGGTCCATCCACATATTGAACTGATAAGAAGAAGAAAGAAGAAGATGTACATCAATACCACCAGTAAAGATGGAGACAAGACAGGTGAAAAACATTGTTTGTTCAATATGTATCAACCCCAGGTGACATGTTAAAAGAACATGTTTTTCTCCTATCCATGCTTCTCAGCTTCACATTTTGTGTCCTCTTTTAGTTATTAAATAAATGAATTTTAAAGAGGACAACATATCCCGGTCTGCAAAGACCCAAATCGCAAAATACAAGAATAACATCATAAAGCAGTGAAGTACTAGGAGCTTTGATTTGTATGTGGGGGGACAAAACAGCAGCTGCACTAATATATGGCCCAGCCAGTCATGTCAGGACTCAGCGTGGTCTTAAGGGAAAAGAGGACCTACGTTTGAAAAACGTAATTCAACTCGTTTGCCAAAGAACAGGAACTGGTTTCAAAAAAACCGTGTCAATGAGGCTATTTATGTCAAAATAAAGAAACCAACGCGAATAGAGAGGAGGGGGGAGGGGTGATTGACACTATGTTTTTGTAATCTTTTGTAATTTTTGATAATTTGTTTGTGCCTTACCATGGGCAGCAGTTTTGATAACGTCCCTAATAGTTTGATGGTTATATGCTGTTCATACAAAGTCGAGGATGACTAGCAAAACATCTCAAGAACATAACTTCAAGTTCTAGTTGATCAAATGAATACCAAAATACTATTATAATGTTTTAGTTGTTGCCCTATTAGAATGTATGCAGGCACAATAATATGATATTTTAAATAAAGTCCACATAAAAACATTAATATATCAAATGAAGAGCTTAAAACTGTCTAATAAATGAATCCTTATTCTAAAATATTTTCCCTAGCTCATGTATAGAACCAGACAATGATCACTGAGATTTCTTCTTGGGATTCCAGAATCTCCATACACTTCAGGATTCCGCCTTACCCTGTTCCTTTGATGTACATTCTGACGTCTGGGGAATTCCTCATCATAGTGTTGGTTCAACCAATCAGAATCTCCGACCCATGTACTTCTCCCCACAACTGTCCTTATCCGACTTCTGGAACTACAAATATTGTTCCCATCATGCTCCAAACTTCATTAATAAAGTACGTCACATGTCCCTAGTGTGGTGTATTACTCACATTAATTTGTTGGTAGCTTTGAAACAATTCAGTTAATCCTTCTAACAATATGCTCATTGACAGATATCTGGCCATCTGAACCTCTGGTTACACTTCTATCATAAACTACAGAGTTTGTGTTTAAATTAGTGTTCAATGTCATGGCTGGTTGCATTGGTACAGTATTGATTCTGTGAACATTATTGGTACATGAAGTTCTGTAAACGTAATCCCATTGACCACTTTTTCTGTGACGTTGATCCTCTATTAGAAACTTCTTGCTCAGACTCTCCTCTAGTGAAAATGCGTATTTATTGCATGACATTCCCTTACTGTGTTCCATTATGATTCATTTGTATAATATGTCATATTGTAAATGAAACCTAAAGATCAGTCCAGTGCGGCAGACAGAAAGCCTTCTCCACCTGAAGCCCCACCTGGCTGTGGGTGCATATTTATGGGACCTTTAATTTCTATCTATGTGATTCCCCCAGAAACAATCAATGTCATACTAAATTCTTTCTCTGTTATACACAGTAGTGGTCTCTTGGTAACCCAGTGTGTTACAGCCTGAGAAACAAAGATATTAAAGAAGCCCTTAAACAACTATAGGACCTACATAATATGGGATATCAGTGCAAGATAAATCTTGCTCTCTACCTTTTTTGTAATGTATATTCTTGATAAGGAATTCTAATAAAAAAATGACTTGGCCATAGACATATAAGAAGCACTAGCTACTTTTTTGTAGGACATTCCTCCACTTGTAATATGGTGGCGTTGCACTCCCATAGATTGTCAAGTGCAGATCTTATTCCTAATGTACCAGGCACACACATTCATTCAAATCCATTTATCAGTTTTAATATATGTATTCTAACCTATGTATCAAACTTATTTCATTTTTTAATTATCTGCATTATTTCAAACCTGTAATGAGATATATATATATAAAAATAACATGCATGTTTAGAAACATGTTAATAACCAAACTTCCACTTGGGTCCATAGGCGCTTAGTTATCAATCAACTTCAAACTGCATACACAACTTCGTCTGTCCCCTCCCCTTACAGGGATTGGACACATGTTCTGAACCTGCAAACCTCAAACTTTCCACATTTTGTTCGTTATTAAACGAAAATTTTCTCAAACAGGTTTGGTTTGTATGTGTTGGTAGTTGTTTGGATCAAATCCTAAATTGATCCTTTTTATTTAACCAATGGAGCTGATGTTCGATGGATGTTTGGCGAAATACAACAGCCAATGGAGGTGGTCAGGTTCGTTTGTAACAACCTTTTCAATTTGTGACGCTCCACTGAAGCTTCAGACTCGTACACATGTATGATCTTGGCACGACCCCAGCCCCCGAGCGCAACATCAACACCGTGTGAGGGAAGCAGGCATGTCTTCCAATATCGCACATGTGTATACGTGCATTCATGCATTGGGAGTCCAACGAACGAACCCAGACTGAGCGCGTACACACGGTGATTTCGGGTGCCAAGATCTGTAAATGTTTAGAGCCTTAGGTGGATTAAACAGGGTTATAGCCTGTGTATAACCTTTAATAAGAAACCCTGAGAAGAGAATAACCTGTGGTTTGAATCTACAGTTTGAAAGGTCAGTCCTTTGAGTGGACTGTTATAAACTCCTTTGTTTACAAAGCCCTTTTAATTAACGGACATAGAAAAAAAAAGCATCTGGAGTGGCATGGTCTGTGTGAAGTTTCGAAAAAGAAGGATTGTTTGGTGCTGGGGTAGTAGGCGGTGTGCTCTGGACTGTAAGTAGATATAATCTTTTTTCTTCAGTAAAGTGGTGTTGGGTGTCAGGGACACTCCTACCAATGAAGCAATCTGAAAAAAGTTTACTATGGCGTGCGCTTTTGGCATTTCTACAAACGGCAGGGCTATTGATCGTGTGGTTGTTTGTTTTTATTGTGGTGCAAACACTTTGTGGCAGTCCCTGCGTCCTCCCCACACCCTGGTTGGTTCCATGAGCTCTGGTTGCATAAGATTTAGTTACTACGTGACGTTGCAGAGCCAATGGGACCACATCACTGAGCTTCCGTCGCAATAAGTGATTGTAAGACTTACGCCCTATGCTGATTAAGTCTATATCACTCGCAACCAGAGCTCAATGATGCCGTAAGTCTTATGCAACCAACAGAGCCAATAGAACCAACAGCTGGGAAGACCAATCCACTGCATCTTCCGTATTCTCTGGCCGCCAGCCAAGTAAAGGCTGCTGTGTTCGTCAAAGAGAAGGTGTGCCCACCATTATTATGACTCATATAGGTACGATAACCGCATTCTTAAACTATAGACGGTTGCCTGGAGAGAAAACTCTGCCAACAAAACAAACCGGACCCCTAGATGGGCTCAAAAATCTCTCACTACGGGCAGATATCTTAAAAATACCACAATAAATTGACAGTGTAAATAAACTTTAATAACTTTAATTATACTTAGACCGGCTTCAAGCCTAGTCTTGGCATTTTCACAAAGTGCTTACCCACAAAATTTGTATATGCAGTAAAACCTGTTTACCCCCCGGGTTTTGGAGGAATATTTTGCCGGCCTCTAGACCACATCGGGGGGGGGGAATGGAAGAATATAATATTCCCATCCAAAGTTGGACCAGAATGTTTGATAGGTACGACACAGACCCTCCGTTCTACGAAGTACGTCTCTTCATATCCTTTAACATAAGAGGGTTAAACTCTGTAGAAAGGAGTCTTAAGCACAAGCCACATCTAGTAATTAATTCTACAGTGTCATTTACACTGTTATTTATTGGGGGATTTTATTATAAGATATGTGCCGTAGTGAGTCTTTTGGAGCCCATTCTAGGGCCCCGTTTGTTTTGTTTGCAAGGGTAAAGTGCTGTGGTTTGACTGTGGGGGGAGAGAGGTGTTTGGGTGTTGCTGTTGTGTCTTGTCTGATGTTTTGTCTGAGTAGGTCTGTCTGTTCTGTGTGTCTGACCCTCTGGGTGTCTGTCTTGGTCTGGGATCTGTATGGTCGTCTGTGTCTAATTGTGTGTCTTTCTGTGTGTATGTGATCTGTCATGTTGTCTCTGTGTGTCTGTTCTGTTGTCTGTGATGAATGTCTATGTATCTGTGCATACCCTTCTTGTGGGCAGAGGACCTATCTTGTGGGCAGGCCAATTTGGCCAATTGTGCGCAGACCCACAGTAAACTTGATACCCTCTTACTGAAGAAGAGAAGATGGCACCAGATAACAGTTGCTTGTAATGATCAGTTAAGAACATTTTTACTGTTCTTAGAAACATATCAAGTTGGATCAATCTGGTTTTTTAATTTAGTTTGGATCATGGTTATTGAAAGGTTTGTGACCAAAATGTAACTGAACAGACTCTTAATAAATGTGCTGAATAAATATATGATGGGGGACCTTTCTCTAAGGAGGTGTTGGATGTTGCTAAAAGGAATTTCTATGGTTAGGTAGTTTTAGATAGCGTTTGTTACGTTAACTAGTGGTTTGGTGGGCCCGGTCAAAGGTTATACCTTGATTGGTGGCAGCTTACCAATCTTGGGCCAACATATTTTTCTAGAGAAAGTATGGTGGTTGGGGTAGGGATTCTAATATAAGGGAAGTGGAAGTGCACCAAAATATGATTTTATGTGTTATAACAATGGAGAAGTGATAAAATAACTGTACAAAATTATACAAATTTTAAACTTTTTGCCACACCCAGCATTAGAAGCCACACCCAGACAAAACCACACACACACACAAAGCCATGCCCACGTTTTCCTATAGGCACCATGCAAAGTTGTTTTTAGGTGGTGAAAAAGGGGCACCTGTGGGTTCATAGGGGAAGAGTCTGTAATATTCATCCATCCAGGTCATGGTATATCTGTAATATTCATCCATCCAGGTCATGGTATATCTGTAATATTCATCCATCCAGGTCATGGTATATCTGTAATATTCATCCATCCAGGTCATGGTATATATGTAATATTGATTCCTCCAGGTCATGGTATATCTGTAATATTGATTCATCTAGGTCATGGTATATCTGTAATATTGATTCATCTAGGTTCATGGTATATCTATAATTTCATTCATTCCAGGTCATGGTCTATATGTAATATTTATCATCCAGGTCACGGTATATCTGTTAATATTCATTCATCCAGGTCATGGTATATCTGTAATATTCATTCATCCAGGTCACGGTATATCGTAATATTCACTCATCCAGGTCATGATAATCTGTAATATTCACCCATCCAGGTCACAGTATATCTGTAATTCATCCACCAGGTTCAAAATATATCTGCTAATATTCACTTACATCCAGGTCATGTTATATCTGTAATATCCATTTATCCAGGTCCATGATATATCTGCTAATATCATCCATCCAGGTCATGGTATATCTGTAATATTCAATCCATCCAGGTCATGGTATATCTGTAAATTCATCCATCCAGGTTTAGGTTATTCTGTAATATTCATCCATCCAGGTCATGGTATATCTGTAATATTCTATCCATCCAGGTCATGGTAGATCTGTAATATTCATCCATCCAGGTCATGTATATCTGTAATATTCATTCATCCAGGTCAGGTATATCTGTAATATTCATTCATCCAGGTCATGGTATATCTGTAATATTCATCCATCCAGGTCATGGTATATCTGTAATTTCATTCATCCAGGTCACGGTATATCTGTAATATTCTCTCACAGGTCCGGTGTATCTGTTAATATTCAGCCATCCAGGTC
This sequence comes from Hymenochirus boettgeri, assembly GCA_019447015.1. Classification (NCBI taxonomy): domain Eukaryota; kingdom Metazoa; phylum Chordata; class Amphibia; order Anura; family Pipidae; genus Hymenochirus; species Hymenochirus boettgeri. The sequence goes on along the minus strand of CM033471.1, from coordinate 270,799,473 downwards.
ATGGTATATCTGTAATATTCATCCATCCAGGTCATGGTATATGTAATATTCATTCATCCAGGTCATGGTATATCTGTAATATTCATCCATCCAGGTCATGGTATATCGGTAATATTATTCATCCAGGTCAGGTATATCTGTATATTCATTCATCCAGGTCCTGGTATCTGTAATATTATCCATCCAGGGTCATGTTGATATGTAATATTCATCCTCCAGGTCATGGGTAATCTGTAATATCATCCTCCAGGTCATGGTATATCTGTAATATTCATTCATCCAGGTCATGGTTATCTGTAATATTCATCATCCAGGTCATGGTATATCGGTAATATCAATCATCCAGGTCATGGTATATCTGTAATATCATCATCAGGTCATGGTATTCTGTAATATTCATCTCATCCAGGTCACGTATATCATGTAATATTCATCATCCAGGTCACGGTTGATATCTGTAATATTCATCCATCAGGTCATGGAACTCTGTAATATTCATCCATCCAGGTCATGGTATATCTGTAATATTCATCCATCCAGGTCATGGTATATCTGTAATATTCATCCATCCAGGTCATGGTATATATGTAATATTGATTCCTCCAGGTCATGGTATATCTGTAATATTGATTCATCTAGGTCATGGTATATCTGTAATATTGATTCATCTAGGTCATGGTATATCTATAATATTCATTCATCCAGGTCATGGTCTATATGTAATATTTATCCATCCAGGTCACGGTATATCTGTAATATTCATTCATCCAGGTCACGGTATATCTGTAATATTCATTCATCCAGGTCACGGTATATCTGTAATATTCACTCATCCAGGTCATGATATATCTGTAATATTCACCCATCCAGGTCACAGTATATCTGTAATATTCATCCATCCAGGTCACAATATATCTGTAATATTCATTCATCCAGGTCATGTTATATCTGTAATATCCATTTATCCAGGTCATGATATATCTGTAATATTCATCCATCCAGGTCATGGTATATCTGTAATATTCATCCATCCAGGTCATGGTATATCTGTAATATTCATCCATCCAGGTCATGGTATATCTGTAATATTCATCCATCCAGGTCAGGGTATATCTGTAATATTAATTCATCCAGGTCATGGTATATCTGTAATATCCATTTATCCAGGTCATGATATATCTGTAATATGTATTCAATTAGAAACAACTGGACTTCTGAATTGAGAAGCCAGTCGGATGACTAGCGAAAGTCTTCAAGAACTAAACTTAAGTCCAGTTGATCTAATAAACAACAGATATACCTGGATGTAAGTTTATAAATACAATGACACTAATCAATAGTAGAAAGCATTTTAAAGCAATGGAAAAAAAACTTTGGTAATGGTTACCTATGCATGTTGCGTGTTTGCAGTCATTTATTTATTACAAGGTTTTGCATGTGTATAGTAAAACTTACAAATAAACAGTGGAGATTACAATATCCTTACTAAGGTGTAAAACCCCACGTTAACCCAATTCATATCGGGTTAATGGTGGTTTTTTACACTGATTTTAGTGGCAACTGTGTTGTTTAATCTTGTAAGCACTATGACCGTACAACTGGGCTGTATGTTTCTTCAGATAGTGCAATTTGCCCGCTTTCCTTACCTTTACAAATAAAAGTGCCAATTATTTTTTATCCTTCAGTCAAAAATTTCTATTAACAAAGAAGCGTTCCTCAATTGTACCTAGAAAAACTGCAATAGTATCCCTGTATTGTTATTGAATTGGCAGAGGGGAAATAGTCCACCCATTACTCCCACCACACACCCCCCAAGTAATGATTGTATTTTTAAGTTATGCCCTCAGCAGAAGGAGGATCCTCCATTTCATCATGAAAGGCAACTTATTATTGCACTGGACCAGCACCTACAATCTAAATGTAGGTCACTGAAGTACAACTCCTTTGGCAAATGATTACGAGTTTGACTTAACCATTGACCCCTAGTGCCCGTGCCCTCCCTTGTGTAATACCTTCTCGTAGTTAATTATTTTTGTCAAGATTAAAATGTTCAATAAACTGCTTGTTCAGTTAGAAATCTGATAGATTTGATGACTACTGACAATCAAATGACTACATATGTATGGCCAGTGAGATTTGCCGACCTTCCTGAAGTTCCGATTCGTTTTGGACTTTCCCGAACTTCAAGGAGAGAAATAGTTTGAAAGTTCAGATAATAACACAGATACAGTATCAATGGTACATACTGTAATTGGCTCTGCAACCTGGAAATGGTCACGGGAACCCGTACATATCACCCAATTCGAGGGCTACATTTGAGGGTTACAGAATAATACATTTCAAAGTCCTGAACCTCGAAGGTACTTCGAGGGTTACCAAAAATAGAACGATACATTTGAGGTTACCTAAATAGAACATACATTCGAGCTGTTTTACCTAAATAGACCGATACATTCGAGGTTACCTTAAAAGAACGAACAATTCGAGGGTTTGCCTATAAATATAACGATACATTTCGAGGGTTCCCTAAATAAGAACGATCATTCGAGGGTTCCTAATTAGAACGTACCTTCCAGTGGTTACTAATAGAACGATACATTCCAGGGTTACCTAAATAGAACGATACATTCGGGTTACTCAATAGAACGCCTATTTCGAGTTTACCAATGACTATACTTCCAGGGTTAACTACAATAGAAACTATACATTCCAGTGTTTTTCCTAAATAGAAACGATCATTCGAGGTTACCTCAAATAAGAACGATACACTCAAGGTTCCTAAATTAGAATCATACATTCAAGCAAGTTACCTAAATAGAACGAGACATTTGCGGTTACCTAAATAGAACGATACATTCGAGGTTACCTAAATAGAACGATACGTCCAGGGTTACTAAATAGAACGATACATTCCCAGGGTTACCTAAATAGAAACTTACATTCGAGGGTTACCTAAATAAACGATACATTCAAGGGTTTTTCCTAAATAAGAACGTACTCAGGGTTACCTATAGAACGATACATTCGAGGGTTTCCTAAATAAACGATACATTCGATGTGTTTTCCTAAATAAGAACGATACATTCGAGGGTTACCGTAAATAGAAACGTACATTCGAGGGTTAACGAATAGAACGATTACATGCGAGGGTCATACCTAAATAGAACAATACTTCGAGGGGTTTACCTAAATAGAACGATACATCGAGGGTTTTCCTAAATAAATGATCCATTCGAGGTATCCTAAATAGAACTAATCATTCAAGGTTTACACTAAAAGAATGATACATTTGAGAGGTTACCGACATAGAACAATACATTCGAAGGTTACCTCTAGAACGATACATTCGGGGTTTCCTAAATAGCCTGATACATGCTGAGGGTTTCCTAAATAGAACGATACATTTGAGGTTACGCTAAATAGAACGATACATTTGAGGGTTACCTCAATAGAACGGACATTCGAGGTTACCTAAATAGAACAATCCATTGAGGGTTACCTAATCAAATAGAACGATACATTGAGGTACCTAAATAGAACATACATTGAGGGTTACTTTAAATAGAACGATACATTCGAGGTTACCTAAATAGAACGATACATTCGAGGGTTTCCAAAATAAATGAACAAACTATTCGAGGGTTTCCTAAATAGACGAACTTTGAGGGTTAACCTAAATAGAACGATCTTTTGAGGGTACCTAAATAGTACGATACACTTCTGCTGAGGGTTACCTAAATTATTAAACGATACAGTTGAGGTAGTATCCTAAATAGAAACGATACATTCGAGGGTTACTAAATGACGATACAACTATTTAGGGTTCCTAAATAAGAAGCACATACAAATTTGAGGGTTACACACACCACTCAAAATTAGAACGTACATTTGAGGGATTGCCAATAATTTCAACAATATAAGTCCAAACACCAGAAATTCAAAAATAACGAACAAAACAAAACTGGTTTATGAGTTTGTACAAACTCATTAATTTTTGACCACGAACATCGGAATCTACGTATCCAGTTTTGGTCCATCCACATACACTAATGGCCCAGCAAATAACGAATCTGTCGAAACTGCACCAAAATCAGGAAAACATTAGTACTTTAACATTATGGGCGTGCTAGGTGAGACTGCTAAGATTTGTTATAATGTATTATGTAGGTGAGAAAATAACATGGCTGCCCGATGATCTAGAGGGGCCTAGTCACCCTATTAATATATATAAAAAACCTATTTCGTCCATATATTAATTATCTCTTTTCTTTAACTAAACAGATCAAAAAAAAAGATGGCCCCTAAACATTTCAATTATCTCCGTAAACACTTATAGGCAAGATGAAACAAGGCGGTTTAAGGGAGAGGAGGCTATTTCTCTGCTCTCAACCTAGATATTGATCATTTTAATTAATTTGCAGTAATTGAAATGAATTCAATAATCATCTCCTAAAATCCGATTTCCTCAGTAAACAACAAATTGTTTAGGTGTTTTGCGTTCATGGTTGCCACCACACAAAAAAAACCAACTCAAAAAACACCGCCAACACCACAACGCGCCACCCACACAACACATCAAAGAACAAAAAACCAACATAAACTCTAAATATAAATAGTACCAGCGCTCACATCTACAATGACGCTATGTCAAATGCACATTCTAAATTTACCTCACCCTTAACCCATCAAACCAAAACAACCCACAAACCGAACTTAAACATTAGCCCACCCACAGGCTAAACACTACACCACATCACCTATACACTCCCATGTAGCACCAATCTTGATTCTCTCTTTTTCCGCATTTAATAAATCCTTAATAAATTTACCATGTCTTATATTCAAAATAAACTATCAATAATGTATGTTAAACATCAAATGCCACAAAATTCGCTGGGTATGTCTTTATGCATCTGAGAAATTGGCAATCTGAGGTGAGGCTGATACCTTTTATTCTAAAATTGCTCTTTGTCTTGGGGTTTTTGCATGGTCATCAGAGTTTTTATTACTATTATTACCATTTACCACCTTTAAAATTACCAACCTAACCTGTAAAATCCGCGATTAGAGCCCCCCTTAGCGCCCCCTTACCTTTTGGTACAACGGCAAAGCCAGGATTGCTTTTTGCTGCCCAAGGCCTAGTTAGGGGATATAAGGGCAGGTCAAGTAAATTTTCCTTCACTAAAACTTCTTTATTTAAGAATTATCCATGCCGAATGGCCCATGATTGTTGTGAAGGCAGGGACCTCGTGGACCCACAGTATCACTAATAAACGCTCATAATCTAAACCCTTTAGTGTTCCAGTATTAAAGCATTTTATGATTGTTCGGTCTCCATATAACAGAAAGGGGTCAGGGACCTCCATATAACAGCAAGGGATCAGGGACCTCCATATAACAGAAAGGGGTCAGGGACCTCCATATAACAGCAAGGGGTCAGGGACCTCCATATAACAGAAAGGGGTCAGGGACCTCAAGCGGACCCCCATATAACAGCAAGGGATCAGGGACCTCCATTATAACAGCAATGGGTCAGGGTCCTCCATATAACAGCAGGGGTCAGGGACCCTCCATATAACAGCAAGGGGTCAGGGACACCCATTAACAGCAAGGGGACAGGGACCTCCATATAACAGCAAGGGGTCAGGGACCTCCATATAACGCAAGGGTCAGGACCTCCTTATAACAGCAAGGGGTCAGGGACCTCCATATAACAGCAAGGGGGCGGGAACCATATAACAGCAAGGGGTCAGGGACCTCCATATAACAGCAAGGGGTCAGGGACCTCTATATAACAGCACAGTGTAAGGTGCCAAAACAGACATTACTGCATTTGATAATCACTTTATTGGGTTCGGTATTGGGCCTTTGGATGCGCCAGTTGCTGCTCAGTGTAACTAGTATTGGACGTTAAATAAAGATATAATCTATCTAGTCCAGCCTTTTTAGCCTACTCATCAAAACCTTCCGACTACTTATGGCAACCACAAAGGATCCTGGATCAACAGAACTGTATATAATAATACCAATAATTTCAATATCCACATTTTAAAAACTTATACAGCCCACTCTTGAAGCTATTTAATGATCTTGCCATTACCACATCCACTCCATTATCATCTGAGAAACCTTTCCTAACTGAAGATAAAACTTCTTTCTTCTAATCTCAAAGGATGTCAACATGTCCTCTGATAGGACCTATTAGTAAACAATGCACCGAGAGCCCTAATTGCTAATTGCCTGTATATTCAAGCCCCCTCCATTCCCCTTTATTAATTTAGTTGCCCTCTCTGAATGCTTCCATTTCAAGATGTCCTTTTGTATATGGAATTCCAAAACTGCAATGCATATTCCAAATGTGGCCTTACACCAGTGCCTGTAAAGAGGGAAATAATATTTTTCTCTCTGATTCCATTCCCCTCTTTATACAAGACAATATCTGCTAGCTCTAGGCGTTGGTACCTGGCATTGTTTGCTACAGCTAAGTCTGTTATCTACCAGAACCCCCAAAACCTTTTCCTTTCAGATGCAACTACACACAGAGTTATTTATGGTGTAGGTGGCACAGGATTATTAAATACCCAAATACATCACCTTACATTATCAACATTGAATCCCATCTGCTATACTGCTGCCCATTCTGAAATCTATCCAGGTCTGCTTGCAGCACTTGCACATCATTGGAAGTTTCCAAAGATCTGCATAGTTTAGTGTCATGCAGCAAACACAGGGACCTTGATCTCAAGCCCTTCAAAAGTCAGTACTCAACCCAGAGGCACTCGAACATAAAACCCCACAAATGAAACTCCATTGGTATCTACTTATGTAACAATCTAACCATTTTCTATCCATGTACAAATGTTTTTTAGCCCAGCATGTGTTTTAGTTCTTATAGCAACTACATATTCTGCATTACTTTACATTATTGCATCCATTCACTAACAAAACCCTGCCCGAAATCTTACACTATATTCACTTTATTTATACACCGATATTTTTAGAAACAGGGGGTTTTCTGATTACTGGGTTGATTAGTGTGTTTTTGGTTTAAAGCAGATAGAAAATTGTGTTAACACCCCTACTACATATGGGATGACCATGGTTCTTTCCTGTCTTGCTTTTCCCCTTCACTGCTGGATTTTGTGTTCTTTTTTTCCTTCTACTTCTTTTGACAAAGGCCCAGTCTGGATATCCAAAGTTTAAGGGCTCCTCTGAGATTTCATTTCTTTAGCCTTCGCTCTGTGCTAGTGGGGATGTTCTCGCGTCTGTGTTGCAGGGTTCTGATGACCCCAGCTTGTGATCTAAAGGGTGGTGGGAGTCAAACATCAAATACTGATCTGTGTGTGTTGGTTTTCTGTAAACCTCACTTCCAGTTTACCATTCTCCCTGATCTACCAGCAGTCCAAGAAAGCCAGTTTGTTGTTTGTATCTTCCGTGAAATTTGATATTTGGTCTACCGCATTAATGTGTTCTGTGAAAGCTTGTACTTCTCTGGTGGATTAACCCAGGTGTCATCCACATATCTGAACTGACAAGAAGAAGAACAGAAGAAGAAATGTACATCAATACCACCAGTAAAGATGAGAGACAAGACAGGTGAAAAACATGTTTGTTCAATATGTATCACCCAGGGACATGTTAAAAGAACATGTTTTTCTCCTATCCTGCTTCTCAGCTTACACTATTTTCTGTCCTTCTTTTAGTTATTAAATTAAATGAATTTTAAAGAGACACATATCCCTGTCTGCCAGAAGACCCAAAATCGAAAATACAAGAATAACATCATAAAAGAGTGAAGTAACTAGAGCTTTGATTTGTATGTGGGGGGAGAAAACAGCAGCTGCACTAATATATGGCCCAGCCAGTCATGTCAGGACTCAGCCGTGTCTTAAGGGAAAAAGGACATACGTTTGAAAACTGTAATTCAACATCTTTGCCAAAGCACAGGACTGGTTCAAAAACGTGTCAATGAGGCTATTTATGTCAAAATAAAGAAACCAAGCCTAATAGAGAGGAGGGGGGAGGGTGATTGACACTATTTTTGTAATCTTTTGTAATTTTTGTAATTCTGTTTGATGCCTTACATGGGCAGCAGTTTTTGTAACGTCCCTAATAGTTGTGGTTATATGCTGTCATACAAAGTCAGGATGACTAGCAAAACATCTTCAGAAATAACTTCAAGTCTAGTTGATCAAACTGAATACCATAAATCTATTATAATGTTTTAGTTTTTGACCCTATTAGAATGTATGCAGGCACAATAATATGATATTTTAAATAAAGTCCACATAAAACATTAATTATATCAACAGAGATGAAGAGCTTAATAACTGTCTAATAAATGAATCCTTATTCTAAAATATGCTTTCCCTAGCTCATGTATAGAACCAGACAATGATCACTGAGATTTTTTCTTGGGATTCCAGAATCTCCATAACTTCAGGATTCCGCTCTTACCCTGTTCCTTTGATGTACATTCTGACCGTCTGGGGAACTGTCCCATCAAGTGTTGGTGTCAACCAATCAGAATCTCCAGACACCATTGTACTTCTCCTCCAGCAACTGTCCATATCCGACATTCTGGTAACTACAAATATTGTTCCATCATGCTCAAACTTCATTAATAAAGACGTCACAATGTCCCTAGGTGGTTGTATTACTCAATTATACTTTTTTGGTAGCTTTGAAACAATTCAGTTAATCCTTCTAACAATAATGTCATTGACAGATATCTGGCCATCTGTAACCCTCTGAAGTTTACACTTCTATCATAAACTACAGAGTTGTGTTTAAATTAGTGTTAATGTCATGGCTGGTTGCATTGGTACGATATTGATTTCTGTGAACATTATTGGTACATGAAGTTCTCGTAAACGTATCCCATTGACCACTTTTTCGTGACGTTGTCCTCTATTAGAACTTTCTTGCTCAGACTCCTCCTTAGTGAAAATGCGTATTTATTGCAATGACACTTCCCTTACTGTGTTCCCATTAATGATTCATTTGTATAACTATGTCTATATTGTAAATGAAATCCTAAAGATCAAGTCCAGTGGGGCAGACAGAAAGCCTTCTCCACCTGACAGCCCCACCTGCTGTGGGTGACATATTTATGGGACCTTAATTTCTATCTATGTGATTCCCCAAAGGAAACAATCAATGTCCATAACAATGTTCTTCTCTGTACACAGTAGGGTCTCTTGGTAACCCAGTGTTTACAGCCTGAGAAACAAGAGATTAAAGAAGCCCTTAAACAACTAATAGGACCTACATAATATGGGATATCATGCAAGATAAATCTTGCTCTCTACCTTTTTCTTAATGTATATTCTGATAAGGAATTCTAATAAAAATAATGACTTGTGCCATAGACATATAAGAAGCTAGCTACTTTTTGTAGGACATTCCTCCACTTGTATCTGTGGGTTGTCACTCCCACTTAGATTGTAAGTGCAGGATCTTATTCCTAATGTACCAAGGCACACACATTCATATCAAATCATTTATCATTTAAATATATGTATTCTAACCTATGTATCAAACTTTATTTCATTTTTAATTATCTGCATTATTTCAAACTGTAATGAGAATATATATCATAAAAATAACAGCATGGTTTTAGAACATTAATACCAACTCCACTTGGTTCCATAGTGGGCTTTAGTTTATCAATCAACTTCAAAATGCATAGTAACAACTTGTCTGTCCCCTCCCCTTACCGGGCTTGGCACATGTTCTTGAACCTGCAACCTCAAACTTTCCACATTTTGTTCGTTATTAAACGAAATTTTCTCTAACAGGTGTTGTTGTTGTGTGGTATTGTTTGGATCAAATCTCTAAATTGATCCTTTTATATTACCAATGGGAGCCTTTTTCGCGTGATGTTTGGCAAATACAACATGCCACATGGAGGTGGTAGGTTCTTTGTAACAACCTCTTCTCAATTTGTGACGCTCCACTGAAGCTTCAGACTCGTCACATGTATGATCTTGGCACTGACCCACAGCCCCCGAGCGCATCAACACCTGGGGGAACAGGCATGTCTTCCAATAATCGCACATGTGTATACGTGCATTTGCCATGGTGATCCAACGAACGAACCCAGACTGAGCGCGTACACACGTGTGATTTTCCGGCGTGCCAAGATCGTAAATGTTTATGAGCCTTTAGGTGGATAAACAGGGTAATAGCCTGTGTACAACCTTTAAAGAAACCTGCAGAAGAGAATAACCTGTGGTTTGAATTACAGTTTAAAGGTCAGTCCTTTGAGTGGGACTGTTATAAAACTCCTTTGTTACAAAGGCCCTTTTAATTAGGACATAGAAAAAAAAGCATCTGGAGTGGCATGGTCTGTGTGAAGTTTCGAAAAGAAGGTGTTGTGTGGTGGTAGTAGCGGGTGATCTGGATGTAAGTAGATTAATCTTTTTTCTTCAGTAAAGTGGTGTGGGTTGTCAGGGACACTCCTACAATGAAGCAATCTGAAAAGTTTACTCATGGCGTGCGCTTTGGCATTTCTACAAAGGCAGCGTCTTTGATCTGTGGTTGTTTGTTTTTCATTGTGGTGCAAACACTTTGCTGGCAGTCCTCTGCGTCTCCCCACTGGTTGGTTCCATGAGCTCTGGTTGCATAGATTTACGTTACTTACGTGACCAGAGCCAATGGGACCAATCACTGAGCTTCGGTCGCATAAGTGATGTAAGACTACGCCTATGTGATCTTAAGTCTATTATCACTTACGCCACCAGAGCTCAATGATTGCGTAAGTCTTATGCAACCAGAGCTCAATAGAACCAACAGCTGGGAAGAAATTCCACTGCATCTTCCTTATTCTCTGGCCGCCAGCCAAGTAAAGCTTGCTGTGTCTGTCAAAGAGAGACGTGTGCCCACCATTGATTATGTACTCCATTAGGTATCGATAACCGCTCTTAAACTATAGACGGTGCCTGGAGAGAAAACTCTGGCCAACAAAACAAACCGGACCCCTAGATGGGCTCAAAAATCTCCTCACTACGGGCAGATATCTTAAAAATACCACAATAAATTGGACAGTGTAAATAAACTTAATACTTTAATTTATTACTTAAGACCGGCTTTCAAGCCTGTTGGCATTTTCACAAAGTGCTTACCAAAATTTGTATATGCAGTAAAACCTTTTACCCCCCAGGGTTTGGAGGAATATTTTGCCGGCCCCCCCTCTAGACCACATCGGGGTGGGGAATGAAGAATATATACTTCCCATCAAAGTTGGCCAGAATGTTTGATAGGTACGACACAGACCCTCCGTTCTACGTAAGTACGTCTCTCATATCCTTAACATAAGAGGGTTAAACTCTGTAGAAAGGAGTCTTAGCACAAGCCCATGTCTAGTAATTAATCTAAGTGTTCATTTACACTGTTATTTATTGGGGGATTTATTTAAGATATGTGCCCGTAGTGGTCTTTTGGAGCCCATTTCTAGGGCCCCGTTTGTTTGTTTGCAAGGTAAAGTGCTGTGTGACCTGTGGGGGGAGGAGAGGTGTTTGGGTGTTGCTGTTGTGTGTTTCTGTCTGTGTTTTGTCTGAGTATGTCTGTCTGTCGTGTGTCTGACCCTCTGTGTGTCTGTCTCTGGTCTGGGTATCTGTTGTGTCGTCTGGTCTAATTGTTGTCTTTCTGTGTGTATCGTGTATCTGTCATGTGTCTCTGTGTGTCTTTCTTGTCTGTCTGTGTGTATATGTCTATGTATCTGTGCATACCCATCTTGTGGGCGAGGACCTATCTTGTGGGCAGGGCCAATTTGGCCAATTGTGCGCAGACCCACAGTAACCACTTGATACCCTCTTACTGACGAACAGAGAAGATGGCACGATAACAGTGCTTGTAAATGATCCAGTAAGACACATTGTTTACTGGTTTAGAAACATATACAAGTGTGGATCAATCTGTTTTTAATTTAGTTTGGATCATGGTATTGAAAGGTTTGTGACCAAAATGTAACTGAACAGACTCTTTAACAAATGTGCTGAATCAACATATATAATGAGGGGACCTTTCTCTATCTAGAGGATGTGTGGATGTTGCTAAAAGGAATTTCATATGGTTTATGTTAGTTTTAGATAGCAGTTTGTTACGTTAACTATGGGGTTTGTTGGCCCTGCTCAAGGTTATACCTTGTATTTGTGGCAGCTTACCAATCTTGTTGGCCAACATATATTTTCTAGAGAGAAGATGGTTGGGTAGGGATTTCTAATATAGAATGTGGAAGTTGCACCAAAATATATTTATGTGTTATAACATGGAGAAGTGTATAAATCACTGTACAAAATTATAACAATTTTAACACTTTTGCCACACCCAGCATAGAAGCCACACCCGAAAAACCACACACACACACAAAGCCCATGCCCACGTTTTCCTATAGTGCACCATGCAAGTTGTTTTTATGGTGACAAAAGGGGCACCTGTGGGTTCATAGGGGAAGAGGACCCCCATATAACAGCAAGGGATCAGGGACCTCCATATAACAGCAATGGGTCAGGGTCCTCCATATAACAGCAAGGGGTCAGGGACCTCCATATAACAGCAAGGATAACAATATCACAATTATCTGTTATATACAGTATATCTTAGTAAAACATAGAAAAAGATAATCAATGCACATTCCTAGGTACCATACAATATCTATTATCTGTATATACAGTATATCATATGTATTTAAACATAGAAAGATAATCAATGCACATTCCTAGGCCCCATACAATATCATATTATCTGTATATACAGTATATCTATATATATTAACCATAGAAAAGATCATCAAGCAATTCCTAGGCCCCATACCAAAGCTCATATTATATGTATTAACGTATATATAGATGTATAAACATAGAAGAAAAGCACATTCCTAGGTCCCATACATATCATATTAGCTGTATATACAGAATCTATATATATAAACATAGAAAGATTAATCAATGTACATTCCTAAGGCCCCATACAATATCATATTATCTGTTATATTACAGTATATCTATATGTATAAACATAGAAAAGATAATCAATGCCCATTCCTAGGCCCATACAATATCATATTATCTGTACTACATTATATCTATATATATAAACATAGAAAGATAATCAATGTACATTCCTAGGGCCCATACAATACATATTATCTGTATATACAGTATATCTATATATATATAAAACATAGAAAAAGTAATCCAATACACATTCCTAGGTCCCATACAATATAATATTATCTGTATATACAGTATATCTAAGGTATAAACATAGAAAAGATAATCAATGCAACATTCCTAGGCCCCATACAATATCTATATATGATATACAGTATATCTATATATATAAACATAGAACAGATAATCAATGACACATTGCTAGGTCCCATACAATATATTATTAGCTGTATCTCAGGTTATATCTATGATATATTAACCATAGAAAAGATAATCAATGCACAATTTGTAGGGTCCCTAAAATATCATCTGATCTGTATATACAGTATTCTATAGGTTATAAAACAATAGAAAAGATAATCAATGTACATTCATAGCCCATACAATATCTATATCTGTTATACAGTATAAGTATATCTAATATAATAAAACATAGAAAAAGATAATCAATGCACCATTACTAAGGACCCATACAAGAGCACATTATCGTATATACAGTAATCTAAGTATAAACATAGAAAAGATAATCAAATGTACATTGCCTAGGCCCCATACAATATCATTATTAGTGTAATAAAGTATATCTATATGTATAAACATAAAAAAAAGATAATCAATGCACATTCCTAGGTCCCATACAATATCATATATCTGTCTATACAGATAATCTATATATATAAATAGAAAAGAAATCAATGCACATTCCTGGGACCCATACAATATCATATATCTGTAGTACCAGTATATCTATATGTATAAAAACAAGAAAAGATAAACAATGCACATTCCTAGGCCCCATACAATATATATTATCGTATAACAGTATATCTATATATATAAACATAGAAAAGAAATCAAGTACATTCTAGGCCCCATACAATATCATTATATATATGTATATCAGTATATCTGATATATATATAACAGAGAAAAGATCAATCAATGCACCTTCCTAGGCCCAACAAGATAACATTATCTGTATAACAGTATATCTATATGTATAAAATAGAAAAGATAATCAATGTAACACTTCCTAGGCCCATACAAATATTCATATTACTGATATACAGTATATCTATTGTAAAACATAGAAAAGATAATCAATGAAACATTCCTAGGTCCCATCATACAATATTCATATTATCTGTATTACAGTATTATTATTATATTATAAAACATAGAAAAGATAATAATGCACATTCGGGGCCCCATACAATATCATATTATCTGTATATACAGTATATCTAGATGTATAAACCTAGAAAAGCTAAACAATGCACATTTCTAGTCCCATACAATATTCATATATTGTATATACAGTTATGTTCTATATATATGAACATAGAAAAGATAATACTGTACATTCCTAGGCCCCATACAATATCATATTTTTTTTTTTTTTTTTTTTTTTTTTTTTTTTTTTTTTCTGTATATAAGTATAATCTATATAAGATATTAACATAGAAAGAGAATCAATGCACATTCCTAGGCCCCATATACACTATAAATTATCTGTAATACAGTAAATCTATATGTATAAACATAGAAAAAGATAATCAATGTACATTCTAGGCCACTACATCTCATTTATCGGTATATACGTATACTATATGTATAACATAGAAAAGATAACAATGCACATTCCTAGGTCCATACAATATCATTATTATCTGTAATACAGTATACTATATATATAACATTAGAAAAGATAATCAATGCACATTCCTAGGCCCCATACAATATCATATTACTGTATATACAGTATTATCTATATATATAAAATAGAAAAGATAATAATGTACATCCTAGCCCCATACCATTCATATATCTGTATATACAGGATACTATATGTATAAAAATAGAAAGATAATCAATGAACATTCCTAGGTCCCCATACAATATACCTTACTGTATATACAGTACTATCTAATGTATTATAAAACATAGAAAAGATAATCAGGTACATTCCTAGGGGCCCCCATACAATATCATATTATCTGTATATACAGTATATCTATATGTATAAACATAAAAAGATAATCAATGCACATTTTCTAGTCCCATTACAATATCATCTTATCTGTATAGACAGTATATTAATATATAAACATAGAAAAGATAATCATGCAAATTCTGGGCCCCATACAATATCATATTATCTGTATATCAGTATAATCTATTGTAAAAACATAGAAAGATAAAACAAATGCACATTCATAGGCCCCATTCATAACAATATCATATTATCTGGATATACAGTATATTCTCTAGATCTAAACCATAGAAAAGATAATCAATGTACATTCTTAGGCCATACATATCAATTATCGGTATATACAGATATTCTATATATATATAACATAAGAAAAGATAATCAATGCACATTCCTAGGGCCCCAACAATATCACATTATCTGTATATACAGTTATCTATATGTATAAACAGAGAAAAAGATAATCATGTACATTCCTAGGGCCCCATACAATATCATATTATCTGTATATACAGTATATCTATATGTATAAAATAGAAAGAATCAATGCACATTCCTAGGTCCCATCAATATTATTATCTGGATTTATACAGATATCTATATATTAAACATAGAAAAGATAACAATGCACTTCATGGGCCCACTACAATATCATAATCTGTATTACAGTATATCCTCTATGTATAAACATAGAAAAGATAAACAAGGCACAATCTAGGCCCATACAATATCATATTTATCTGTAATATACAGTATATCTATATAATAAAGCATAGAAAGATAATTCAATGTACATTACTAGGCCCCATTACAATATCCATATTATTCTGTAGAATATACGTATATTCGATATATATATAAACATAGAAAAGTAATCAAGACCCATTTCCTCGGCCCATCATAACAATATCACATTATCTGTATATACAGTATATCTATATGTATAAACATAGAAAAGATAATCAATGTTACATCCTAGGCCCCATACAATATCATATTATATGTATATACAGGGGTATTCTATATGTATAAACATAGAAAAGATACACAGCCAATGCACATTCCTAGGTCCCCATACAAGAGTAACTAGTATCGTGGAATACAGTATATCTATATTATAAAAACATAGAAAGGGAATCAATGCACATTCCTGGCCCCATACAATATCATATTATCTGTATACATATTATCTATATGATAAACATAGAAAGATAAACAATGCACATTCCTAGGCCCCATACAATATCATATTATGTATATACAGTCTATCTATATGTATAAAACACCGAAAAGATAATCAATGCACATTGACTAGGCCCCATGCAAATCATATTATCTGTATATACAGTAGATCTATATATATATAAACATAGAAAAGATAATAATGTACATTCCTAGGCCCCATACAATATCTATTAATCTGTATATACAGGATAATCTATATATATAATAAACATAGAAAAGATAATCAATGCACATTCCTAGGCCCATGCAATATCATATTATCTGTAGATTACAGTAATCTATCTATATATAAACATAGAAAAAGATAAATCAATGCACATTCCTAGGCCCCATGACAATATTTCATATATCTGTATATACAGTATATCTATATATATAAACATGAAAGATAAACACAAGTGCACATTCTAAGCCCCATACAATATCATATTATCGTATATACAGTATATCATATATCTATAAACATAGAACGATAATCTGAACATTCCTAGGCCCAAATTCCAATATCATAATTATCTGTTATACAGTTATATCTATATATATAAACATAGAAAAGATATCAATGTACATTCCTAGCCCCCATAAAATATCATAGTATTGTATATACAGTATATCTATATGTATAACATAGAAAAGATAACAATGCACATCCTAGGGCCCCATACAATATCATATATCTGTATATACAGTATATCTATATAATATAACATAGAAAACATTAATCAATGCACATCATAGGCCCCATACAATATAATATTCATCGTATATACAGTATATCGATATGTATAAAACATAGAAAAGATAATCAATGTAAATTCCTAGGTCCCATACAATATCATATTATCTGATATAAAGTCTATCTCTATGTAGTAAACATAGAAAAGATAATCAATGACATTCTAGGCACCATACAAATCATATTATCTGTATATAACAGTATATCTATATATATATAACATAGAAAAGATTAATCAAGTACCTTCCTAGGCCCCATACAAGTCATATTATCTGTATAACGTATATCTAATAATATATAACATAGACAAAAGATAATCAATGTTACATTCATAGGCCCCATACAAATCATAGTCTGTATATACAGTAGATCTATATGTATAAAGATAGGGCAAAAGAAATCACTGCACATTCCTGGGCCCAGACAAATAATATTATCTGTATATACAGTATAATCTATATATATATAAACATAGAAAAGATTAATCAATTGACACAGTCTAGGTCCATACAATATCATAGTATCGGTATATACAGTATATTTATGATACCATAGAAAAGGATAATCAATGTACATTCCTAGGCCCAATACATATCAGATATCTGTATATACAGTAATCTATACATATAAAAATAGAAAAGAATAATCAATGTAAATTTACTGAGGCCCACCATACAATATCATTTATCTGTTATATACCAGTATATCTTATATTATAAACATAGGAAAAGATAAACAATGACATTTTCCTAGGCCCCATACAATATCATATATCGGTTATACAGTATATCATATATATATATAAAACATAGAGAAAAGATAATCAATGCACAGTCTAGGGCCCCTACAATATCATATTATCGGTATATACAGTAGATCTATATGTATAAAACATAAAAAGATAATCAATGGACATTCATAGGCCCCAATACATATTCGTATTATCTGTATATACAGTTATCTATATGTATAAAACATAGAAAAGATAATCACTGCACATTCCTGGGCCCCTACAATATCTATATTATCGGTATATACAGTAGGATCTATATGTATAACATGAAAAGATAATCAATGTACATTCTAGGCCCCATTCATATATATATTGTATATTACAGTATTATCTATATGTAATAAAAATAGGAAAAGATAATCAAATGTACTATTCCTAGGTCCCATACAAATTCAATTATCTGTATATACAGTATATCTATATATATATATAAAAATAGAAAAGATTAATAATGCAAATTCTAGCCCATACAATATCTATATATGTATATACAGTATATCTATATTGTATAAACATAGAAAAGATAATACAAATGTACATTCCTAGGACCCATTCAAATATCATATTATCTGTTATAACAGTATATCTATATGTACTACACATAGAAAAGATAATCAATGCTACATTCCCTAGGCCCATACAAATATCATATTATCGGATATACAGTATATCATATATATAAACATGAAAGCTAATCAATGCACATTCCTGGGCCCCATTCAATATCAATTATCTGTAATATACAGTATATCAATGATATATAACATAGATAAGATTAATCAATGTAACATTTCCTAGGTACCATACAATATCCAATATATCTGTATTATACAGTAATCTATATGTATAAACATAGAAAAGTAATCAATGTTACATTCCTAGGCCCCATACAATATCATATATCTGTATATACAGTATATCTATATGTATAAAACAATAGAAAAAGATATCAATGTACTCCTAGGTCCCATACAATATCATATTATCTGTATAACAGTATATCCTAAGTGATATATAAAAATCTAGATTAAATATCAAATGTTACATGCTAGGTCCCATACAATATCATAGTATCTGTATAACAGTTATCTATATGTATAAAACATAGAAAAGATAATCAATGTACATTCATAGGCCCCATACAAGATCATATTATCTGGTAATTACAGTATATCTATACTATATTATAAACATAGGAAAGAAATCAATGCACATTCTAGGGCCCATACAATATCATATTATCTGTATATACATATATCTATATGATAAACATAGAAAAGACGAATCAATGTACATTCCTAGGTCCATACAATATCATTTATTTATATACAGTATATCTATAGATATAAAAATAGAAACAGATAATCAATGTACCATTCCTAGGTCCCATCCAAATATATTATCTGTATATTCTACATATATCTATATGTTAAAAAACATAGAAAAGATAATCAAGTACATTCCTAAGGCCCCATTTACAATTCAGCTTATCTGTATTACAGTATATCTATATGTAAATACATAGAAAAATAATAATGTACATTCCTAGGCCCCATACAATATCAAGTATCGTATATACAGCATATCTATATATATAATCATAGAAAAGATAATCAAGGTACATTCCTAGCCCCCCATAAAATTAATTTATTAATTCTGGAGTATACAGTTATATCTTATATATATAAACCAAAACAAAAAAAAGATAATCAATGCACATGCCAGGCCCCCGTTACACTATCTATTATCTGTATATTCAGTATATCTATATATATTAAACATAAGAAAGATAAATCAATGGCACATCCTAGGCCCCATACAATATCATTAATATCTGTATATATACAGTATATCTATAGTTAAACATAGAAAAGATAATCAATGCATCCTAGGCCCCTACAAATCATATGATCTGGTATATACCGGGATATTCTATAGATATTAAAATAGAAAAGATAATCAATGTAACATTCCTAGGCCCCATGACAATATTCATATTTCTGTATATACAGTATATTATATGTATAAACATAGAAAAGAAATCAATGCACATTCCTAGTGCCCAACCAATATCATATTATCGTATAACAGTATATCTATCTATATAAAACATAGAAAAGATAATCAATGTACATTCTAGGTCCCATACAATATCAGATTATCTGTATATACAGTATATCTATATATATAAACATAGAAAAGATAATCAATGTACATTACTCGGCCCATTACAAGATCATATGACTGTATAGACCAGTATATCTATATATATATAAAACATAGAAAAAAGTAATCAATGTAACATCATCGGCCCCCTACAATATCATATTATCTGTTTATACGTATTATCTATATATAATAAACATAGAAAGAGAAATAATGTACATTCCTAGGCCCCATACCAAGATATATTTATCTGTAAACAGATATTCTTTAAAATTTAAATTGTATAAAACATAGAAAGATAATCAATGGAACATTCATGGGGCCCCATAAATATTCATATTATCTGCACACTGCATACTTTAGAAACAAGGGGTTTAGTATTTAGATTATCTCTTCTATCTGGTTCAGATCCTGCAGCATTTCCTTTCCAAGTGCAGCATTTTCAAGTTTTGGGCTGAATTAAACAGAATTCAACCAGAATTGTCCAGAATTTGACCAGCATAAAACTCAGCAACCCCTCTTCCTGTGCTGCCTTTACAGCGTCTCACTCAACTATGTTCCAGATTCCCTTATTCATCATATCTGCTTCCTAATTCTATCAGATTCTGTTGCCGCACACAACCCCCTATTGTGGTAAAGACCATTTAACATGCACCCTCCCATTTTATCTCTACTTTTAGAATCCCATCGTGAAACTGTTTGGTATCTTTGAAAGCTACATCCCTCTTGCTTCCTCTACAATTACAACAATTCACATCCAACTAATTCCACTTCACCTCGCCAAGAGAAAATATCCGCACCTTACTACACAGGAGCACAACCATAATGGAATGTCACAGCGTGTGATACTCCCCACAGGCTGCTACAGCAAGCAGAAAAACACGTCACAATCCAAAGGTATCAGGTAGGGAGGCAGCATTTGCAAGAATTAAATCCAAACCCTTTATTTCTTCACTAAATCAACTGGGTTCGGTCCATAGACGCTAAAATCACATGTACACACATCGAGGGGGTGAGGGAAACGTCTGACGCGTTTCGTGACAGGAAGTCACGTACCTCAGAGACGTATTCCTCCACTGGGTAACTCCCGTGATACAAATCACATTGATTGGAAAAGGGAAAAGTGTGAGACACAGACCAATAATTAACCCTCAAAGTAAAGTACAAAACTATACACATTAAAAACATTCAGGGTTATTCATTAAAGTTCTTATCGTTAAAATCGTGCTATTTGCCCCCACCAATCAGATGTTAGCTTTCAAAGTTAATAAGATCTGATTGGTTGGGGGATAATAGCCCATTTTAAACGATAAGAACTTTTATTGAACTCCCTGAAATATCTTTAACAGATTCAAACAGCAATGCACTCTACGAGCAAAGATTAAAGCAAAGTATCGGGAGATACATAATAATAATGTCCCCGTGTTGGGTAACACTAACTAATGCAATTTGTGTACCGATTACATTTATATAACATATTAGAAAAAGTATCAATGTGATTCAAATATTTATAGAAGACGGACTAGAGGGAAGTAATAGATACCATTAATATAAAAGGTTCTATGTGGAACAGCAAACCATATAAGGAACAATAGGTAAATGTAAATGTGAAACCTATTTCACACATAGGATAGGATAACACTCAAAGTAAACAATATAATTATACGTCACTCATGTAATATCCCCTGGCTATGAGTCTATCCTAGGTGACATGCTTCACTTGGAATGACTCCCAGGTTGGAGCACAATTACAACGTAGTCGCAAACATTGACGAAAGTTATACCCTTTTATTGTGTAGTAGATGGAAGAGTCGTAGTGTAGGGGTGTTCCTAGTGATAGATTTCCTAAAGAGATTAGTCCCTCAACCACACCATTGTTAATATAACATTTAACGTCCAAGAAATAATTTGTAGGATGCGTGGATAGGTGAAAGTCAAAACCCAAATCTTGTGTTATTACAGTACTCCAAAAAGTAGTTATATCACCTCCTCCTCATTACAAAACCATTTATAAGTTCAATTATATATCTGAAATATTTATGACCATATGTGTTGTGAAGGACAATATCCACTTTGTATATATTGACGTTCCCGAGTCCCATAAAAATTGTCGTAACGACGCGTAAAATTTAGATCCATCGCTTTGCCCCAGTTTTCTGTAGGGAAATAGGATCCATTGACACATAAAGTAGTTGGACTCAATAAATATGTCAAACGAATCAAAATATGTGCTTTTGACGCTCAGGTACAAGTTAAGTTCCCTCAGCCAGAACTTAATAGCATTGATTACCTGTATATCATGTTTATAGAGGAAAGAGGAGATGAAACATCCATAGTACTTCAACCATATACCCCAAAATTCCCACATTAAAACGTCCAACTATTGAATATCTGTGTATCCCTAATTAGACCTAGGAGTAAGAGACCAAATGGTAGAATAACAAACAGTCAATTACTCACTAAGCTGTTCCATTTAGAGACCCGATCCTGGAGACAAGGGGTCTCCCTGTTATATCACATAAGGCTTTATGTAACTTCGGGAAGCCCAGTGAAATTTAAAAAATCGGGTGTGCGTACAGAGGGATAGCAGACACATGTTAAACGCCATTGGTAGAGGAATATGGGTTCAGCCATCTCTAGACACGCGAGAGAACACAATGGGATCTGATTACACAACTTGTACTTATGGTGTTAAGCTAGGTACACACAGCACAGATTTCTGAAAGATGACAGACAGGATCTGCAAGATCCTGTCTGCCATCTTCAAAGATCTGCATACACACAGTCCGAAGCGTTCTCCTAGAATTCATAGGGAGTCTAGCGCGGCGATGGAAATTTTCGGCCTTTCCCGAATGAGACGTGCGGCCGACCCGATCGTTTGGCGGGCCGCGCGCTCCGTTCGGGAAACGAGCGTACACACATAACGATAAAGCCCGATACCGTCGATCCGACGGTATCGGGGCTTTATCGTTACGTGTGTAACCAGGCTTAAGTCCTATCTATGTGTAAATAGGTTTCACATTTACATTTACCTATTGTTCCGTTATATGGTTGCTGTGGCCACATATAAACTTTTAATTATGGTATTATGACTTTCCCTCTAATGATCCACATTGATACTTTTTTATATGTATATAAATGTATCGGTACACAAATGCATTAGTTAGTGTCACACACACAGGGGACATTTTATTAGTATCTCCAAGTACTGTTCATTTTAATCTTGCTGTAGCATTGCATGCTGTTTTTTTTTTGAATCTGTTAAAGATTTTCAGGGAGATCAATAAAGTTCTTACGTTTAAAATGGGGCTAATTTTGCCCAACCATCAGATCTATTTAACATTGAAAGCTAACATCTGATTGGTTGGGGCAAAATTAGCACCATTTAAACGATAAGAACTTTTATTGAATAACCCTGAAGGTTTTAAATGTTATAGTTTTGTACTTATGTTGAGGGTTAATTATTGGTCTGTGTCTCAACCATTTTCCCTTTTCCAAATCAATGTGATTGGTATAAAGGGATGTTTACCAGTGGGAGGAATACGTCTCTGAGGAAGGTGACTCTGTCACGAAACGCGTCAGACGTTCCCTCCCACTCTCGATGTGTGTAACATGGTGATTATTAGCGTTCTATGGACCGAATCCAAGTTGATTTTAATTGAAGAAATAAAGGGTTTGGATTTGAATTCTTGCATGCTGCCTACTCCTACCTATAACTTGGATCCCACTCTACACTAGTCACTCTCCTTCTCTGCTCGCTGCTGGGGATATTCCCAAATCCTGGCCCTTCTCCCACACTGCCATATACATTCAGCCCATCCCCACCCCTGCTTTCTACCCCACGTTACACTTCCTCACCTCTAATCAGTAAAATCCAGGTAATATTATAAATATCCGATTTCTGCCCCTTTCTATAGCTCCCTTATTGGGGCGCTCCGGGACGCACACTCTGTCTGTAATAAACTCTCACACGTACGTGACATTTTCATTTCAACTCCTTACCTTCCTAGGTCTAACTAAACATGGCGTGTATCCCTCTGACACTGTTCACCTGCTGCACTCTCGTATGGAGTCTACACTTAGCCAACTCCACGGCCTGGAATCCAAACATGGTGGTGGAGTTGCATTTCTGTCGAGCGCTTGCATTTCAAACCATTAATCCTTTACCTCCCTGTCCCAGCTTCCTTGAGTCTCACTCCGTCCGTTATTTATTCTCCCACGCACCTGCAGATTGCCGATCAATTGGCCTCCTGGCCCAACCATCAGTTTTTTTGTCCATTTCTCTGCAATGGTATCTCACTTACTATCCACGGAATCCCCACTGTCAATTCTCGGGGATTTCAACATCCTCATTGACATTAACAACTCTGCATACCTCCAAACTTCTCTCTCTCACCTCATATTTTAACCTCTCTCAGTGGTTGTACACAGAGACTCACAGTAATGGGAGCACAACTTGACCTAGTCTTCACTCGGTCTATGTTCCTTACTAACTTTTCTAACTCTCCGTTCATATCCGACCACAATCTCCTCAAATTTAAAGGGGAACTGTGGTCTCCAACAAGTTAAGTTTTAAATGAAAGGCCAGTTACCTTAAAACGAGCCATCAACCACTCTCTACCTGCTCCACAGCCCAAGATATAAATAAATGACGACCAGAAAGTTAAGGGGTGGGAGGCTGACATGTGGACATTCCTGAGGCTTCTCAGACAGTGCCGCCGGCGAGCAAGCCTCGGACTACCTCAGTGTGTGAGGGAGACAGGAAGTCCTTCCTCCTCTTGCTGTGTGTGAAGTCCTGACAGAGAAGGTAAGGAAATCTACAGCCCTTCTCTTTCACTGTGTGAAAACAGCTTTTCAGGCAGAGTCTCACTCTGTTCTCTCTCATTTTGGACCACAGTTCCCCTTTAACCTTATCATCCCATCCCAGCCACTATCTAACTCTACATACACACATACACACAAATACGCAATGACTTACGCAACCTTGACCCCTCTTCGCTCTCCCTTCCTTCCTACCGATCACCAATATGGCTCCTTGATCTGACCCCGAAACTTGCTGCCTCACCACCACAACACTGTCTCCTCTGACCTGGACGCTGTTGCCCCCTTAACAAACTCTCGCCTCAGTCACATAAACCACAACCTTGGCTCACGGATCTGATTAAAAGCCGTCCCAATGTAGAGAGCGACAATGTGAAAAAAGCAACAAGACCAATGACTTTCTTCATTTCAAAAAGCTCTTCATCGGATCAGGAACGCGTTGTCTTCAGCCAAACAAACCTATTCTTTTTCCCTATTTCAAACATCCCACAATCCAAAACAGCTTTTCAATGTTATCAACTCTCTGCTCTCTCCACCACCCCAACTCTCTACCCCCCTGTTTTCTGCTGATGGAATTTGCCTCTTATTTCACAGAAAAAATGTTAATAAAAGAATGGTCTTTCTGCATGCTATGGCTATCTCACATCTCCAGTCCCATTACATTCCACACGGCTTCCCTTCCACCACTCCATTCAGTTCTAAACAACATTTTCCACATTACCTTACACAGGCTTTCAAGCCTTCTTTCAAGGCCCGTCTCTCCACCTGCCCCTTGAACCCCATTCCCTCCTTTCTCATTCCCCATCTCTCAGATTCCCTTACTCCAGCCCTAACATCTCTTTTGAACTTGTCCTATCACAGGTACTTTTCCCTCCTCATTTAAATTCTGTTGTATCCCTATTCTCAAGAAACCTTCTTGGATTTATCTGCCCTATCCAGTTACTGGCTGTCTCTCTTCTCCTGTTGCATCTAAACTGCTGAACGAAATGTCTAGGCTGAACTGTTTAATCACTCTTTGCCAACCACTCTTGATCACCTACAGTCTGGCTTCCACCCCAACCACTCCATGGAAAAGGCTAACAATCTGCTTAATGCTAAATTAAAGGACACTATTCCTACTATTCTGCTCTACCTGTCTTCAGTCTTTGATACAGTGGATCACCCTTTACTGCTTCACATCTTATCCTCCCTAGGTATCCAGGTTTCTTCACTCTCTTGGCTGTCCTCTACTCTCAGGAGGACGTTCAGTGTTACCCTCTGGCTCAATCCCCCACTCTCCCCTCCCTGTGGGGGTACTGCAAGGCTCAGTATCGGCCCTCTTCTCCGTTTACACCTTCGGGCTAGGCCAGCTCATTAGTTCCTTTGGATTCCAATATCACCTGTAGCTGATGATTCCGCCCCCCTGACCTCGTTACTTGACACGGGTCCCTGACGCCTAAATGCCATCTTGCTTTTATGTCCTCCGCTTCCTCAAACTCAATATGGATAAGACCGAACAATTATAATTTTCCCCACCATCTCGATCGACCCCCCCCACCTAACATTACTATCTGCATCAATGACAAGCAAATCTCGCCAACATCCAAGTACGATGCCTGGGAGCAACTTTTGACTCTGAAATTTCTTTAAACACCACATAATACCTGTCCAACTCCTGTGGTACAGCTCAAAAACTCTCATGCATCCGTCCCTTCCTTTCACAGGAATGCTACCAAAATTAGTTCATGCCCTATCATCTCTCGGCTGGACTACTGTACACCTCTTGTGTGGTCTACCAAGCAACCGACTGGCCACTTCTTCAATCAATCCTTACTCTGCTGCCAGGCTCATTCAGCTCTCTTCCCCACTTCTCACATGCTGCCCTTTCTGTCATCTCTCCACTGGCCTCCCATCACCAAAGGATACAATCTAAGTGATAACCTTATCCTACAAGGCTCTCTCCAATACAGTACCCCATACATCTCTAATCTGATAAACAGATATACCCAAGGCGTAAACTCCCTCTGCTTATATAGGACTTTCTCGTGCTGCCCCTCTGCTCTGGAACTCCCTTCCTCGCTTTAACGTCACTCGCCATGACATATACTTCAAACGCAACTCAAAATACCTCTTCAGGCAGTTACAATCTGGGCCTGGACAATCCTACTCTTACATGACCCAATCAAAGACCGACTAGACTATATAATCACTGAAACTAGTACAGATACTGATATGCTCACTCAGTTCATCCCCAGCTCCTAGACTGTAAGGTTACAATTCTGGACCTGGAGCACTTTATCCTCTTACTGACCATCACCAGACCGAATAGTATAACCCCACTGACAATTAGTTACAGCTACTGATCTGTCACCTTATGTCTCAATCCCCATTCCTCTAGGACTGTAAGGTTACAATCTGGACCTGGACACTTCTACCCCTCTTACTGACCATCACAGACCGACTAGTTATAATCCACTGACAACTTTTAAACCCTTTAATCTAGAATTAATACAATTCAGTATGAACTATTTAGTATGTTTATCATATAATAAACTGAACAAAACAGCTGTTCAAAAAGATAGAGTTGGGTTCATTTGTTGTCTGTTATTGCAATGTTAATTATTTCTTTTTATGTCTCATTTGGGAGTGGCGAAATAGGAATCACATGATACTACTCTTTGCTTCAATCTACATTGATTTCTGAGGGGAAAGTGTATCTTTATAGGGAAAGCAGGAAGATATGCCCCCTGGCTCCTGAACCCTCCTGCATCCCACAGGGTCAGCTCCCCAGGTAGTTATATCCCAGCCTTTGGGCTTAGTTAGTGGCTATGCTCTGTGAATACCAATGCATACGTACCAAAACATCTGAGATTGAGTGGTTTAGCTTGGAAAAAAGCATACAGCAAAGTTCCAAAGTTATTATTTGTCCTTTTGGGGCTATTTGCTGGCCAATCATCTATGGGGACCCAGCATGTGGCATACTGTTAGATTCAGAGCAGTGGGAGATTGATATAAGTTTTTTGTATCACGTGGGGTTGAGCAAGATTTCTAACTTTGAATAGTTTTCTTTCATTTATTTTTTCAGAAAACATGTAAAATTTCTGTTGTATGATGTGAAGACATCTTGGATATAAAGTAATACCTTTTATTGGCTAACTAAAATGATTGAAAATGAAGCTTTCGAAGCACGGCTTCTTCCTCAGGCATGATACAATACTGAATCTTAAAAAGCCACTCTATTTTATACATACTAGAAACAAAGAATTTCTGACATTACATAGATGTTATCTTTTGCACCCATGCCTGATTGGCAATGGCTGTCGTAAATAAAGGCATTGCCAATCAAGCATGGGTGCAAAAGATAACAACTCTGTAATGTCAGTCTTTGTTCTAGTATGTATAAAATAGAGTGCTTTACAAGATTCAGTATTGTATCATGCCTGAGGAAGAAGCTAGTGCTGGAAAGCTTGCTTTTCAATCATTTTAGTTAGCCATAAAAGGTATACTTTATATCCAAGATGTCTTCACTTTCACTATGGCTAACACGGTACAATTCTCTACTACTACTGTCTGTATGTATGAAAGAGTTCACCATTGCATAGCTAAAAGTGTGCGTTCCAAAGACATACAGTTTGTGTGGGTATTTGAGTTTGGGGGCAGTTTAGTTTGCAAAACGGAAAGCTGTATAAAATGGAGCTATTAAAAAATGTAATTGCACACATGCCATTGTCCCTTTTGGGCTAATTGGTAGCCTGTGTGTACACCCATACATGTGGAAATTGATGATTTAAAGACACATGGTAGAAGATAGATTTTTGGCATCTTTTTATTCTCTACTGTGGGTTTTGGCAAAATTTCTAACTTTGAATAATCTGGGCAGCTTAGTGGTTAGCAGTGCCTTGCAGCGCTGAAGTTCTGGGCTTGAATACTCATTGGAGACATTTGCAAGGAGTTTGTATGTTTTCCCTATGCTTGTGTGGGTTTCCTCCACAATCAGAAATATATATAAATTATTTAACGTGTTAAATGTTGTGCTCAAACTAGCGCAACGGCGTACTGAATAGGTTGCGCGGCTCCGCGGGTGTTTTCTGCAGTGAATATGTTAAGTCATGCTAATATATAATATGGTTATTAGCAATATAGCGATTAGCGTGACTTAAAAGTTACAAAAGTCTGATATTCTTAAAGTATAGTTTGTGTGCCAAAAAAATTATCTATTTTCATACAACAGAGGCTCAGTCAGCAACCTGGTACCAGAGGAGAAGAGAGAAAACATGGTGGAAAAACAGGCAGAGGTCAGTACAGTGGAGAATCGTAGGAAAGCAGGAGCATTAACAGGAAAATCTAAGTAAAGATGTGTCCGAAGCTAAATGTGAGCTGTGGGAAAACTTATATGTACCAGAGATATTGCCCTTACATTAACACACCACTAATAGTGGCATAACTACCACCCCGCAACAGCGTGGGGGGTGGGGGTAGTGGGCCCGTCACAAGCCCAAGATGGCCTCCCACAATAAGCCATTTTTAAACAGCTGATCTCACTTATGAATGAAACATATGAATGATAAGCTCTTTTAAAGACTGATGAGCGATCAGCGTTTTTAAAATGGCTGATCACGGAGGCATCTTGGAGGGGGGGGCTGCAGGTATCCTTGACCACTTATTCCCTTTCTAACCTATTCACTACTGAACAATGTAGCCGAATAACAGGATCAAAGATTAATCAAGAAAAAACAGAACTATTTGCTATCAACTTAACATCCACTCAAAAAAAAGATTAGAGAAACATTTCTAGGTATCCATGAGAGATAAAGGGTTTAAATATCAAGGCATCTGGCCCATACACACGGCGGATTTTACGGACAAAGGGCCTACACACTTGGCGGGTCATCAACAAGGCCAATTGAATGGCTGTTTTGGCCAAATGAGTGCCCATACACTAACAATTGTTGGCGAAAATACCATTGTAATAAATGTGCTTCGGGGTCGGCCTGCCGTACATGTGTACGAGCTTAATCGTACCCTAGATGCACTTTGCAAAAAGATATATAAAAATGGGCCACACTGAATATTCATGGTTGGGAAGAATACATACGTAAAATGCTTTCTACCATGAATCTCCATTGTTGTAAGATGTCTGCTGGTATGGTTTTTAAAGTATGGCATGACTCTACAAGATCGAAAATACAAAGTGGTACCAAACCGTCTTATGCCGCACTGGGACTCCCTGACAAGGGCTCACTGCCCCAGTCCTCAAATATCCATATATAACTAACAACAATGAGGGAGGTCCAGACGTTGAGCTGAAAGTGGTCACTGTGAAAAATTTTATTCCATCAGAACCAAGTAAAAAACAGTGCACAATATGGGTTAATAAAGATATTTACTTGAAATAAAGCAAAATTAGTACAACCCCCACTAACCCATAATACATGGGTAGCTTGAGTTTTCCATTAATTCAGATGGATAGCGCCCATTGTTGCATCACCCTGTATGTTTTCAGGGATGTGGACTATGGGAAGACATATTTCACACTTGGTACTCGTGCCCAATTGCACAAAGATACAGGAGCATATCATTTCAAGGTTAACAAAATTTTGCGATACCTTTACATGTGAACCAGGGATTAACATATTCTGAACTATACAGATATGGTAATAAATGGGTACAAATATATCATGTTAGCATCCAAAATAACCCTGGGAGCTCAATGGAGGTCTCCAACCTTGACATTTATGAAGTTGATGGAAAAGTTTAGTGAAATATTTATTAACAAAAGATTGTTCATTTATTTACGAATTATATCCAATATTCTTTAAAACATGGTCAAGTGGGTATAGAGCACAAATGCATCTCATCTGCCAGATTGGATTAAAGACTCCATACTTGGCGGCAGATAACTCTTCACCTCTAATAATGGAGTCCCCTACCACTACCACTTGCCTAGCCTTCCTGGCCCCAAGTCGTCTCTCCTTTGTATTAGAGATGGTTGTCTCTGGGTGTTCAAGGGATTGGCCATTCCATACATTCAGAGCTGTCCCCCTCCGCTACCGAAAACGGCAAAATCCGTTGGGAGGGACAAGATAATTAAAACATATTTTCACTTAAGTGCAACTCTTAGATCCTTCATATCCATATCATAAATCTTAGTGAATAGGGATTATTGGTTATCTCCACCTTCTTTTTATTTTGCTGCAGTGTAGGGGACCCATCCCACCCCTAACTGCCATGCTGTTGCCTAAAAAACTAATCAGAAATGTTCTTACAGAGATTTGTTCCCCCAGCGTCCGGCCCTCTGCTTGCAGAAATGCAAGCAGGGGCTGGTCCGTAAGCTGTGGCTATGATGCCAGCATTGCAGAATGCCGGGGAACCAAGCTCTGTAAGTACATTACTGATTAGTTTGTTTGCAAACAAACATAGTGATTGGGGAGAGGGCTAGGGTCCCCTGCACTACAGAAAAAGGATTTAAAGGTAGGGCAACAGACAGCAAACGGATTCAGAGGGAGGGAGGGGGATCCACTGGGATGCTAGAAAACCTTAGAGGAAAGGTAAGGGGGCAGAAGAACCGTTTTTACACACAGCCATGCTCCTACTCTTCTTCTGGGACTTCGCTAGTCATTGCAGGAGAACCATTTGGAGCAGAGATGTAAGGAATGTATTTTAACACTACACAGTGGAGCCAAGTGAGGGGAAAAATCGTTTTGGGGATGGACATGCCCTTTAATAAGCATTTTATAAGTGGTTTTTTTTTAGTTTTTCTTACTTGTCCCCCTGTATTTAAAGGGCATGTTCACCTTAAAAGAAAAATCTGATCAATGTTAGTTACCTGCCCAATCAAAATTATATATTTTGCAATTTATTACCTGCATTACTAACCAGATATTTAAGGATTATTTTCCCCATTCTGGTTAGAGTAACTTGCCACTCCCTCCATGCAGTTAATCAAGGCTGACATAAAAGCCAATGATTGACTGCTGTTTCACCTGTTGCCTGCTTTGCACATGCTCAAGTTATAAAAAGCTCATTGGAGCAAGGGAGGAGGCAGATACCTTTGCAAGAAACATGTGAAAATTTTGGATGCAGAGTCTACTTGTAAAAATTCTTGGTTTCAGGAAATAATTGGAAAAAATGAAGGAAAAAGGTGATAAACTTAGAAATCTTACCTAAATCTATATGAAAAGTAAATAACCCACTAAATATCAATCCCCCATGTCTGAACAGTAGCCACATGCACAGAGACACAGCCACCAACTAACCCCAATAGTAGTAACAATTCATATGTGAAATTACAGCAAAAATATTTTAACGAGCTATGTATTTGAACAGCTTCCAGTGTTTAAAAATGAACACTCCTCAAACTTGTAAATACCCCGCCACAAATATGCCTTTAGAAGCTACACACCTTTAGCAATGCAATGGTACAACTCTTTCATACAACAAAGATACATTCTGACAAAGTTCTTCATAGCGTTTCATGCATTTTCTGAAAAAATGAAAGGGAAAATGTAGGAATCTTAGAAATAATATGATTCATGAAAAAAATGGGCGAGATTTACCATTTAAAGGTGCAGTGCCCAGAATATAAATCATGAGGTATGTCATCTGGTCCCTACCATTGGTGCTACAGTGTAAATTTAGATCAGCAGCAAGTACATCGTTAAACAATAAAAGTGACGGGGATTATCCTACCCTGTTCCTTTTCCTTGGGAAAGGGGTTGGATAGAAAAATGTTAATGTTAACACTATCTTTGTTTTCTGAAAAATGCAGCCGACCACTCCAAAATACTTTAGGTTGCAAACAATTTGATTTTTATTCACCCAACTGTGAGATTCAACTCCGGCAATGTTTCGGATGGACCTCCACCCTTTATCAAGCCACCCGAAACGTTGCCGGAGTTGAATCTCACAGTTGGGTGAATAAAAAATCAAATTGTTGGCAACCTAAAGTATTTGGGAGTGGCTGCTGCATTTTTCAGATTGGACAAGTTTATGTGGACCGAGGAGCAGTGCGGTCGGCGCAGACGACCACTTAGAGGAGTGAAGTAAACGTGAGTTATATATGCTATCTTTGTGTTCTATATATATGCCTTAAATGAGTTTCAAAATAATCCTGAAAAGTTCATCCCAAAAGGAACCATAAAGGGCCCAATCCCAAATGACAATATTGGATAATTGTTGGCATCAATAGTGAGTAGCCCCCTTATTTTGCATGGGGAGAATGTCCAATCCAGGGCTGTTAATACTTTTCTTATAGTAATTGTAGTTGATCAGCTCTTCCTAAGACTAGCCAGCTTTAAAGAGCAGTTTTAGGTGGACGGACATCTTTTAGATAAAAATTTGGTATTGACATTTATAAGTGAAATATGTTCAGACATGATCGGTTGTGGTTGCCCCACCTACCCCATCAATATTTCCGTCACATGCTGATACACGGAAATATCAGCCAAGAGGTTAAACGCAATTAAAAAAAAAAATAAAAAATCCCCACCCAGATAACAAGTAACAGCATATAAAATAATGATGGGAATGTAAACGTTCACAATGTTAATCTAGATAAAAAGGTTTTGCCCTTTTTTCTTTTTAGAATATCATTTTTTAGGACTAATACAGCAAAACTCTAATTTTACATTACAACACATCTGTTAAACTGTTTGTATGATTACAAGTATTATATTTCTAAGGTTTATCAATTACTGTAACAAAAGTCAAGAGATCCCTGAAGATTTCCCAATAGGCTAAACGTTGTTTATGTTCCTGTTTTCAGGTTAAAAGGAGATCTGTACAACACTGGTCTATGCAGTCAGTATTGGGCCCATTCTGGTAGGTACCAGTCAGTGGGTGTATATTTATTAACCTTCTACTGTCTCTTATTGTAAGAAATATTATTAGGCAGTAGGAATCAGCAAAAGTAGTTGGTTTTATTTAGGGACTTTCAGTAAATTCTCAGTGATGTCTGTCAGTTTTATTGTTTGCAGGTTTTGTTTATTATCTTTTATTTTCCTATGATCAAAAATAGCAAATATTTTTTATTTTTTTGCTAATCATGAAGAAGGGCTGGTTTAACTGTGAGCTTTACCTGCTGCAATCTGTTCTTGTATCTGTTCTCCCTCTACACTATCTCCTTGGGAGATGTCATTAGCTCTTTTGGTTTCAAGATCATTTATATGCAGACGATACACAAATCTACTTGTCCACCAACGCCAACTCCTGACATCCAATCACGTGTCTCGCACTGTCTCCTTGCAATCCCCTCCTGGAGTCACCACCGTGCCTCAAACTGAATCTTTCTAAAACTGAACAATCATTTTCCCACTACACTTGGTCCTGTCCATCTTTCTCCATCTCTGGTGACAATAATCCCATCCTCCCTATCCAATGGGCACGATGCCTAGGGGTAATTATTGACTCCTCTATCTCCTTTTTAACCAAATTAACTATGTTGCTAAAACCTGCCGCTTTTCTTCGCAATATAGCAGGTTCCTTTCTCTACGACTACGCAATCCTTTTGCATGCACTAATCCTATCGTGTCTGGACTACTGTAAACTCTACTTACTGGTCTTCCTGCTTCCCACCTCCCTTCCTTCAGTCTATACATATTGTTTCGCTCTCTATAAAAAGATCCAAATCTCCTCTGTACTGACAACAACTTGGCTACCTGTTAAACATGCATTGATACAAAATCCTTCTTAACATAAATCCCTTCGCTTGCTGCTCCTCCTTATATTTCTCTCTGTCTCCCCATATGTTCCTGCCCGTACCCTCCGCTAATCACAGAACCAGCTCCTGTCAGACCCCCCACTCACACTGCTTCCTCTCCCTTAAACCTTCTCTCTTGTGGTTCCCATCCTCTGAATTCTATTTCCCTCTCTCTACTTTAAGAAACATCAATAGCAGGTTTAAATCTACCCTTACATCCTACCTATCTGGTAACCATCACAGTATATGGATCTATATATCTATATATGATAAATCTACCCTACATCCTACCTATCTGGTAACCAGCACGTATATGGTATCTATATATCTATATATGTACATCTACCCTTAAATCCTACCTATCCGGTAACCAGCACAGATATGGTATCTATACTTATATATGATAAATCTACCCTTACATCCTACCTATCCGGTTAACCAGCACAGTATATGGTATGTATATATCTACATATGATAAATCTACCCTTACATCCTACTATCTGGTAACCAGCACAGTATATGATATCTATATATCTATATATGATAAATCTACCCTTACATCCTACCTATCTGGTAACCAGCACAGTATATGATATCTATATATCTATATATGATAAATACCCTTACATCCTACCTATCGGTAACCAGCCACAGTATATTGTATCATTATATCTACATATGATAAATCTACCCTTACATCCTACCTATCTGGTTAACCAGCACAGTATATGATATCTATATATCTATAATGATAAATCTACCCTTACATCCTATCTATCCGTAACACGCACAGTATGATATCTATATATCTATATGATAAATCACCCTTACATACTACCTATTGGTAACCAGCAGTATATGGTAATCTATATATCTACATATGATAAATCTACCCTTACATCCTACTATCTGGTAACCAGCACAGTATATGATATCTATATATCTATATATGATAAATCTACCCTTACATCCTATCTATCGGTAACCAGCACAGTATATGGTATGTATATATCTACATATGTAAATCTACCCTACATCCTACCTATCTGGTAACCAGCACAGTATATGGTATGCATATATCTACATATGATAAATCTAACCTTATATCCTACCTATCGGTAACCAGCACAGTATATGGTATCTATAATCTATATGATAAATCTACCCTTACATCCTACCTATCCGGTAACCAGCACAGTATATGGTATGTATATATCTACATATGATAAATCTACCCTTACATCCTACCTATCTGGCTACC
This sequence comes from Hymenochirus boettgeri, assembly GCA_019447015.1. Lineage (NCBI taxonomy): Eukaryota > Metazoa > Chordata > Amphibia > Anura > Pipidae > Hymenochirus > Hymenochirus boettgeri. The sequence goes on along the minus strand of CM033471.1, from coordinate 270,763,607 downwards.
AAGCACAGATATTGATATCTATATATCTATATATGATAAATCTACCCTTACATCCTACCTATCTGGTAACCAGCACAGTATATGATATCTATATATCTATATGATAAATACCCTTACATCCTACCTATCGGTAACCAGCACAGTATATGGTATGTATATATCTACATATTTAAATCTACCCTTACATCCTACCTATCTGGTAACCAGCACAGTATATGCATCTATAATCTATATATGATAAATCTACCCTTACATCCTACCTATCTGGTAACAGCACAGTTATGGTACTATATATCTACATATGAAAATCTACCCTTATCCACCTATCTGGTAACCGCACCGTAATGATATCTATATATCTATATATGATAAATCTACCCTACATCCTATCTATCGGTAACCAGCACAGTATATGGTATATATATCTAATATGATAAATCTACCCTTACATCTACCTATCTGGCACCAGCACAGATATGATATCTATATATCTAATATGATAAATTCTACCCTTACATCTACCTATCTGGTAACCAGCACAGTATATGATATTCTATATCTATATATGATAAATCTACCCTTACATCCTACCTATCCGGTAACCAGCACAGTATATGGTATGTATATAATCTACATATGATAAATCTACCCTTAACATCCTACCTATCTGGTAACCAGCCAGTATATGATATCTATATATCTTATATGATAAATCTACCCTACATCCTACCTATCTGGTAACCAGCACATATATGATATCTATATATCTATTATGATAAATCTACCATATCCTACATTGGTAACCAGCACAGTATTGATATCTATATATCTATATATGATAAAATCTACCTTACATCCTACCTATCTGGCACCAGCACAGTATATGATATCTATATATCTATTTATGGTAAATCACCCTTAATCCTACCTATCTGGTAACCAGCACAGTATATGATATCGATATATGTGATAATCTACCCTTACATCCTACCTATCGGTAACCAGCACAGTATATGTATTATATATCTATATATGATAAATCTACCCTACATCCTACCTATCTGGTACCAGCCAGTATAGATATCTAGACTATCTATATATATCACCCACATCACTTACACTATCAGAGCTTCAACACACACATAACCATACCCCAATCTGCACCTCCCACGCCTCGACTATCCGCCGTATATGGTATTATATATCTATATATGATAAATCTACCCTTACATCCTACCTTATCTGGTACCAGACACAGTATATGATATCTATATTCTATATATGATAAATCTACCCTTACATCCTACCTATCTGGTAACCGCACAGTATATGATATCTATATATCTATATATGATAAATCTACCCTTACATCCTACCTATCTGTAACCAGCACAGTATATGATATCTATATATCTATATATGATAAATCTACCTTACATCCTACCTATCTGGTAACCAGCACAGTATTGATATCTATATATCTATATATGAAATCTACCCTTACATCCTACCTATCTGGTAACCAGCACAGTATATGGTATCTATATATCTATATATGATAAATCTACCCTTACATCCTACTATTTGGTAACAGAACCGTATATGATATCTATATTTCATATATGATAAAACTACCCTTACATCCTACCTATCCGGTAACCAGCACAGTATATGATATCATATATCTATATATGATAATATACCCTTTATATCCTACCTATCCGGTAAGCCACCGACAGTATATGAATCTAATATTTATATGAAATCTACCCTTACATCCTACCTATCTGGTAACCAGCACAGTATATGGTTCTATATATTCTATATATGATAATCTACCCTTACATCCTACCTATCCGGTAACCAGCACAGTATATGGTATCTATATATCTATATTGATAAATCTATCCTTACATCCTACCTATCGGTAACCAGCACAGTATATGGTATCTATAATATATATGATAAATCTACCCTTACATCCTACCTATCCGGTAACCAGCACAGTATATTGGTATCTATATATCTATATATGATAAATCTACCCTTTCATCCTACCTATCCGGTAACTAGCCACAGTATATGATATCTAATATCTATATATGATAAATATACCCTTACATCCACCTATCCGGTAACCAGCACAGTATATGATATCTATATATCTTATATGATAAATCTACCCTTACATACTACCTATCTGGTAACCAGCACAGTATATGGTATCTATATATCTATATGATAAATCTAGCCTTACATCCTACCTATCCGGTAACCAGCACAGTATATGAGATCATATATCTATATAGGATAAGTATACCCTTACATCCTACCTATCCGGTAACCAGCACAGTATATGAGATCTATATATCTATATATGATAAATCTACCCTTACATCCTACCTATCTGGTAACCAGCACAGTATATGATTGTTTTATTTGCATTGCATACGTCTCATTCCAGCACTTATTCCCATTCCATTGTATCTGTATGTTACCCACCTAACTAGATTGTAAACTCTACGGGGCAGGGATCTCCTTCCCTCTTTGGCAAGGCTCTAGTACTTATATTAATATAATTTATATATTTATGTACTGAATTATCTTTGTATTTGCCCCTTGTATGACTTTATTATATTTTGTAACTGTACAGCGCTGCAACCCCAAGTGGAGCTTTATAAATAAACATATACATACATTAAAAGAGATTTCAGCAAAAGTAATTTAATATTATCAGTACTGGTCCATCTAGAGCTTTACACTTCTAGTTAAAAGTCAATCTATCATGGATTGTCTGTATATACTGAACAGCTGTGAACACTACAGAGTTTTGATCTTCTGCCTCATATGATTGGAATCTCTGGAATATTATATTCCAACCTTATTTTATGCCTGCAAACATTTTTTTTTCTTAAAGGGACATTTAGGGTTATTCAATAAAAGTTCTTATCGTTATAAATGGTGCTAATTTTGCCCCAACCAATCAGATCTTATTTAACATTTGAAAGCTAACATCTGATTGGTTGTGGCAAAATTAGCACCATTTTTAACGATAAGAACTTTTATTGAATAACCCTGATTGTTACCAAAATATTTCCAGAGCTGATTTTTGTCATCCATGTCATGTTTTCAGGGGTATTCTGTACGGACAGTTTGTCCGTTTACAGAGAAATTGTTCCTCTGATGTCTTTTACAAGGATACAAGTTTGAGCAATTTGAGCCTTTCTGGGGGCTTTTAGCTTATAGAGGGAGGAATTGGTAGAGAAATATAATACTGAAAAGACACATGAAAATCGAAAACCAGTGTTCTTTTCAACAGAATTCAGTGGCCAGTACCCAGAAATTTTGAAATTGTTACATAAGTGTATACCTATATTATATGCAGATGAGGGCATAGCTCAGGTGTTGTGGGATGAATGGTTTAAATGTTTCTCAAAACGGGCACCTACCCACTCGAAATACTTGTCTCCTAGTATTTTTACAAGTAATGATAAGAATAATGAGAATAAAGCTCCAAGAGGTCTGAATTCAGTGTTTATGTCATGTTTTGTGGATATTTTATTAGTGATTCATCAATATGAGCTCTACAAAGGGTTGGATATTCCATAATTCACTAGGTAGAGTACTCGCTTATATCGTTATGTATATTTATGTTTATACATCTGTGTATTTTCAGTTATTTCAACAGCTTTGAATTAGTCTTGAATCAGTAATATATATAGTTAGTTATTTATATCTTCCTGAGGGAATTTAATGAATTTCTCCCCTACATTTAATTATTGACTAACATTACGAATTGTATGTAGTAAACTATAAGAAACTCTAGGAAACATTCAGGGTTATTCAATAAAAGTTCTTATCGTTTAAAAACGGTGCTAAATTTGCCCCAACCAATCAGATGTTAGCTTTCAAATGTTAAATAAGATCTGATTGGTTGAGGGAAATTAGAACCATTTTAAACGATAAGAACTTTTATTGAATCTCCCTGAAAGTACTGTCCATTCATACAGTTATATACCAGGATATACAAGGACAGGGAGATTCAATAAAAGTTTTTATATTTAAAAATGGTGCTAATTTTGCCCCAACCAATCAGATCATATTTAACATTTGAAAGCTAACATCTGATTGGTTTGGGCAAAATTAGCACCATTTTTAGCTATAAGAACTTTTATTACATCTCCCTGATTATGAATTTATTGAGAGGATATATATTGTATTAATATCTAAATAACGATTTTCTAAACTTTTATAGTTATATCTTCTATAAAGTAATGAATTTCCATTGTCGATCTTTGGATAGATCAAAGTTTTTTAAATGTGTGTGTGTATTCCCCTTTTGTGATACTGTGTCTTTAATGCGTGGAGTTATGTGAAGTGTATTATGGGTATATAAACCCACTGATGTGAATACTCAAATTGTGCCTATGATTAAGTACTGGGTTCAGTACGAAAGGCGTCAGGCGTGTTTTATCGGTTAAAATGGAAATAAAAGTTATGTTTTAAGTGATGGTGTATTCGATGCTGACTTTTCTTCAGAGATGTGGCCACACTTGTGGTTTGAGAAGAATGTTACTCTCCCTCTTTACAAAGCATTGGTAAGGCCTCATTTGGAATATGCAGTGCAATTTTGGAATCCTGTGTACAAAAAGGACATCTTTGAAATGGAAAGGGTTCAGAGAAGGGAAACTAAATTAATAGGGGGATTGGGGGAGCTTGAATATGAAGAGAGACTGGAAAAGTTACAATTATGTACGCTGGAGAAAAGGCGCTTGCGTGGGGATATGATTACTGTGTATAAATACATTAACGGGCCATACAATAAACTATCTGGGGTATTTTTCACCAATAGAACATGTCAAAGGACACGGGGACATCCCTTAAGACTTGAAGAAAAAAGGTTTAGGCTTCAAGTTGGGAAAGGGTTTTTCACTGTGAGAACGGTAAAGCTATGGAACTGTCTTCCAGTGGATGTTGTTATGGCAGGTTCATTGGTCAGTTTAATAAAAAGCTGGATGAGTTTCTACAAACAAGGAATGTTACAAGTTACTGGTATTGATACATAAAGTAGAGTTGGGAAAGGGTTTTTCACTGTGAGAACGGTAAAGCTATGGAACTGTCTTCCAGTGGACGTTGTTATGGCAGGTTCATTGGTCAGTTTAATAAAAAGCTGGATGAGTTTCTACAAACAAGGAATGTTACAAGTTACTGGTATTGATACATAAAGTAGAGTTGGGAAAGGCTTTGTCACTGTGAGAACGGTAAAGCTATGGAACTGTCTTCCAGTGGACGTTGTAATGGCAGGTTCATTGGTCAGTTTAATAAAAAGCTGGATGAGTTTCTACAAACAAGGAATATTACAAGTTACTGGTATTGATACATAAAGTAGAGTTGATCCAGGGAAATTTCCCATTGAGTCAGGAAGGAATTTTTTTCCCCTTCATAAATTTGGTGTTTTTTTTTGCCTTCCTCTGGATCAACAGTTAGGCAGGAAATGAGGATATTGCTAGATGGGTTGGACTGGATGGACGTATGTCTTTATTCAACCTCAAATACTAAACTAGTTATTGAAGATCGCTCGTCATCCAACTGGATCTCTCAATTCAGAATGGTTTGTATAAGAATCTGTTGGCAATAAAGTACCTTGAAAAGTCCCAACTAACATATAACAGCAAGGTATTGGGGAACTTCTGAATTCAAGGTGTGATTGCATTGTGGCTAAGAGGTGTTATCGAAACTGGCCAGGGTAAGGCGTTAAAACAGCATTGTAGCTCTTAGCCAATCAACACCTTGCTGTTTTATGTTGATTTGGACACTTTCCAGGGTATTTATTGCCAGCAGATTCTTGTACAAGTCATTCTGAATTGAGAAAGCCAGTCGGATGACTAGCGAAACGTCTTCAAGAACTAAACTGATTTAACTAAATACCATAAATATACTTTATAATGTTTTAGATTTTTGGCCCTATATAGAATGCTATGCAGGCACAAGAAGCATGGATATTTTAAATACAGACCACGTAAAACATTAATTATTAAAGAGCTTAACAACTGTCTAATAAATGAATCCTTATATTCTACGATATTTCTTTCCCTCAGCTCATGTATAAGAACCAGACAATGATCACTGAGATTTCTCTCTTGGGATTCCAGAATCTCCATAACTTCAGGATTCCGCTCTTCACCCTGTTCCTTTTGATGTACATTCTGACAGTCTGTGAAAATTTCCTCATCATAGTGTTGGTGTCAACCAATCAGAATCTCCAGACCCCCATGTACTTCTTCCTCCAACAACTGTCCTTATCCGACCTTCTGGAAACTGTAAATATTGTTCCCATCATGCTCCAAACATTAATAAATAAAGTAGTTACAATGTCCCTAGTTGGATGTATTACTCAATTATATTTGTTGGGTTGCTTTGAAACATTTCAGTTAATCCTTCTAACAATAATGTCCATTGACAGATATCTGGCCATCTGTAACCCTCTGCTTTACAACTCTATCATGAACCACAGAGTTTGTGTTAAATTAGTGTTCATGTCATGGCTGGTTGCATTTGGTACAGTATTGATTACTGTGAACATTATTGGTACATTGAAGTTCTGTAAACGTAATCCCATTGACCACTTTTTCTGTGACGTTGCTCCTCTATTAGAACTTTCTTGCACAGACTCCTCCTTAGTGAAAATGGAATTTATTGCAGTGACAATTCCCTTCACTGTGTTCCCATTAATGATCATCATTGTAACATATGTCTATATTGTAAATGAAATCCTAAAGATCAAGTCCAGTGCTGGCAGACAGAAAGCCTTCTCCACCTGTAGCTCCCACCTGGCTGTGGTGTCCATATTTTATGGGACTTTAATCTCCATCTATGTGATTCCTCCCCGAGAACAATCAGTGGTCTTATCTAAGATTCTTTCTCTGTTATACACAGTAGTGGTTCCTTTGGTCAACCCAATGGTTTACAGCCTGAGAAACAAAGATATTAAAGAAGCCCTTAAACAACTAAAAGGACCTACATAATATGGGATATAGTGCAAGATAAATGTATGGCCCAGATTTTTGTGTATTTTAGAATTCTGCCAAGGAATCTTATCTATATCTTATCTATATAGGACATTGTAGAGTCACAGCAGTGACATGAAGATACATGTGCCTTAATTTGTTCCCTGGAGGTCATCATCTTTACTATCTCCACATTTCTCTAGATCAAGGTGTCAAACTCACGGCAGGATAAACAATGGTGGAGGTGCACTCCACCCAACTGTGGGTGCAGACACCTCTGTAGGTTCTTCCCTTAGGAACCAATGGTTTTGCAGGAAAAAAGGTAGCTGAGGGTCGCACTCCAAATCTTTAAGAAAATTTTATTGTGAACCACACATATCCACGTCACAACATTTCGGGGGGATACCCCCTTCTTCAGGTGTTACCCCCCTGAAGAAGGGGGTATCCCCCCGAAACGTTGTGACGTGGATATGTGTGGTTCACAATAAAATTTTCTTAAAGATTTGGAGTGCGACCCTCAGCTACCTTTTTTCCTGTCAAACTCACGGCCCTCCAGATTTTTGGAAGCTACAACTCCCAGCATTCCCTTGTTGTAGTATGTAGCTAGGGAATGCTGGGAGTTGTAGCTTTCAAACATTTGGAGGGCCGTGAGTTTGACTCTTGTGCTCTAGATGGTTAACTACTTTGAAAGCAAATTAAAATATCAAATACCGTTTTGCTACTTACCTATCAGAACTGAATAAAACTGCCCCTTGGATTCTATATTGCATTGTAGATCTATCTCCCATATTAACTTCTAAGATGAGATCTCACTATTTACATATCTAAGATCCTTCGCGTCTTTTACTGACATTCACACATGTTTGCAACGCAGCACTTCTATTTTGCATGGCGCTTGCATGGGGATATGATCACTGTGTATAAATACATTGCACTACCCTTGTATGTAACATGTTTGTTTTCCTCATGTTCATAAATGCAACTGTAAAGCACCACGGAAGATGTAGGCGCTATATAAATCTACAATAATAATAATACATTAATGGGCCATACAATAACCATCTGGGCCATTGTTCATCAATAGAACATATTAGAATCCTTCAAGTCCAGAAAGGTTTTTTTTTACTGTGAACCTTAAAACTATGGAACTGTCTTCCATTGGACGTGGTGATAATGTCGCATGCTACTGGTATTGATACATAAAGTTGGAGTTGATTCAAGGATATTTTGGATTTTTTGGATCAACAGTTAGGCAGGAGATGTGGGTATTGCTGAGTAGGTTGGAGTGGATGGATGGACGTCTTTATTTAAACTTCAGATTTAATACTATACATATTTGCTTGTGGGCACGGTGGTGAGAGGAGGGAGGCATGTTGGAAAGAGAGACAGATCGGCTGCAGGAGTATGGGAATCCAAGTAGTGAGATATCAGCTTAGAAATTGTCTCTGGGAATTCTACATCATTCCCCCCCCCCCCCAAATAAAACAAAAAATGTGTTGAATGGGATTCATAACCTTTAATCTAGATCAGTGTCTTAATGATATAGTAAAGCGAACAAGGCAACAGGTTAGACAAATGGGGGTTCCAACTACTCAAATGATATGTGGTAATAGAGGAATCAATAATAACCCCTAAGTAATGTGCCGACTGAATAGGGTAAATGGGGGTATTGCCAACGGAAAAAGAAATGGTGGGATAGGACCAGGTTTAGGTGGGAAAGTTATTATTTCCGTTTTATTAAGGTTTAGTTTGATTAGTTTCTTATAGTAATTGTAGTTGATCAGCTCTTCCCAAGACTAGCCAGCTTTAAAGAGCAGTATTTTAGGTGGACGGACATCATTTTAGATAAAAATTTGGTATTGACTATAATGAAATATTGACTATAATGAAATAGGCTCATACATGATCAGTTGTGGCTTCCCCCACCTACACCATACAATATTTCCGTCAGACTGACTGATATGCGGAAATATCAGCCTAAGAGGTTAAACAGGAATTAAAACAAGCAAAATTCCCCACCCAGATAACAAGATAACAGCATTAATAATAAATAAAGGGAAATGTAAACGTGTCACAATGTTAATCTAGATAAAAAGGTTTCGCCATTTTCTTCTTTTTAACAATATAAATTTTTAGGACTAATACAGCAAAAACTCTGATTTGACATTAACCCACATCTATAAAATTGTTACTAAAGAAAGGAAACATCTCAGAGGAAGCCCTTACAACTTTTGGTGGATATCCAGACTGGGCCTTTGTCAAAAGAAGTAGAAGGAAAGAAAAGAACACAAAATACCAGCAGTGAAGGGGAAAAGCAAGACAGGAGAAAGAAGACATGGTCATCCCATATGTAGTAGGGGGTGGTTGTAACACAATTTTCTATCTGCTTTAAACCAGAAACACACTAATCAACCCAGTAATCAGAAAACCCCCTGTTTCTAAAAAATACTGTGTATAAAATAAAGTGAATATAGTGTAAGATCTTCGGGGCAGGGTTTGTAGTGAATGGATTCAATAATTGTAAAGTAATGCAGAATATGTAGTGCTATATAAGAAATAAAACACATGCTGGCTAAAAAACATTTGTACATGGATAGAAAATTGGTTAGATTGTGTACAGGAAGTAGATACCAATGGAGTTTCATTTGTGGGGGTTTATGTTCGAGTGCCTCTGGGTTGAGTACTGACTTTGAAGGGGCATTGAGATCAAGGTCCCTGTGTTTGCTGATGACACTAAACTATGCAGAGCTTTGGAAACTTCCAATGATGTGCAAGTGCTGCAAGCAGACCTGGATAGATTATCAGAATGGGCAGCAGTATAGCAGATGGGATTCAATGTTGATAAATGTAAGGTGATGTATTTGGGATTTAATAATCCCTGTGCCACCTACACCATAATAACTCTGTTTAAGTGCATCTGAAATGGAAAAAGGTTTGGGGGTTCTGGTAGATAACAGACTTAGCTGTAGCAAACAATGCCAGGTACCAACGCCTAGAGCTAGCAAGATATTGTCTTGTATAAAGAGGGGAATGGAATCAGAGAGAAAAATATTATTCTCCCTCGTTACAGGCACTGGTAAGGCCACATTTGGAATATGCATGTGCAGTTTTGGAATTCCATATACAAAAGGGACATCTTGGAAATGGAAGCAGTTCAGAGAAGGGCAACTAAATTAATAAAGGGGAATGGAGGGGCTTGAATATACAGGCAGATTAGACAAATTAGGGCTCTCTGGTGCATTGTTTACTAATAGGTCCTATCAGAGGACATGTGGACATCCTTTGAGATTAGAAGAAAAGAAGTTTTATCTTCAGTTAAGGAAAGGTTTCTTCAGAGTGATAATGGAGTGGATGTGGTAATGGCAAGATCATTAAATAGCTTCAAGAGTGGGCTGTATAAGTTTTAAAATGTGGTATTGAAAATTATTGGTATAATTATATACAGTTCTTGTTGATCCATGGGATCCTTTGTGGTTGCCATAAGTAGTCAGGAGGTTTTTGATGAGTAGGCTAAAAAGGCTGGACTAGATAGATGTATATCTTTATTTAACGTCCAATACTATGTTACACTGAGCAGCAACTGGCGCATCCAAAAGGCCCAATACCGAACCACAATAAGAGTGATATCATAAATGCAGTAATTGCTGTTTTGGCACCTTACACTGTGCTGTTATATAGAGGTCCCTGACCCCTTGCTGTTATATGGAGGTCCCTGACCCCTTGCTGTTATATGAGGTCCTGACCCCTTGCTGTTATGGAGGTCCCTGACCCTGCTGTTATAAGAGGGTCCCTGACCCCTTGCGTTATATGGAGGTCCCTGACCCCTGCTGTTATATGGAGGTCCCTGACCCTTGCTGTATATGGTGGTCCCTGACCCCTTGCTGTTATTGGAGGGTCCCTGACCTTGCTGTTATATGGAGGACCCTGACCCATTGCTGTTATAATGGAGGTCCCTGATCCCTTGCTGTTATATGGGGGTCCCTTACCCCTTTCTGTTATATGGAGGTCCCGATTCCCTCCTGATCCCTGCTGTTATATGGAGGTCCCTGACCCTTGCTGTTATATGGTGGTCCCTGACCCCTTGCTGTTATATGGAGGTCCCTGACCCCTTGCTGTTATATGGAGGACCCTGACCCATTGCTGTTATATGGAGGTCCCTGATCCCTTGCTGTTATTATGGGGGTCCCTGACCCCTTTCTGTTATATGGAGGTCCCTGATCCCTTGCTGTTATATGGAGGTCCCTGACCCCTTGCTGTTATATGGAGGTCCTGACCCCTTTCTGTTATATGGAGGTCCCTGACCCTTGTTGTTATAGTGGAGGTCCCTGACCCTTGCTGTTATATGGAGGGTCCCTGATCCCTTGCTGTTATATGGGGGTCCCTGACCCCTTTCTGTATATGGAGGTCCTGATCACTTGCTGTTAAATAATGATTGGGACACATTCCATGGTATTTATTGCCAACAAATGTCATTTTGAATTGAGAAGTCTGGTTTGATCTAACTGAATACTACAAATGTACCATGGCCTAGATAAACGTGGACCTAAAGAATGATCTATTTATCTATCATTATTATTAATATATGTATTAGTATCACACAGTTAAATGTAGAACAAAGCACAACACACAACTTTCTAATCCTTTCTGCACAATGCAGCATCTATTTGCATAGGAAGTGGTAGAAGATAAATCGAATTAAAGGGAAACTATACTGAAAAAATGACTTTAACCTCTAATCTATAATTGAAACATGTAAAGCTCGTACACACGTTGGATAATTGTCGTACGATGCAGCCGACGAACGAGCAATCACACGATATTCGTATGAAAATATACCATCACGATTGTCAAAGACCAGCGACCGTCGACTTTGTTGGCTTTTTCGACGCTCGCCTGGCGGATTTGTTTTGCCGATTATCGTATATTTGAAACATGGTCGGCAGATTATCGTTAACATTCTACGAAAAAATATATAAAGGAGCTGCCGCTGCTTTCGTAATGCACGAAGGTGCGAACGTTACTTTACGTATGAACATCTATAATCTAACGACTATGGTGGTACTATTGTTGCTGTGTGTACAGATGTCGTTTTTTTTTGAACTATGAGGATTAACCATAATGTTGTTAAACGTTCGTCAGCGCATGAACGAAAATTATCCAACATGTGTACGAGGCTTAAGTAGCACTTAATTTGTGTGTGTGGCTGCATGCCTTCAATCCAGCACACATTTTTTAGGAGCAGATCACCCCTTCCCTCTTTAAACCACTCCCAGTTCCATCTGACCTGACTTTTTCCCCACAAACCAACTGTCAAGCCTGCACACAGCATACAGCCTTCCAACTGTCAAACTCTGTCACCATTCCAGCTACAGTAAACTACTCACAGAAATAGTTTTTGAGAGCAAGGAACTTGCTTGACAGCTGAAATATAAGAAGTTTTAGATTGGATATCTAAGAAATAGGGGCGGTCAACCAAAAAAAATGATATAGTGGTGGTTGGGAAGAATTATAGTTTCCAGTAATGGTCATTTAAAATAACCTATTTTCGGTAAGATGCCTTTAAAGAAGAATTTCAAGCTATTGTTTTCTGTGATTCTTCCTATTAAATACAACTCTGAAAGACATAACATTCTTCAGACACATCTAGACATCTTCACCCGAGTAAAAAAGTAAGTGTGAAGCTCTTATATAAAAATTCTATTGACTTAAATGGTGTTTATAGAAATCTTTATATAGAAATCTTATATTATATTGTATGAAATAATCCTATAGCTCATGTGTAAAGGGTTTGCTTAGCAATTAAAATCTATAAAAATGTATGGCAAAAGACCAGGAATTATATTATAATATCAATATCTGTATATCAATATGAAGGTAAAACTTTGTTACTGTTAAACAGCACATTGAACATGATTAGAGTGCAGTATACAGGATTATGTTTTCAACTATTTTAGGAGACTGATCACTTTAATGTTTTGTATCAGTATCTGTTGTATTTAGTTAGATCAACTGGACTTAAGCTTAGTTTAGTTTTCTCTGTTGAGAAACCCAGTCGGATGACTAGCGAAAAGTCTTCAAGAACTAAACTTTAAGTCCAGTTGAATACAACAGATATACCATGACCTAGAGAATCAATATTACAGATTACCAGACCTGGATGAATGAATATTACAGATATACCATGACCTGGATGAATGAATATTACAGATATACATGACCTGGATGGATGAATATTACAGATATACCGTGACCTGGATGGATGAATATTACAGAATATACCATGACCTGGATGATGACTAAATTTAGATGAATATTGGATGAATCTTGGATGAATATGAGACCTGGAGGGGTAATTAATGAATGATGATGTGATGATATTACAGATATACCATTACCTGAGGAGGATGAATTATATTCAGATATAAAGGACTGATGGATGATATGAATAATTACAGATATACCATGACCTGGATGGATGCAATATTATTATTACAGATATATCCAGACCTGGGGATGAAATGATTACAGATATCAATGACCTGGAAATAAATTGTACATGACCTGGATGGATGTATACAGAGATGTGATGAATATTACAGCATATATCCATGACCTGGATGAATATATTATATGACCTAAATGTATGAATATCTACAGATATACCCTTTTATTACCGTTTTTTTTTTTTATGGTTTTTTGATATTGCCGAAATGGATGTGATATGAATTTAGATATACGAATGACTGGTGAACTAATGAAAACACTGATTGTGAAGTTAATCATATACATATAGATGGATATACCTGACCTGATGATGCAATCAATATTACAGATTAACCATGACCTGGTGACCTGGATGGATGAATATTACAGATATACCATGACCTGGATGGATGAATATTACAGATATTACCATGACCTGGATGGATGAATATTACAGACTATACATATGACCTGGATGGATGAAATTTGGGACCGATGTGAAAATGAAAAGACGTGGTATTACAGAATATATACCGTGAGCATAGATGCGATACAAATTAAATAGGAAAAGATTAGATAATGACTGATGATAGAATGATCAGATAGGTCATATAGTGATATCAGATAGATGATCAATATTACGATATATCCATATATGGAATATATTACATATATATCAAGATGATATGATATATTCATATTCCATCCATACCGATGCCTGGGATGGCCGATGAATATGTACATATTCAGATATAATATAGGATAATATATCTACTATATGACATGACCTGGATGGATGAATATTACAGATATACCATGACCTGGATGGTTGAATATTACAGATATATATGGACCTGGATAATGGATAATTACAGATATACCATGACCTGGATGAATGATTCAGTACCATGACCTGATGAATGAATATTACATAGAGTATCTGTTGATACCTGGAAGAGATGGATATGGCATGAGCAGATGGTGGATAAAAATGGATGCGATGATGCAGTATACATGACTGAGGGAAAGAGATGATGATGGGTGAATATATACAGATATTACGTGACCTGGATGTGAGAATGATTACAGTTCAGATATACTGACCTGGATGGATGAATATCTTGATGATACCATGACCTGGATGGTGAATATTAAGATAACCGTGACCTGGATGGATGGTATTGAAGGGATAATGAATATACAGATATACCGTGACCTGAGGAATGATATATTACAGAGATACGTTGTACCTGGATGATAATATTACATATGACATGACCTGGATGTTGAATATTTAGATATACCAGACCTGATGAATGACATACAGATATACCATGACACTAGGGAATAATATTACAGATAACCTGACCTGGAGATCAATATTACAATTAACCATGACCTGGATTGGATGAATATTACAGATATACCATGACCTGGATGGATGAATATTACAGAATATACCATGACTGGATGGATGAATATTACGATATTACACATGACCTGGATGGATTTGATGAATATTACAGATATACCATGACCTGGATGGATGAATATCGATACCACCTGGATATATTACATGACTATGGATGGCATGAATGTGAATATTACAGATATAGCCTCGACCTGTGATGATGGAATATTACAGATATCCTGACCTGGGTGATGATTATAATATTACAGATATACCATGACCTGGATGGATGAAATTATTACCAGATATACCATGACCGGATGGATGAATATTACAGATATACCATGACATGGATGGATGAATATTTACACAGATATCCATGACCCTGGATGGAATGTGAATATTAACAGATATACCATGACTCTGATGGAGAATATACAGATATACCATGACCTTGATGGAATGAATATTACAGATATCCATGACCTGGATGCTGAATATTACAGATAACGTGACTGGATGAGAATATTACAGATATACTGACCTGGTGACATGAATATTACAGATATACCATGACCTGGATGGATGAATATTACAGATATACCATGACCTGGATGAATGATATTACAGATATACCATGACCTGGATGGAATGAATAGTACAGATATCCTGACCTGGAGAGAATATTAAGATAACCGTGACCTGGATGATGAATATTACAGATATACCGTGACCTGGATGAAGAATATCGATATACCATGACTGATGATAATATACAGATATACCATGGACCTGGTGAATGAATATTACAGATATACCATGACCTGGATGGATGGAATATTTACAGATATACCATGACCTGGATGGATGAATATTACAGATGACATGACCTGGATGGATGAATATTACAGATATACCATGACCTGGATGGATGAATATTACAGATATACAGACTGGAGGAGAATATTACAGAGATACCATTGACCTGGATGGCAGGAATATTACAGATATACCATGACTGGATGGATGAATATTACGATATATCATGACCTGGATAAATGGATATTACAGATATACATGACGGAGAATGAATATTACAATTATTGTGACCTGGATGGATGAATATTACAGATATACTGTGACCTGGATGGGTGAATATTACAGATGATCATGACCTGGATGAGTGAATATTACAGATATACCGTGACCTGGAGGTGAATGAATATTACAGATTACCGTTGACCTGGATGAATGAATAGTTACAGATTCCGTTCGACCGGTGATGGATAATATTACAATTAGACAGCATGACCTGGCATGAATGGAATGATTATAGATATTACCAGAACCTAGATGACTCACATTATACAGATATACCATGACTGAGATGAATCAAGATTACAAGATATACCATGACTTGGAGAATCATATTAATATATACCATGACCTGGATGGTGAATATTTACAATTACCATGGACCTGGAGGATGATATTACAGATATACCTGACCTGGATGGATGAATATTAACAGATATACCATGACCTGATGGTGAATATTACAGATATACCATGACATGATGGATCTGAATATAAGATATTCCATGACCTGATGGATGAATATTACAGATCCACACCGTGACCGATGAATGAATATTACAGATATACCGTGACCTGGATGAATGAATATTACAGATATACCATGACCTGGATGGATGATATTTACAGATATACAAGACATGGCTGAATGAATATTACAGATATACCATGACCTGGATGATGAATATTACAGATATACCATGACTGGATGAAGGAATATTACAGCTATACTGTGACATGGATGAATGAATATTACAGGTTTACCATGACCTGGATAAATGAATATACAGGGTTACCATGACTGGATGAATGAGGACCTTCACAAGCATTTTGTATCTATATCCTGAACCAACGTGGTTGATACAATTGGAAAATAAAGGTTTGTACAGTAAAAGGTTACAGTAGAAGATTAATTTAATATAATACCACAGACTAGTACCTACCAGAATGGTCCCAATACTGAATGCATAGACCAGTGTTGTACAGATCTCCTTTTATTATACGAAAACGTAACATAGAAACATTTATATCTATTGGAAATCTTTGTTACAGTAATTGACAAAACTTAGGGAAATATAATGAACTTGTAATGATACAAACAATTTTATAGATGTGGGTTAGTCAAATCAGAGTTTTTGCTGTATTAGTACCAAAAATTTATATTGTTTAAAAAGAAAGAAATGGCGAAACCTTTTTATCTAGTACATCATTGGGTGAGACACGTTACACAATGTCCCCGCTGACCTGGACAATTCTACCCCTATTACTGACCATCACAGACCCGAATAGTTATATACAACGACAACTTTTAACCCTTTAATATAGATATTAATACAATTCAGTATGAACGATTTAGATGTTATCAATAATAAAATGAAACAAAACAGCTGTTCAAATAGAGAGTTGGGTTCAATTTGTTTCGGTTTATTGCACTGTAATTATTTTCTTATTGTTCTCATGGGACGTGGCGAACTAGGAATCATATGATACTACTCTTTGCTTTCATTCTGACATTGATTTTCTGAGGGGAAAGCTGTATCTTTTTATAGGGAAAGAAGGAAGATATTGACCCCTGGCTCCTGAACCCCCTCCTGCATCCACAGGGTCGCTCCCCAGGTAGTTATATCCAGCCTTTGGGCTTAGTAGTGGCTATGCCTCTGGTGAATACCAATGGCATAAGTACCCAAAACATCTGAGATTGAGGGTTTAGCTTGGAAAAAAGCAACAGCCAAGTTCCAAAGTGATTATTTTGTCCTTTTGGGGCTATTGCTGCCAATCTCTATGTGGACCCCAGGGCCATGTGGCATAGGTAGATTCAGAGCAGGTGGGAAGATGATATTTAAGTTTTTTGTATCAGTGGGTTTGAGCAAGATGCTAAACAAAAAAAACTTTGAATAGTTTTCTTTCATTTATTTTTTCAGAAAAAACATGTAACATCTGTCTGTATGTATGTGAAGACATATTGGATATAAAGTAATACCTTTTATTGGTAAATAAAATGATTGAAATGAAGCTTTCGCAAGACTAGGCTTCGTCTCAGGCATGATACAATTACTGAATCTTAAAAAGCCACTCTATTTTATACATACGAGAACAAAGAAGTTCTGAATTAACTAGATGTTATCTTTGCACCCATGCCTGATTGGCAATGGCTGTCGTAAATAAAGGCATTGCCAATCAGATGGGTGCAAAAGATAACATCTATGTGTATTGTCAGTCTTTGTTCTAGTATGTATAAAATAGAGTGCTTTACAAGAATTACAGTATTGATCATGCCTGAGAAGAAAGCTAGTGCTTGGAAGAAAAAGGGGGGCCCTTTTGCATTTTCAATCATTTTAGGAGCCAATAAAAGGTATTACTTTATATCCAAGATGTCTTCACTTTCATCTATGGCTAACACGGTACAATTCTATACATACTACTGTCTGTATGTATGAAAGAGTTTCACCATTGCATAGCTAAAAGTGGTCGTTCAAAGAATACAGTTTGTGGTGGGTATCTGAGTTTGAGGGCAGTTTAGTTTGCAAAACGGAAAAGCGTATAAAAATGGAACTATTAAAAAATGTAATGCACACATTGCCATGTCCTCATTTTGGGGCTAATTGGTATAGCCTGTGTGTACACCCATACATGTGGAACATTGATTGATTAAAAGACACATGGTAGATAGATTGTTGGAATCTTTTTTTTCTCTACTGGGGTTTGGCAAAATTTTCTAACTTTGAATAATCTTTGGCAGCTAGTGGTAGCAGTTGCTTGCAGCGCTAAGTTCTGGCTGAATACTCCATTGGCGACATTTGCAAGGAGTTTGTATGTATCAATATGCTTGTGTGCGGTTTCCTACACAATCAGAAATATAATAAATTATTAACGTGTTAAATGTTGTGCTCAAACTAGCGCAACGGCGTACTGAATAGGTTGCGCGGCCTCCGCGGGGGTTTCTGCAGTGAATAGTTCAAGTCATTTGCTAATAGTATAATATGGCGTTATTAGCAATTATAGCGATAGGTGATTAAAAGTTACAAAAGTCTGATATTCTGTTAAAGTATAGTTTGTGCCCAAAAAAAAATTATCTATTTCATAACAGAGGCTCAGTCAGCCAACTGGTACCAGAGGTAGAGAGAAAAACATGGTGGAAAAACAGGCAAGAGGTCAGTGTACAGTGGAGAACGTAGGAAAAGCAGGAGCATAACAGGAAATCTAAGTAAAGATGTGTCCGAAGTTAAATGTGAGCTGTGGGAAAAACTTATATGTACAGATATATTGCCCTTACATTAACCCAACACCACTAATATGGGCAATACTACCACCCCCGCCAACAGCGTGGGGGGGGGGCGGGTAGGGGTATGGGCCCGTACAAGCCCAAGATGCCTCCCACAATAAGCCCATTTAAAACAGCTGATCTCACTTATGAATGAAACATATGAATGATAAGCTTTTTAAAGAATCTGATGAGGATCAAGCTGTTTTTTTAAAATGGCTGGCTTTTCCACGGAGGCATCTTGGAGGGGGGGGCTCGGGTATTCCTTGACCACGTTATCCCTTTCTAAACCGTATTCACTACTGAAGCAATGTAGCCGATACATAACAGGATCAAAGATTAAATCAATGAAAACCACAGAACTATTGCTATCAACGTAACATCCCCTCAAAAAAAGATTAGAGAAACATTTTCTAGGTAGTCCTGAGAGAAGGGTTTAATATCAAGGCATCTGGCCATACACACGGCGGATTTTTACGGACAAGGGGACCTCACACTTGGCGGGTCATCAACAAGGCCAATTTGAATGGCTGTTTTGGCCAACGAGTGCCCATACACTAAACAATTGTTGGCTTTTTTTGTTTTTTTTGGACGAAAATACCATTTTAAGTAAATTGTGCTTCGCGGGTCGGCCCTGCCGTACATGTGTACGAGTCCTTAATCGTACCCTAGATGCACTTTGCAAAAAATATATAAAAATGGGCACACACTAATATTTCATGGGTTGGGCAGAATAACATACGTAAAATGTATCTTACCATGAATCCTCCATTTGTGTAAATGTTGCTTGGTATAGGGTTTTTAAAGTATGGCATGACTGTACAAGATCGAAACTACAAAGTGGTACCAAAACGTCTTAGCCGCACTGGGACTCCCCTGACAAGGGCTCACTGCCCCAGTCCTCAAAGATCCATATATAACATCAACAACATGCAGGGAGAGGTCCAGACGTTGAGCTGAAAGTGGTCACGGTGTGAAAAATTGTTATTCCATTCAGAACCAAGTAAAAAAAACAGTGCACAATATGTTGTTAATAAAAGATATTTACTTGAAATAAAGCAAAATAGAGTATAAACCCCCACTACCCAATAATTGACATTGGGTAGCTTGAGTTTTCCATTAATTCAGAGCGATAGCGCCCATTGTTGCATCACCTGTATGTTTCAGGGATGTGGATATGGAAGACATATTCAAAACTTGTACTAGTGCCAATTGACACAAGATACAGGAGCAATATCTTTCAAGGTTAACAAAATTTTGCGATTACCTTTAAACATGTGAACCAGGGATTACATTATTCTGAATCTACAGATTGGTAACTAATAGGGGTTACAATATATAAGGTAGAATCTAAAATAAACCCTGGGACGCTCAATGGAGAGGTCTCCAACCTTGACATTTATGACAGTTGATGGAAAAGTTTAGTGAAATATTTATTAACAAAAGATTGTTCATTTTATTTACGAATTCATTTCCAATATTCTTTAAAACATGGTCAATGTGGGTATAGAGCACAAATGCATTCATCTAGCAGATTGATTAAAGACCCAACTTGGCGGCAGATAACTCTCACCTTCTATAATGGAGTCCCCTACCACTACATGGCTAGCCTTCACTGGCCCCAAGTCGTCTCTCCTTTGTATTAGAGATGGTGTCTCCTGGGTTCAAGGGATGGCCATCTCCATACATTCAGAGCTTGGCCCCCTCCGCTACCGAAAACGGCAAATCGTGGAGGACAAGATAATTAAAAACATATTTTCATTAATGGCAACTCTTGATCCTTCATATCATATCATAAACTTAGTGAATAGGAGCTTGGTATCTGCCACCTTCTTTTTTATCTTTTGCTGCAGTGTGGGGACCATATCCCACCCCTAAATGCACATGTCTGTTTCCTAAACAACTAATCAGAAATGTTCTTACAGAGATGTTCGTCCCCAGCAGTCCGGCCTCTGCTTGCAGGAAATGGCAAGGAGGGGGCTGTCCGTCAAGCTGTGGCTATGATGCCAGCATTGCAGAATGCCGGGGAAACAGCTCTGTAAGTACATTACTGTTAGTTTGTTGCAAACAACATAGTGAGTGAGAGGGCTAGGGTCCCCTGCACTGACAGAAAAATGGATTAAAAGGTAGGGCAACAGACAGCAAAACGGATTCAGAGGAGGGAGGGTATCCATGGGCATGCAGAAACGAACTTCGAGGGAAGGTTAAGGGGGCAAGAAAGAAACCGTTTTTTACACACAGCCATGCTCTACTCTTCACTTATGGGACTTCGCCTAGTCATTGCGGGAAACCATTTTTTGAGAGGAGATGTAAGGTACTGATTTTTAACACTACACAGTGGGCCAGTGTGAGGGAGGAAAAATCGTTTTTGGGGATGACATGCCCTTAATACTGCATTTAAGTGGTTTTTTTTTTAGTTTTTCTACTTTCGTCCCCCTGTATTTAAAGGGCATGTTCACCCTAAAAGAAAAATCTGATTCAATGTTAGTACCTGCCCCAATCAAAATTTATATATTTGGCAATTTATTTACCTGACATTATAACCAGATATTTAAGGATATTATTCCCATTCTGGTAGAGTACTGCCACTCCCTCCATGCAGTTAATCAAGGCTGACAATAACAGCCAATGATGACTGTGTTTCACCTGTTGCCTGCTTTGCACATGCTCAAGTTATAAAAGCTCATTGTGAGCAGAGGGAGGAGGCAGATACTTTGCACAAGAAACATGTGCAAAAATTTGGGATGCAGTACTTGTAAAAAATTCTTGGTTCAGGAAATAATTGGAAAAAAATGAAGGAAAAGGTGATCTAAACTTAGAAATCTTACCTAAATTCTATGAAAGTAAATAACCCCACCTAAATATCAATCTCCCCCAGTCTTGAACAGTATGCCACATGCACAGAAGACACAGCCACCCCCAACTAACCCCAAAATAGTAACATTCATATGTGAAATTACAGCAAAAATATATGTAACAAGCTATGTATTTTGAACAGCTTCAGTGTTTAAAATGAACACTCCTCACACTTTGTAATACCCCCGCCACAAAGAATGCATTTAGAAGCGTACACACCTTTAGCAATGCAATGGTTACAAACTCTTTCATACAAACAAAGCATACATTTGACCAAAGTTCTTCATCAGAGTTTCATGATTTCTGAAAAAATGAAGGGAAAATGTTAGGAATCTTGAAATACATATGATTCATGAAACAAATGGCGAGATTTACCATTTAAAGGTGCAGTGCCACAGAATTAAAATCTATGAGGTATGTCACTCTGGTCCCTTACCATGGTGCTCACAGTGTAAATTTATGATCAGCAGCAAGTCATCGTTAAACATAAAAGTGACGGGGATTATCCTACCCTGTTCCTTTCCTGTGGAAGAAAGGGTTGGATAGAAAAAATGTTAATGTTAACACTTCTTTGTTTTCTGAAAAAGGCAGCAGCCACTCCCCCCCCCCCCCAAAATACTTTAGGTTGCAAACAATTTGATTTTTATTCACCCAACTGTGAGATTTCCACTCCGGCAATGTTTCGGATGGACCTCCACCTTTATCAAAGCCACCGAAACGTTGCCGGAGTGAATCTCACAGTTGGGTGAATAAAAATCCAAATTGTTGGCAACCTAAGTATTTTGGATGGTCTCTGCATTATTTCAGATGTACAAGTTATGTGGACCGAGGAGCAGTGCGGTCGGCGGCAGACGACCACTTAGAGGACTGAAGTAAACGTGAGTTATATATGCTATTTTGTGTCTAAGATATATGCTTTAAATGAGTTTCAAATAATCCTGAACAAGTCATCCAAAAGGGAACCATAAAGGCCAATCCCAAATGACAATATTGGATACATGGTGGCATCAATAGTGAGTAGCCCCCATTATTTTTGCATGGGGAGAATGCCAATCCAGGGCTGTTAATACTTTTTTATAGTAATTGTAGTTGATCAGCTCTTTCCTAAGACTAGCCAGCTTTAAAGAGCATTATTTTAGGTGGGGACGGAATCATTTTAGATAAAAAATTGGTATGTAATTTATTATAAGTGAATATGTTCAGGACATGATACGGTGTGGTTGCCCACCTACACATACAATATTCGTCACACGACTGATACACGGAAATATCAGCTAAGAGGTTAAACAGCAATTAAAAAAAAAAATCAAAAAATTCCCCACCAGATAACAAGATAACAGCATTTAATAGTAAATGAGTGGGAATTAAAAGTGGTCACAATGTTAATCTAGATAAAAAGGTTTTGCCCTTGTTCCTTTTAGTCAATATCATTTTTTAGGACTTAATACAGCAAAAACTCTTATTTACATTTACACACATCTGTTAACTGTTAGTATGACTTACAAGTACTTATATTTCTCTAAGGTTATCAATAGTGTACAAAAGTCAAGAGATCCCTGAAGATTCCACTAGGTCTAAACTGTTTTGTTTATGTTCATGTTTCAGGTTAATAAAAGGAGATCTGTACAAAACTGGTCTATGACAGTTCAAGTATTTGGGCCCATCTGGTAGGTACCAGTCTGTGGTGCTGTTATATTTAATAACCTTCTACTGTCTCTTTATTGTAAGAAAGATTATTTATGGCAGTAGAAATCAGCAAAAGTAGTTGGTTTTAGTTTAGGGGGCTGTGTCAGTAAATTCTCAGTTGATGTCTGTCAGTTTTTATTGTTTGCAGGTTTGTGTAGTTTCCTTTTATTCCTATGATCAAAAAAATAGCAATAATTTTTTATGTGTTTTTGCTAATCATGAAGAAGGGATGGTTAACTGTGAGCTGTACCTGCTGCAATTAGCTGTCTCTGTATCGCTTCTCCTAACACTATCTCCTTGGAGGATGTCAAGTAGCTATTTTTGGTTTCAAGGATCATATATGCAGAGAGATACACAAATCTACTTGTCCAACCCCAACCGCCAACTCCTGGACATCCATCGGGTCTCCGACTGTTCCTTGCAATCCACTGGATGTCACACCGCTGCCTCAAACGAATCTTTCAAAACTGAACAATCATTTTCCCACACCACTGGTCCTGTCCCATCTTTCTCCATCTCTGGGTGGACAATAATCCCATCCTCCCTTCCAATGGGCACGCTGCTAGGGTAATTATTGACCCTCTCTCTCCTTTTCTCAACCAATTAACTATGTTGCTAAAACCTGCCGCTTTCTCCTTCGCAATATAGCAGGTTCTTTTCTTACGACTACCGCAATCCTTTTTGCATGCAACTAATCTATCGTGTTGGACACTGTAACCTACTACTTACTGGTCTTCCTGCTTCCCACCTCCCTTCCCCGTAGTCTATACATATTGTTTCGCTCTCTTATAAAAAGATCCAAATCTCCTCTGTACTGACACAATTGGCTACCTGTTAAAACAGTGCTTGTATACAAAATCCTTCTCTTAACAGTGTAAACCTTCGCTCGCTGCTCCTCCTTATATTTCTCTCTAGTATCCCCTTAGTTCCTGCCCTACCGCTCCGCGTAATCAACAGAAACCAGCTCCTGTACAGACCCCCCACTCCACACTGTGCCTCTCACCTATAAACCTTTCTCTCTTGTGGTTCCCATCCTCTGGAATTTTGATTTCCCTCTCTCTACTTTAAGAAGGAAACATCAATTAGCAGGTTTAATCTACCCTTACATCCTACTATCTGGAAACCATCACAGTATATGGTTATCTATATCTATATATGATAAATCTACCCTTACATGCCTCCTATTCTGGTAACCAGCACAGTATATGGTATCTATTATTATCATATATGATACATCTACCCCTTAACATCCTACTACGGAAACCAGCACAGTATATGGTATCTAGATATCTATATATGATAAATCTACCCTTACATCCTACCTATCGGAAACCAGCACAGTATAGGTATGTATATATTAATATGATAAATCTACCCCTAATCCTACCATATCTGGTAACCAGCACAGTATATGATATTATTATATCTATAATGATAAACTACCCTTACATCCTACCTATTGGTAACCACAAAGTATAGATATCTATTATCTATATATGATAAAATCTCCCTTACATCCTACCTATCGGTAACCAGGCACAGTATATGGTATGTCTATATATCTACCAATGATAAATCTACCCTTACAATCCTACCTATCTGGTAACCAGCACAGGATATGAATCTATATATCTATATTGTAATCTACCCTTACATCCTATCTATCCGGTACCAGCACAGTATATGATATCTATATATCTATATATGATAAATCTACCCTTACATCCTACCTATCTGGTAAACCAGCACAGTATATGGTATCTATATATCTACATATGATAAATCTACCCTTACATCCTACCTATCTGGTAACCAGACAGTATATGAGATCTATATATCTATATATGATAACATCTACCCTTACATCCTATCTATCGGTACCAGCACAGTATATGTATGTATATATCTACATATGATAAATCTACCTTACATCCTACCTATTGGTAACCAAGCACAGTATATGGTATGTATATATTCTACATATGATAAATCTACCTTATATCCTAACTATCCGGTAACCAGCACAGTATATGGTATCTATATATCATATATGATAAAAATCTA
This sequence comes from Hymenochirus boettgeri, assembly GCA_019447015.1. Taxonomy (NCBI): domain Eukaryota; kingdom Metazoa; phylum Chordata; class Amphibia; order Anura; family Pipidae; genus Hymenochirus; species Hymenochirus boettgeri. The sequence goes on along the minus strand of CM033471.1, from coordinate 270,737,743 downwards.
CCCTACATCCTACCTATCCGGTAACCAGCACAGTATATGGTATGTATATATCTACAATATGATAAATTACCCTTACATCCTACCTATCTGGACTACCACAGTATCGTATATGAACTATATATCTATATATGATAAAATCTGCCCTTAATCCTACTATCTGTAACCAGCACAGTATATGTATCTAATATCTATATATGATAAACTTACCCTTACATCCTACCTATCCGGTAACCAGCACAGTATTTATTGGTTGTTATATCTACATATGATAAATCTACCCTTACATCCTACCTATCTGGTAACCAGCCACACAGTAATGATATCTATATATCTAATATGATAAATCTACCTTACATCCTACCTATCTGGTAACCAGGCACAGTATATGGGTATCTATATATCTACATATGATAAATCTTACCCTTACATCCACCTATCTGGTAAAGCAGCAGTATATGATTCTATATATCTAATATGATAAATCTACCCTTACATCCGATCTATCGGTAACAAGCCAGTATATGGTATGTATAATATACCTATATGATAAATCTACCCTACATCCTACCTATTCTGGCTACCAGCACAGTATATGATATCTATATATCTATATATGATAAATCTACCCTTACATCCTACTATTGGTAACCAGCCAGTATATGATATCTATATATCTATAATGATAATCTACCCTTACATCCTCTCCTATCGGTAACCAGCACAGTATATGGTATGTATGATATCTACATATGATAAATCTACCTTAAATCCTACCTATTAGGTAACCAGCACAGTATATGATATCTATATATCTATATATGTAAATCTACCTTACTCTACCTATCGGGAACCAGCACAGATATTGATATCTATATATTCTATATATGATAAATCTACCCTTATATCCTTACCTATCTGGTAACCAGCACAGTATATGATATCTATATATCTATATATGATATCAATCTACCCTTACATCCTACCTATCTGGCAACCAGCACAGTATATGATATATATATCTATTATGATAAATCTACCTTACATCCTACCTATCTGGAACCAGCAACAGTATATGATATCTATATATGATAAATCTACCTTACATCCTACCTATCTGGTAACCAGCAAGTATGATGAATCTTATATCTATATATGATAAATTGACCCTACATCCTACCTCATCGGTAACACAGCACAGGATATGATATCTATATATCTATATATGATAAATCTACCCTACATCCTACCTATCTGGTAACCAGCACCGACAGTTGATGGTATCTATATATCTATAATGATAAATCTACCCTTCATCCTACCTATCTGGTAACCAGCACAGTATATGATATCTATATATCTATATATGATAAATTCTACCCTTACATCCTACCTATCTGGTAACCAGCACAGTATATGATATCATATATCTATATATGATAAAATCTACCCTTACATCCTACCTTCTTGGTAACCAGCACAGTATATGATATCGATATATCTATATATGATAAATCTACCCTTACATCTACCTATCTGGTAACCAGCACAGTATATGAATCTATATATCTATATTGATAAATCTACCCTTACATCCTACCTATCTGGTAACCAGCACAGTATGGTATCTATATATCTATATATGATAAATCTACCTTACATCCTACCTATCTGGTAACCAGCAACAGTGATATGATATCTATATTTCTATATATGATTAAATCTACCCTTACATCCTACCTATCCGGTAACCAGCACAGTATATGATATTCTATATATCTATATATGATAAAATCTACCCTTATATCCTACCTATCCGGTAAACCAGCACAGTATATGATATCGATATATCTATATATGATAAATCTACCCTTACATTCCTACCTATCTGGTAACCAGCACCGTATATGGTATCTTATATTCTATATATGATAAATAAATCTACCCTTACATCCTACCTATCGGTAACCAGCACAGTATATGGTATCTATAATATCTATATATGATAAATATATCCTTACATCCTACCTATCCGGTAACCAGCACAGTATATGGTTATCTATATATCTATATATGATAAATCTACCCTTACATCCTACCTATCGGTAACCAGCACAGATATGGTATCTATATATCTATATGATAAATCTACCCTTACATCCTACCTATCCGGAACTAGCACAGTATATGATATCTATATATCTATATATGATAAATCTTACCCTTACATCCTACCTATCCGGTAACCAGCACAGTATATGATATCTATATATCTATATATGATAAAATCTACCCTTACAACTACCTATTGGTAACCAGCACAGTATATGGTATCTATATATCTATATATGATAAATCTAGCCTTACATCCTACCTATCCGGTAACACAGCACAGTATATGAGATCTATATATCTATATATGATAAATTACCCTTACATCCTACCTATCCGGTAACCGCACAGTATATGAGATCTATATATCTATATATGATAAATCTACCCTTACATCCTACCTATCTGGTAACCAGCACAGTATATGATTGTTTTATTTGATTGCATACGTCTCATTCCAGCACTTATTCCCTTCCATTGGTATCTGTATGTTACCACCTAACTAGATTGTAAACTCTACGGGGCAGGGATCTCCTTCCCTCTTTGGCAAGGCTCTAGTACTTATAGAATATAATTTATATATTAGTACTGAATTATCTTTGTATTTGCCCCTTGTATGACTTTATTATATTTTGTAACTGTACAGCGCTGCAACCCCAAGTGGGGAGCTTTATAAATAAACATATACATACATTAAAAGAGATTTCAGCAAAAGTAATTTAATATTATCAGTACTGGTCATCTAGAGCTTACACTTCTAGTTAAAAAGTCAATCTATCATGGAGTTGTCTGTATATACTGAACAGCTGTGAACACACAGAGTTTGATCTTCTGCCATATGATTGGAATATCTGGAATATATATTCCAACCTTATTATGCCTGCAAACATTTTTTTTCTTAAAGGGACATTAGGGTTATTCAATAAAAGTTCTATCGTTATAAATGGTGCTAATTTTGCCCAACCAATCAGATCTTATTTAACATTTGAAAGCTAAATCTGATTGGTTGTGGCAAAATTAGCACACATTTTAACGATAAGAACTTTTATTGAATAACCCTGAGTTACCAAATATTTCCAGAGCTGATTTTTGTCATCCATGTCATGTTTTCAGGGGTATCTGTACGGACAGTTTGTCCGTTTACAGAGAAATTGTTCCTCTGATGTCTTTTACAAGGATACAAGTTTGAGCAATTTGAGCCTTCTGGGGGGCTTTAGATTTAGAGGGGAGGAATTGTAGAGAAATATAATACTGAAAAGACACATGAAAATCGAAAACCAGTGTTCTTTTCAACAGAATTCAGTGGCCAGTACCCGAAATTTTGAAATTGTTACATAAGTGTATACTATATTATATGCAGATGAGGGCATAGCTCAGGTGTGTGGGATGAATGGTTAAATGTTTCTCAAAAACGGGCACCTACCCACTCGAAATATTGTCTCCTAGTATTTTTACAAAGTAATGATAAGAATAATGAGAATAAAGCTCCAAGAGGTCTGGAATTCAGGGTTTATGTCATGTTTGTGGATATTTTATTAGTGATTCATCAATATGAGCTCTACAAAGGGTTGGGATATTCCATAATTCACTAGGTAGAGTACTCGCTTAATCGTTAGTGATATTTATGTTATACATCTGTGTATTTTCAGTTATTTCAACAGCTTTGTAATTAGTCTTGAATCAGTATAATATAGTTGTTATTTATATTTCCTGAGGGAATTAATAATGAATTTGCCCCTACATTTAATTATTGACTAACATTACGAATTGTATGTAGTAAATATAAGAAACTCTAGGAAACATTCAGGGTTATTCAATAAAAAGTTCTTATCGTTTAAAACGGTGCTAAATTTGCCCCAACCAATCAGATGTTAGCTTTCAATGTTAAAAGATCTGATTGGTTGAGGGAATTAGAACCATTTTAAACGATAAGAACTGTTATGAATCTCCTGAAAGTACTGTCCATTCATACAGTTATATACCAGGATAACCAAGGACAGGGAGATTCAATAAAAGTTTTTATATTTAAAAAATGGTGCTAATTTTGCCCAACCAATCAGATCATATTTAACATTTGAAAGCTAACATCTGATGGTTTGGGCAAAATTAGTAGCACCATTTTAGCTATAAGAACTTTTATTACATCTCCCTGATATGAATTTATTGAGAGGTATATATATTGTATTAATATCTAAATAACGATTTTCTAAACTTTTATAGTTATCTTCTATAAAGTAATGAATTTCCATTGTCGATCTTTGGATAGATCAAAGTTTTTTAATGTGTGGTGTTGTTTCCCCTTTTTGATACTGTTGTCTTTAATGCGTGGAGTTATGTGAGTGTATTATGGGTATTATAACCCACTGATGTGAATACTCAAATTGTGCCTATGATTAAGTACTGGGTTCAGTACGAAAGGCGTCAGGCGTGTTTTATCGGTTAAAATGGAAATAAAAGTTTTTTAAGTGATGGTGTATCGATGATGACTTTTCTTCAGAGATGTGGCCACTTGTGTGGTTGAGAAGAATGTTACTCTCCCTTTTACAAAGGCATTGGTAAGGCCTCATTTGGAATATGCAGTGCAATTTTGGAATCTGTGTACAAAAAGGACATCTTTGAAACTGGAAAGGGTTCCAGAGAAGGGAAACTAAATTAATAGGGGGATTGGGGGAGCTGAATATGAAGAGAGACTGAAAAGTTACAATATGTACGCTGGAGAAAAGGCGCTTGCGTGGGGATATGATTACTGTGTATAAATACAAAAACGGCCATACAATAAACTATCTGGGGTATTTTTCACAATAGAACATGTCAAAGGACACGGGGAATCCTAAGACTGAAGAAAAAGGTTTAGGCTTCAGTGGGGAAGGGTTTTTCACTGTGAGAACGGTTAAGCTATGGAACTGTCTTCCAGGATGTTGTTATGGCAGTTCATTGGTCAGTTTAAATAAAAAGCTGGATGAGATTCTACAAACAAGGAATGTACAAGTTAATGGCATTGATACCATAAAGTAGAGTTGGGAAAGGGTTTTTCACTGTGAGAACGGTAAAGCTATGGAACTGTCTCCAGTGGAGGTTGTTATGGCAGGTTCATTGGTCAGTTAATAAAAAGCTGTGGTATGAGTTTCTACAAACACAGGATGTTACAAGTTACGGTATTGATACATAAAGTAGAGTGGAAAGGGTTTTTCACTGTGAGAACGGTTAAAGCTATGGAACTGTCTTCCAGTGGACGGTGTTATGGCAGGTTCATTGGTCAGTTTAATAAAAAAAGGATGAGGTTCTACAACAAGGAATGTTTACAAGTACTGGTAGTGATACATAAGATGAGTTGGGAAAGGGTTTTTCACTGTGAGAACGGTAAAGCTATGGAACTGTCTTCCAGTGGACGTTGTTATGGCAGGTTCATGGTCAGTTTAATAAAAGCTGGATGGAGTTTCTACAAACAAGGAATGTTACAAGTTACTGGTTTGATACATAAGTAGAGTTGGAAAGGCTTTGTCACGTGAGAACGGTAAAGCTATGGGAACTGTTTCAGTGGGACGTTGTTATGGCAGGTTCATTGGTCAGTTTAATAAAAAGCGGATGAGTTTCTACAAACAAGGAATGTTACAGTTACTGGTTGATACATAAAGTGGAGTTGGGAAAGGGTTTGTCACTGTGAGAACGGTAAAGCTATGGAACTGTCTTACAGTGGACGTTTGAATGGCAGGTTATTGGTCAGTTTAATAAAAAGCTGGATGAGTTTACAAACAAGGAATATTACAAGTTACTGGTATTGATAATAAGTAGAGTTGATCCAGGGGAATTTCCATTGAGTCAGGAAGGATATTTTTTCCCTTCATAAATTGGTTGTTTTTTTTTGCCTTCCTCTGGATCAACAGTGTAGGCAGGAAATGAGATATTGCTAGAGTGGTTGGACTGGATGGACGTTATGTCTTTATTCAACCTCAAATACTAAACGTTAGTGAAGTCGATCGTCATCCCAACTGGATATCTCATCAGAATGGTTGTGATAAGAATTGTTGGAATAAAGTACCTTGAAAAGTCCCAACTAACATATAAAGCAAGGTATTGGGAACTTCTGAATTCAAGGTGTGATTGCATTGTGGCTAAGAGTGTTTATCGAAACTGGCCAGGGTAAGGCGTTTAAAAACAGCATTGTGAGCTCTAGCCAATCAACACCTTGCTGTTTTATGTTGATTGGACACTTTCCAGGGTATTATTGCCAGCAGATTCTTGTACAAGTCATTCTGAATTGAGAAAGCCAGGCGGATGACTAGCGAAACGTCTTCAAGAACTAAACTGATTTAACTAAATACCATAAAATACTTTATAATGTTTAGATTTTTGGCCCTATATAGAATGCTATGCAGGCACAAGAAGCATGGATATTTAAATACAGACCACGTAAAACATTATTATTAAAGAGCTTAACAACTGTCTAATAAATGAATCCTTATATTTACGATATTTCTTTCCCTCAGCTCATGTATAAGAACCAGACAATGATCACTGAGATTTCTTCTTGGGATTCCAGATCTCCATAACTTCAGGATTCGTCTTCACCCGGTCCTTTGATGTACATTCTGACAGTCTGTTGAAAAATTTCCTCATCATAGTGTTGGTGTCAACCAATCAGAATCTCCAGACCCCATGTACTTCTTCCTCCAACAACTGTCTTATCCCGACCTTCTGGAAACTGTAAATATGTTCCCATCATGCTCCAAACATTAATAATAAAAGAGTAGTTACAAATGTCCCTAGTTGGATGTATTACTCAATTATATTTGTTGGGTTGCTTTGAAACATTTCAGTTAATCCTTCTAACAATAATGTCCATTGACAGATATCTGGCCATCTGTAACCCTCTGCTTTACACTCTATCATGAACCACAGAGTTTGTGTTAAATTAGTGTTCATGTCATGGCTGGTTGCATTTGGGTACAGTATTGATTACTGTGAACATTATTGGTACATTGAAGTTCTGTAAACGTAATCCCATTGACCACTTTTTCTGTGACGTTGCTCCTCATTAGAACTTTCTTGCACAGACTCCTCCTTTTGAAAATGGATATTATTGCAGTGACAATCCCTTACTGTGTTCCCATTAATGATCATCATTGTAACATTATGTCTATATTGTAAATGAAATCCCTAAAGATCAGTCCAGTGCTGGCAGACCGAAAGCCTTCTCCACCTGTAGCTCCCACCTGGCTGTGGTTGTCCATATTTTAGTGGACTTTAATCTCCATCTATGTGATTCCTCCGAGAACAATCAGTGGTCTTATCTAAGATTCTTTCTCTGTTATACACAGTAGTGGTTCCTTTGGTCAACCCAATGGTTTACAGCCTGAGAAACAAAGATATTAAGAAGCCCTTAAACAACTAAAGGACCTACATAATATGGGATATAGTGCAAGATAAATGTATGGCCAGATTTTTGTGTATTTTAGAATTCTGCCAAGGAATCTTACATATCTTATCTATATCGGACATTGTAGAGTCACAGCAGTGAAATGAAGATAACATGTGCCTTAATTTGTTCCTGGAGGTCATCATCTTTACTATCTCCACATTTCTCTAGATCAAGGTGTTCAAACTCACGGCAGGATAAACAATGGTGGAGGTGCACATCCACCCAACTGTGGGTGCAGACCTCTGTAGGTTCTTCCTAGGAAACCAATGGGTTTTGCAGGAAAAAAGGTAGCTGAGGGTCGCACATCCAAATCTTTAAGAAAATTTTATTGTGAACCACACATATCCACGTCACAACATTTCGGGGGGATACCCCCTCTTCAGGTGTTACCCCCTGAAGAAGGGGGTATCCCCCCGAAACGTGTGTGGTGACTGGATATGTGTGGTTCACAATAAAATTTTCTTAAGATTTGGAGTGCGACCTCAGCTACCTTTTTTCCTGTCAACCACGGCCCTCCAGATTTTTGGAGAGCTACAACTCCAGCATTCCCTTGTTGTAGTATGTAGCTAGGGAATGCTGAGCGAGTTGTAGCTTTCAAACATTTGGAGGGCCGTGAGTTGACTCTTGTTGCTCTAGATGGTTACTACTTTGAAAGCACAATTAAAATATCAATATACCGTTTGTACTTACCTATCAGAACTGAATAAAACTGCCCCTTGGATTCTATATTGCATTGTGATCTATCTCCCATATTAATTCTAAGATGAGATCTCACTATTTACATATCTAAGATCCTTCGCGTCTTTTACTGACATTACACATGTTTGCAACGCAGCCACTTCTATTTGCATGGCGCTTGCATGGGGATATGATCAACTGTGTATAAAAATACATGCACTACCCTGTATGTAACATGTTGGTTTTCTCATGTTCATAAATGCAACTGTAAAGCACCAAGGAAGATGTAGGCGCTATATAAATCTACAATAATAATAATACATTAATGGGCCATACAATAACCACTGGGCCATTGTATCAATAGAACAATAGAATCCTTCAAGTCCAGAAAGGTTTTTTTTTATGTTGGAACCTTAAAACTATGGAACTGTTCTTCCATTGGACGTGGTGATAATGTCGCATGCTACTGGTATGATACATAAAGTTGGAGTTGATTCAAGGATATTTTGATTTTTTTTGGATCAACAGTTAGGCAGGATGATGTGGGTATTGCTGAGTAGGTTGGAGTGGATGATGGACGTCTATTTAAACTTCAGATTAATACTATACTATTGCTTGTGGGCACGGTGGTGAGAGGGAGGGAGGCATGTGGAAAGAGAGACAGATCGGCTTGGCAGGAGTATGGGAATCCAAGAGTGAGATATCAGCTATAGAAATGTCTTCTGGGAATTATACAAATCATTCCCCCCCCCCCCAAATAAAACAAAAAATGTGTTGAATGGATTCATAACCTTTAATCTAGATCAGTGGTCTAATGATATAGTAAGCGAACAAGGGCAACAGGTAGACAATGGGGGTTCCAACACTACAAATGATATGTGGGATAGAGGAATCAATAATAACCCTAAGTAATGTGCCGACTGGAATAGGGTAAATGGGGGTATTGCCAACGGAAAAAGAATGTGGGATAGGACCAGGTTAGGTGGGAAAGTTATATTTCCGTTTTATTAAGGTTTAGTTTGATTAGTTTCTTATAGTTAATTGTAGTTGATCAGCTCTTCCCAAGACTAGCCAGCTTAAAGAGCAGTATTTTAGGTGGACGGACATCATTTTAGATAAAAAATTTGGTATTGACTATAATGAAATATTGACTATAATGAAATAGGCCATACATGATCAGTTGTGGCTTCCCCCACCTACACCATACAATATTTCCGTCAGACTGACTGATATGCGGAAATATCAGCCTAAGAGTTAAACAGAATTAAAACACAGCAAAATTCCCCACCAAGATACAAGATAACAGCATTAATAATAAATAAAGGGAAATTGTAAACGGTCACAATGTTATCTAGATAAAAAGGTTCGCCATTTTTTTCTTTTTAACAATAAATTTTTAGGACTAATAAGCAAAAACTCTGATTTGACATTAACCCACTTATAAAATGTTGACATTGTGTAAACGTTCAACAAGTTAATCTAGATAAAAAGGTTTCGCCATTTCTTCTTTTAACATATAAATTTTTAGGACTAATACAGCAAAAACTCTGATTTGAATTAACCACATCTATAAAATTGTTTGTATCATTACAAGTTATATATTTCCCTAAGGTTGTCAATTACTGTAACAAAGATTTCCCAATAGAATTAATGTTGTCTATGTTACTGTTTCGTATAATAAAAGGAGATCTACAAACACTGGTCTATGCCAGTCAGTATTGGGACCATTTGGTAGGTACTAGTCATGTTGGTATTATATAAATTAATCTTCTACTGTAACCTTTTACTGTACAACCTTTATTTTCCAATTGTATCAACCAACGTTGGTTCAGGATAATAGATACAAATGCTTGTGAAGGTCCTCATTCATCCAGGTCATGGTAAACCGTTAATATCATTTATCCAGGTCATGGTAAACCGTAATATTCATTCACCATGTCCAGTATAGCTGTAATATTCCTTCATCCAGGTCATGGTATATCTGTAATATTCATCCATCAGGTCATGGTATATCTGTAATATTCATTCAGCCGGTCATGGATATTCTGTAATATCATCCATCCAGGTCATGAGGTATACTGTAATATTCATTCATCCAGGTCACGGTATATCTGTAATATTCATTCATCAGGTCGGTGTATCTGTAATATTCATCCACCAGGTCATGGATATCTGTAATATTCATCCATCAGGTCATGGTATATCTGTAATATTTCCATCCAGGTCATGGTATATCTGTAATATTCATCCATCCAGGTCATGGTTATCTGTCATATTCATCATCCAGGTCATGGTATATCTGTAATATCATCCATCCAGGTCATGGTATATAGTAATATTGATTCATCAGTCATGGTATATCTGTAATATTGATTCATCTAGGTCATGGTATATCTGTAATATTGATTATCTAGGTCATGGATATCTATAATTTATTCATTCTCAGGTCATGGTCTAATGTAATTTTATCATCCAGGTCACGGTATATCTGTAATATTCATTCATCCAGGTCACGGTATATCTGTAATATTCATTCATCCAGGTCACGGTATATCTGTAATATCACTCATCCAGGTCATGATAATCTGTAATATTCACCCATCCAGGTCACAGTATATCTGTAATTCATCCACCAGGTCAAATATATCTGTAATATTCCATTCATCCAGGTCATGTTATATCTGTAATATCCATTTATCCAGGTCATGATATATCGCTAATATCATCCATCCAGGTCATGGTATATCTGTAATATTCATCCATCCAGGTCATGGTATATCTGTAATATTCATCCATCCAGGTCATTGGTATTCTGTAATATTCATCCATCCAGGTCATGGCTATATCTGTAATATTCATCCATCCAGGTCATGGTAACTGTAATATTCATCCATCCAGGTCATGTATATCTGTAATATTCATTCATCCAGGTCAGGGTATATCTGTAATATTCATTCATCCAGGTCATGGTATATCTGTAATATTCATCCATCCAGGTCATGGTATATCTGTAATTATTCATCCAGGTCACGGTATATCTGTAATATTCTCTCCAGGTCCGGTGTATCTGTTAATATTCATCCATCCGGTCATGGTATATCTGTAAATTCATCCATCCAGGTCATGGTATATCTGTAATATTCATCATCCAGGTCATGGTATATCTGTAATATTCATCCATCCAGGTCATGGTATATCGTAATATTATTCATCCAGGTCAGGTATATCTGTAATATTCATTCATCCAGGGTCACGGGTGTATCTGTAATATTCACCATCCAGGTCATGGAATATCTGTAATATTCATCCATCCAGGTCATGTAATCTTATATCATCCTCCAGGTCATGGTATATCTGTAATATTCATCATCCAGGTCATGGATATCTGTAATATTCATCCATCCAGTCATGGTATATCTGTAATATAATCATCACAGGTCATGGTATATCTGTAATATTCATCCATCAGGTCATGGTATATTCTGTAATATTCATTCATCCAGGTCACGTATATCTGTAATATTCATTCATCCAGGTCACGGTTATCTGTAATATTCATCATCCAGGTCATGGAATCTGTAATATTCATCCATCCAGGTCATGGATATCTGTAATATTCATCATCCAGGTCATGGTATATCTGTAATATTCATCCATCCAGGTCATGGTATATCTGTAATATTCAATCCATCCAGGTCATGGTATATCTGTAATATTCATCCATCAGGTCATGGTAATATGTAATATTGATTCCTCCAGGTCAAGGTATCTGTAATATTGATTCATCTAGGTCATGGTATCTGTAATATTGATTCATCTAGGTCATGGTATATCTGTAATATTCATCATCCAAGGTCATGGTCTATATGTAATATTTATCCATCCAGGTCACGGTATATCTGTAATATTATTCATCCACCGGTCACGGTATATCTGTAATATTCATTCATCCAGGTCACGGTATATCTGTAATATTCACTCATCCAGGTCATTGATATATCTGTAATCATTCAACCCATCCAGGTCACAGTATATCTGTATATTCATCCATTCCAGTCATCAATATATCTGTAATATTCATTCATCCAGGTCATGTTATATCGTGTAATATCCATTTATCCAGGTCAGATATATCTTATATTCATCATCCAGGTCATGTTATATTGTAATATTCCATCACATCCAGGTCATGGTATATCTGTAAGATTCATACAATCCAGGTCATGGTATATCTGTAAATATTCATCCATTCCAGGTCATGGTATATCTGTAATATCCATTTATCCAGGTCATGATATATCTGTAATATTCATCCATCCAGGTCATGGTATATCTGTAATATTCATCCATCCAGGTCATGGTATATCTGTAATATTCATCCATCCAGGTAATGGTATATCTGTAATATTCATCCATCCAGGTCATGTATATCTGTAATATTCATCCATCCAGGTGATGGTATATCTGTAATATTCATTCATCCAGGTCATGGTATATCTGTAATATTCATCCATCCAGGTCACGGTATATCTGTAATATTCATCCATCCAGGTCATGGTATATCTGTAATATTCATTCATCCAGGTCATGGTATATCTGTAATATTCATTCATCCAGGTCATGGTATATCTGTAATATTGATTCCTCTAGGTCATGGTATATCTGTTGTATTCAACTGGACTTAAAGTTTAGTTCTTGAAGACTTTTCGCTAGTCATCCGACTGGGTTTCTCAATTCAGAGAAACTAAACTAAGCTTTAAGTCCAGTTGATCTAACTAAATACAACAGATAACTGATACAAAACATTATAAAGTGATCAGTCTCCTAAAATAGTTGAAAACATAATCCTGTATTACTGCACTCTAATCATGTCAATGTGCTGTTTAACAGTAACAAAGTTTTACCTTCATATTGATATATACAGATATTGATATTATAAATATAATTCCATTGGGTCTTTTGCCATACATTTTTATAGATTTTAATTGCTAAGCAAACCCTTTACACATGAGCTATAGGATTATTTCATACAATATAATATAAGATTTCTATATAAAGATTTCTATAAACACCATTTTAAAGTCAATAGAATATTTTACTATAATGAGCTTCACACTTACTTTTTACTCTGGGTGAATGGTCTAGATGCTGTCTGAAGAATGTTATGTCTTTCAGAGTTGTATTTTATAGGAAGAATCACAGATAAACAATAAGCTTGAAATTCTTCTTTAAAGGGCATCTATACCGAAAAATAGGTTATTTTAAATTGACCATTACTGGAAACTATAATTCTTCCCAACCACCACTATATCATTTTTTTGTTGACCTGCCCCCTATTTCTTTAGATATCCAATCTAAAACTTCTTATATTTCAGCTGTCAATCAAGTTCCTTGCTCTCAAAAACTATTCTTCTGTGAGTAGTTTTACTGTAGCTGGAATGGTGACAGAGTTTGACAGTTGGAATGCTGTATGCTGTGTGCAGGCTTGACAGTTGGTTTGTGGGGAAAAAGTCAGGTCAGATGGACGTGGGAGTGGTTAAAAGAGGGAAGGGGGATGCTGCTCCTAAACAAAATGTGTGCTGGATTGAAGGCATGCAGCAACACACACAAATTAAGTGCTACTTAAGCCTCGTACACATGTTGGATAATTTTCGTTCAATGCAGCTGACGAACGTTTAACAACATTATGGTTAATCCTCATAGTTCAAAAAAACGACATCTGTACACACAGCAACAATAGTCACCACCATAGTCGTTAGATATAGATGTTCATACGTAAAGTAACGTTCGCACCTTCGTGCAATTACGAAAGCAGCGCATGCGCCTTTTATATATTTTTTCGTAGAATGTTAACGATAATCTGCCGACCATGTTCAAATATACGATAATCGGCAAAACAAATCCGCCAGGCTGAGCGTCGGAAAAAGCCAACAATAGTCGACGGTCGCTGGTCTTTGACAATCGTTGATGGTATATTTTCATACGAATATCGTGTGATTGCTCGTTCGTCGGCTGCATCGTACGACAATTATCCAACGTGTGTACGAGGCTTTACATGTATTCAATTATAGATTTAGAGGTAAAGTCATTTTTTCAGTATAGTTTCCCTTTAATTTCGATTTTATCTTCTTACCACTTCCTAATGCAAATAGATTGCTGCATTGTGCATGAAAGGATTAGAAAGTTGTGTGTTGTGCTTTGTTCTACATTTAACTGTGTGATACTAATACATATATTATATAAATGATAGATAAATAGATCATTCTTTAGGTCCACGTTTATCTTAGGCCATGGTACATTTGTAGTATTCAGTTAGATCAACCAGACTTCCTCAATTCAAAATGACATTTGTTGGCAATAAATACCATGGAATGTGTCCCAATCATTATTTAACAGCAAGTGATCAGGGACCTCCATATAACAGAAAGGGGTCAGGGACCCCCATATAGTTGAAGTATACTCGGATGATCCCCATTTTTGTAGTTTTATGTCACTGTTTTTTGTACATAATGCATACCGCAATAAAATTATTATCTTTTAACGTTCAACATTGCTGATGTTTACTGACGGTCAATGTGTTGGGTAAAAATTAGTAGGGGGATTACTTTGTTCTTTATTTCTCTTGGCACAAATAGAACATGTCGAGGGCACCGAGGACACTTAAGACGTTTAGGCTTCAAAGTTCAGAAGGGTTTTCAATGTGAGCAGGTAAAGCTAGGGACCTGTCTTCAATGAAACCTGCCATAACAACGTTCCAACGGGTCAGTAATAAAAAGCGATTGAGGTTTCTACAACAAGGAAGGTTACAAGTTAATTGTATTGAACATAAAGTAGAGTGGAAAGGGTTTGTCACGTGAGAACTGGTTAAAGCTGGAACTGTCTTCAAGTGGACGTTGTTATGGCAGGTCATTTGGTCAGTAAGTGATAATAGCTGATGAGTTTCTACAAACAGGAAGTTACAAGTTTACCGGTAATGATACCTAAAGTAGAGTTGGGAAAGGGGTTTGTCATGTGAGGACGGTTAATTTTTAAAGCTTATGGAACTGTCTCCAGTGGACGTGTTATGGCGGTTCATTGGTCCGTAATAAAAAGGCTGGATGAGTTTCTACAAAAAAGGAATTTACAAGTACTGGTATGATACATTAAAGTAGAGGGGGGTGTTGGGAAAGGGTTTTTTTCACTGCGTGAGAACGGTAAAGCTATGGAACGGTCTTCAAGTGGACGTGTTTATGGCAGGTTCATTGGTCAGTTAATAAAAGTTGGATGAGTTTCTACAAACAGGAATGTACAAGTTACTGGGATTGTATACAAAAGTAGAGTTGGGAGGAAAGGGTTTGTCACTGTGAGAACGGTAAGCTATGGAACGTCTTTAGGGGACGTGTTATGGCAGGTCATTGGTCCGTTAAAAAAAAACGCTGGATAGAGTTTTTCTGCCAAACAAGGAATGTTACAAGTTACTGGGATTGATACATAAGTAGAGTTGGGAAAGGGTTTGTCCCTGTGAGATGAGCATGGGTAAAGCTAGGGGAACTGTTTCCAGGGACGTTTTAATGCAGGTTCATTGGTAGTTAAGAAAAACAGCTGGATTTAGTTTCTACAAACAGGAATGTACAAGTACTGGTATGATACATAAAGAGTAGCGTTGGGAAGGAAAGGGTTTGTCACTGTTGAGAACGGTAAAGCTATGGAACTGTCTCCAGTGGACGTTGTTTGGAGGTTAATTGGTCAGTTTAATAAAAAAGTGGATGGTTTCGTACAAACAAGGAATGTTACAAGTTTACTGGTATTGATAACATTAAAGTAGGAGTGGGGAAAGGGTTTGGTCACTGTGAGAATGCGTAAAGCTATGGACTGTCTTCCAGTGGATGTGTTATGGAGGTTCATTGGTCACGTTTTATAAACAAAGCTGATAGTTGTACGACAAGGAAGTTACAAGGTATGGATGATACATAAAGTAGAGTTGGGGGAAAGGTTTGTCACTGGGGAGAACGGTAAAGCTATGGAAAATGTATTCAGGGGACGTTGTGGATGGCAGGTTAATTGGCCGTTTAATAAAAAGCTGGATGAGTTTTGCAAACAAGGAATGTTTACAAGTTTAATGTCATTGATACATAAAGTAGAGTTGGGAAAGGGTGTTGTCACTGTGAGAACGGGTAAAGTAGGGAACCTGTCTTCCAGTGGGACGGTGATTATGGCAGTTTCATTGGCCCGTTTAATAAAAAGCGGGAGAGTTTCTGCAAACAAGGCATGTTGCAGGTTACTGGTATTGATACATTAAGTAGGTTGGGAAAGGGTGTCACTGTGAGAACGGTAAAGCTATGGACTGTTTTTCAGTGGACGTGTTTATGGCCGTTCATTGGTTCAGTTTAATAAAGCTGGATGAGGTTTCTACAAACAAGGAATGTACCAGTTACTGTATTGATACAAGTAGAGTGGGAAAGGGTTAACTGGTTGGAACGGTAAGTAATAAAGCTTGGAACTGTTTTCCAGTGACGTTTTTATGGCAGGTTCATTGGTCGTTTAAAAAAAGCTTGGAGGAGTTTCTACAAACAAGGATGTTAAGTTACGGTATTGATACATAAAGGAGTTGGGAGGGAAAGGGTTTGTCAGGTGAGAACCGGTTTTTAGCTTGGAACGTCTTCCAGTGGACGGTGTTAGGCAGGTTCATTGGTCCGTTTACTAAAAAGTGGATGAGTTGGACTTCCCCCCCAAACCAAGGAATGGTGCGGTTTTACTGGTATTGATCATAAAGTAGAGTTGCTCCCAGGGAAATTTCGATGCCACCTTGGAGTCAGGAAGAATTTTTTCCCCCTTAATAAAGGTGGTGGGGTTGTTTGCTTCCTTTGTTTTTCCCCTAGTTATCAATATAAAGCATCCTAGTCCTGATGCAGGGACTGTAAGTAATAGGAAAGGGTTTAGAAATGAGGAAATCCTCACTCTGTATACACTATAGAGAATCCTTTTTGTATGTCCTTATAGCCGGGACTGTAATAATATGAAGGGTATTATAAATGAGGATATTAACTCTGTATACACTATAGAGAATCTCGTCCTTATAGCAGGGATGTCATAATATGAAGGGTAGAGAATGAGGAAAAATATTCACTCTGTATACACTATAGAGGAATCCTAGTCCTGAAGCAGGGACTGGAAATAATATGAAGGGATAAGAGGAAGATTCACTCGTATAAAATATAGTAGAATCCTAGTCCTTATAGCGGGACTGTAATAAGATGAAGGTATAAATGGAGGAATATTCATCTGGATCCAAGTTGGCTGTGATATGCTAATGGGTATTTTCCAGGAGTACATAATTGCCACAGATTCTTGACAAGTCCTTCTGAATTGAGAAAGCGTCGGAGACTAGCGAAATGTCTTCAAGAACTAAACTTCAAGTCCAGTTGATCTAATTTAATACCAACAGAGTACTTCTGAGGGTTACAAAACAAACATTTCTACGAGGGTTACCAAAAAGTCGAAGCCCTATACCATTCGTGGGTTAGTGAACGATACCTTCGAGGGTTAGTGAACGATACATTCGAGGGTTAGTGAACCGATACATTCGCGGTTAGCGAACGCTTACATGCGAGGGTTAACGAACGGATAATTAAGGGTGAGGCGAACGATACATCGGGGTTAGTGAAACGATTACATTTGAGGGTTAGGCGAACACTGCATTGGAGGGTTGCAAATGAGCCATTCTAGGGTAAGTGAACGATACCTTCAAGGGTTAGCCGACAATGCATTTGAGGGTGAGCGAAATGAACATTCTAGGGTTAGGGAACGATACAGTCGAGGGATAGCGAACAAGCTTTGAGGGTTTAGCTAATGTACATTTAGGGTTAGTGACCGAACATTTCGAGGGTTAGCAAACAAACACATTATAGGGTTCGTGAACGATACAGTTTGAGGGGTAGTGATTGATATTCGAGGTTAGCGAAAGATACATATCGAGGGGTTAGCTAACAATACATGCGAGGGTTAGTGAAAGAACATTCGAGGGTTAGCGACGATTAATTCAAGGGTTAGTTAACGACAACATTCTAGGGTTCGTGAATATACATCGAGGGGTTAGGGAACGATTACTTCGGAGGGTTCGTGAACGAATACATTCGAGGTGTTAGCGA
Source organism: Hymenochirus boettgeri (assembly GCA_019447015.1). NCBI lineage: Eukaryota > Metazoa > Chordata > Amphibia > Anura > Pipidae > Hymenochirus > Hymenochirus boettgeri. The sequence goes on along the minus strand of CM033471.1, from coordinate 270,719,410 downwards.
ACAATTACATTGAGGGTATCGAAACGATATATTATAGGGTCTAGCAACGACTTGTAAAATTTGTCATTATCAAAAATGCAGCTGGAGTTGGAAAACGAACATAGTAGAACCCAAGGGCGAGTTCTGGTCCATCACATTTTTGAAGATTGGAATAACATCAGCCTTTTCCAATCCAGAGGCACACCACCGGACATGAGGGAACACAAAAATAAGAAACAATGGCTAGATAAACTAAAACCAGCCTCCCTAAGTACACGAGGATGTATTTATCCAGTGCCGGAGATTTTATAGGAGAGTTATTAATATGAACCTTATATTTAGTACTTTCTTTACAATATCCTCGGGTAAACCAAGGTTGCACTTGCATCTTTTATCCTTATGCCTACATCTCGATGATATCTTGGATCTTTATAGTGTATACAGATGGGAAAAAATGTTTCAAGACGTTGGGTTATGCCATCCTCAGTAACACACTTTTGTCATCAGCCGCTTACCTGAACTGCTCCCACGGTTGTTTTAAGCCACTGTAGGGTCTGCGGCAGATGAAAATATCCAACTTTCTAAAAGGAGTCCCATTAGCCACAACCACCTGCTAGCCTTCCTGGTCTTAGGTCCCCTCCTTCCGTGTAATTAGAGCAGAGATGGCCACCCCATGGGTTGCTAAAAGAGAGCCCTTGTCCATACAATGCTATTCTGAGATGACCCCCTGATGCTTCATCACCTAAGAGGGCAAATTGTTGGGATGCCCAAGACTGGAAAGAAGCAACACTTTCACACGCTCACTTCAAACAACTGACTCCCCCCAGCTCCCTTACAAAACGTCCCTTCCCTCTCACCTCACTGCCCCATACTGTCCACAAGCAAGTGGACTGCTGTTTTCCCCCGGTTTTACAAATTCCTGCACCACAGCTCCAAACGGACAACCCACTTGCACTGGACACAGACATATGTAGAGTAGGTAACCTGAAACGTCTGCTCCAAAGAGATCAACAATTGTCCCTTCTTACAATTAGATAAACACCAACCTTATTAACTGCCCTTCTAGTGTCAATGTCATTTTCTTTCTATTGTCCTTAATAAAAGAAGTCATATAATAACAAAGAAGTTGTTGAAAGAGGTCCCCACTTCACTTGCGCTCCACTCACAGTAAACTGACTTAAAAGGCAGATCACACTACAACCAGCCAACCTTGTAGTCAAAGTTAAGAAATGCTTCCCAACCACCCACCAAATCAGGCTCGGAGACAGAGAAAAAGACTGCCTTTTAATCCTTTTTGCCTAGACCTGCTTTACAGTTAAAACACAGAATCAATACTTAAAGTTTCGCAACCAGCGCCTAAATCTAAAACTTGCCTTTTTAACCAGCAGGGGTGCCCCTTTTGTCACCACCAAAAACAACTTGCATGGTGCTATAGGAAAACGTGGGACATGGGCTTTGTGTGTGTGTGTGGTTTGTGTCGGGTGTGGCTTCTATGCTGGGTGTGGCAAAAAGTGTTAAATTTTAAATTTTGTACAGTATTTTACAGCTTCTCCATGTTATAACACATAAATCATATTTTGGTGCACTTCCACTCCTTATATTAGAATCCCTACCAACCATCTTTCTCTGAAAATATATGTTGGCCAAACAAGATTGGTAAGCGTGCCAACACAATCAAGGTATAACCTTGAGCGGGCCCACCAAACCCAACTAGTTAACGGTAACAAACTGCTATCTAAAACTAACACTAACCATATGAAATTCCTTTTAGCAACATCCAACAACTCCTATAGAGAAAGTCCCCTCATATTATTGTTTTCAGCACATTATTTAAGAGTCTGTTCAGTTACATTTTGGTCACAACCTTTCAATACCATGACCAAACTAAATTAAAAAACAGATTGACACAACTTGATATGTTTCTAACACAGTAAACATGTTCTTACTGGATCATTTACAAGCAACTGTTATCGTGCCATCTTCTCTGTTCGTCAGTAAGAGGGTATAAGTTACTGTGGGTCTGCGCACAATTGGCAAATTGGCCCTGCCCACAAGATAGGTCCTCTGCCCACAAGAGGGATGCACAGAATAATAGACATTACCACACAGACAGACAGAAAGACACACAGAGACACAGACAGATACACACACACAGAAAGACAACAATTAGACACAGACGACACAACAGATCCAGACCAGGCAGACACACAGAGGGTCAGACACACAGACAGACAGACCTACTCAGACAAAACTATCAGACAAAACACACAACAGCAACACACCAACACCTTTCTCCCCCCCACAGGTACCACAGCACTTTACCCTTGCAAACAAAACAAACGGGGCCCTAGAAATGGGCTCCAAAAGACTCACTACCGGCACATATCTTAAATAAACCCCCAATAAATAACAGTGTAAATGAAACTTAGAATTAATTACTAGATTGGCTTGTGATTAAGACTCCTTTCTACAGAGTTTAACCCTCTTATGTAAGGTATGAGAGACGACTTCGTAGAACGGAGGGTCTGTGTCGTACCTATCAATACGATTCTGGCCAATTTGGATGTGGAAGGATTATATTCTTCCATTCCCCACGCCGATGTGGGTCTAGAGGGGGGGGCCGCAAAATATTCCTCCAACCCGGGGGGTAACAAGGTTTTACTGCATATACAAATTTTGTGGGTAAGCACTTTGTGAAATGCCAAGACAGGCTTGAAAGCCGGTTCTATAGTAATAATTAAAGTGATTAAAGTTTATTTACACTGTCCAATTTATTGTGTATTTTAAGTCATCTGCCCGTAGTGAGAGATTTTTGAGCCCATCTAGGGGTCCGGTTTGTTTTGTTGGCCAGAGTTTTCTCTCCAGGCACCGTCTATATGTTTAAGTGCGTTTATCGTACCTATATGGAGATCAAATCAATGGTGGGCACACCTTCTCTTTGACGCACAGCAGCTTTACCTTGGCTGGCGGCCAGAGAATAAGGAAGATGCAGTGGAATGGTCTTCCCAGCTGTTGGTTCTATTGAGCTTGGTTGCATAAGACTTACGTCAATCATTGAGCTCTGGTTGCGTAAGTGATATAAGACTTAAGAGCATGCGTACAGTCTTACATCACTTATGCGACCGGAAGCTCAGTGATTGGTCCCATTGGCTTGGTCACGTAAGTAGATACGTAAATCTTATGCAACCAGAGCTCATGGAACCAACCAGTAGGGGAGACGCAGAGGAGCTGCCGCAAAGTGTTGAACACAAATGAAAAACAACAAAACCACAGATCAAAGATGCTGCCTTTGTAGAAATGCCAAAGCGCACGCCATGAGTAAACTTTTCAGATTGCTTCATTGTAGGAGTGTCCCTGACAACCCACACCACTTTACTGGAAGAAAAAAGATTATCTACTTACATCCAGATGCCACCGCATACTACCACACCAAACATCCTTCTTTTCGAAACTTCACACAGACCATGCCACTCCAGATGTCTTTTTTTTCTATGTCCGTATAAAAAGGGCCTTTGTAACAAAGGAGTTTATAACAGTCCCACTCAAAGGACTGACTTTTAAACTGTAGATTGCAAACCACAGGTTATTCTCTTCTCAGGTTTCTTTAAAGGTTGTACACAGGCTATTACCCTGTTTATCCACCTAAAGGCTCATAAACATTTACGATCTTGGCACCCGGAAAATCACACGTGTGTAGCGCTCAGTCTGGGTTCGTTCGTTGGATCACCATGGCAGAATGCACGTATACACATGTGCGATTATTGGAAGACATGCCTGTTCTCACAGGTGTTGATGCGCTAGGGGGCGGTGGGTCAGTGCCAAGATCATACATGGTACGAGTCTGAAGCTTCAGTGGAGCGTCACAAATTGAGAAAGAGGTTGTTACAAAGAACCTACCACCTCCATTGGCATGTTGTAGTTAGCCAAACATCACGCGAAAAAAGGCTCACATTGGAAATATAAAAGGATCAATTTAGAGATTTGATCCAAACAATACAACCCACAACACACACCTGTTGAAAAATTTCGTTTAATAACGAACAAAATGTGGAAAGTTTGAGGTTGCAGGTTCAAGAACATGTGCCAACCCTGGTAACGGGGGGGGACACGAAGAATTGTTACTGCAGTTTGAAGTTGATTGATAAAAATAGACCACTATGGAACCAAGTGGAGTTGGTATTAAGTTTTCTATAAACCATGATGTTATTTTTATGATATGATATTCTCATTACAGTTTGAAATAATGCAGATAATTAAAATGAAATAAAGTTTGATACATAGGTTAGGAATACATATATTTAAATGATAAAGGATTTGATATGAATGTGTGTGCCTTGGTACATTAGGAATGAGATCCTGCACTTACAATTTAAGTGGGAGTGACAACCCCACAGATACAAGTGGAGGAATGTCCTAGAAAAAGTAGCTAGGCTTCTATAATATGTCTATGGACAAGTCATTATTTTATTAGAATTCCTTATCAGAATATACATTAAGAAAAAAGGTAGAGAGCAAGATTTATCTTGCATGATATCCCATATTATGTAGGTCCTATTAGTTGTTTAAGGGCTTCTTTAATATCTTTGTTTCTCAGGCTGTAAACACTGGGTTGACCAAAGGAACCCTACTGTGTAACAGAGAAGAACAGTGTTATGGACATTGATTGTTTCCTTTGGGGAATCACATAGATGAAATTAAGGTCCATAAAATATGGACACAACAGCAGGTGGGAGCTGTCAGGTGGAGAAGGCTTTCTGTCTGCCAGCACTGGACTTGATCTTTAGGATTTCATTTACAATATAGACATAGATACAATGATGAATCATTAATGGGAACACAGTAAGGGAATGTGTCATTGCAATAAATACCATTTTCACTAAGGAGGAGTCTGAGCAAGAAAGTTCTAATAGAGGAGCAACGTCACAGAAAAAGTGGTCAATGGGATACCGTTTACAGAAACTTCATTGTACCAATAATGTTCACAGAAATCCAATATCGTACCAAATGCAACCAGCCATGACATGAACACTAATTTCAACACAACTCTGTAGTTTATGATAGAAGTGTAAACTCAGAGGGTTACAGATGGCCAGAATCTGTCAATGACATTATTGTTAGAAGGATTAACTGAATTGTTTCAAAGCTACCAAAAAAGATAATTGAGTAATACAACCAACTAGGGACATTGTGACGTCTTTATTAATGATAGTTGGAGCATGATGGGAACAATATTTGTAGTACCAGAAGGTGCGGATATGGACAGTTGCTGGAGGGGAAGAAGTACAATGGGTGTCTGGAGATTCTGATTGGTTGACACCAACACTTGATGGGACATGTTCCCAGACTGTCAGAATGTACATCAAAAGGAACAGGTGAAGAGCGGAATCCTGAAGTTATTGGAGATTCTGGAATCCCAAGAGAGAAAATCTCAGTGATCATTGTCTGGTTCTTATACATGAGCTGAGGGAAAGACATATTAGAATAAAGGATTCATTTATTAGACAGTTATTAAGCTCTTCATCTCTGTTGAATAATAATGTTTTATGTGGACTTTATTTAAAATATCATATTATTGTGCCTGCATAGCATTCTAATAGGGTCAAAATCTAAAACATTATAAAGTATATTTATGGTATTCAGTTTGATCAACTAGACTTGAAGTTTAGTTCTGAAGATGTTTGCTAGTCATCCACTGACTTTGTATGACAGCATATAACACAAACTATTAGGGACGTTATCAAAACTGCTGCCCAGGTTAAGGCATCAAACAGAATTACAAAAAGATTACAAAAGATTACAAAAAATAGTGTCAATCACCCTCCCCCCTCCTCTCTATTGGCTTGGTTTCTTTATTTTGACATAAATAGCCTCATTGACACGTTTTTGAACCAGTCCTGTCTTTGGCAAAGATGTTGAATTACAGTTTTCAAACGATGTCCTTTTCCCTTAAGAACACGGCTGAGTCCTGACAGGACTTGCTGGGCCATATATTAGTGCAGCTGCTGTTTGTCTCCCCCACATACAAATACAAAGCTAGTTACTTCACGCTTGTATGATGTTATTCTTGTATTTTCGGTATTGGGTCTTCTGGCAGACAGGGATAGTTGTCTCTTTAAAATTCATTTAATTTAATAACTAAAAGAAGGACAGAAAAAAAGGTGAGTAGCTGAGAAGCAGGATAGGAGAAAAACATGTTCTTTTACATGTACCCTGGGGTTGATACATATTGAACAACAATGTTTTTCACCTGTCTTGTCTCTCATCTTTACTGGTGGTATTGATGTACATTTCTTCTTCGTTCTTCTTCTTTCAGTTCAGATATGTGGATGACACCTGGGTAAATCCACCAGAGGAAGTACAAGCTTTCACAGAACACATTAATGCGGGTAGACCAAATATCAAATTTACAGGGAAGATACAAAAACAAAACTGGCTTTCTTGGACTGCTTGGTAGATCAGGGAGAATGGTAAACTGGAAGTAGAGGTTTACAGAGAAACCAACACACACAGATCAGTATTTGATGTTTGACTCCCACCACCCTTTAGATCACAAGCTGGGGTTCATCAGAACCCTGCAACACAGAGCGGAGAACATCCCCACTAGCACAGAGGCGAAGGCTTAAAGAAATGAAAAATCTCAGAGGAGCCCTTAAAACTTTGGATATCCAGACTGGGCCTTTGTCAAAAGAAGTAGAAGGAAAGAAAAGAACACAAATACCAGCAGTGAAGGGGAAAAGCAAGACAGGAGAAAGAACATGGTCATCCCATATGTAGTAGGGGGTGTTAACAACAATTTTCTATCTGCTTTAAACCAAGAAACACACTAATCAACCCAGTAATCAGAAAACCCCTGTTTCTAAAAAATACTGTGTATAAAATAAAGTGAATATAGTGTAAGATCTTCGGGGCAGGGTTTGTAGTGAATGGATTCAATAATTGTAAAGTAATGCAGAATATGTAGTGCTATATAAGAAATAAAACACATGCTGGCTAAAAAACATTTGTACATGGATAGAAAATTGGTTAGATTGTGTACAGGAAGTAGATACCAATGGAGTTTCATTTGTGGGGGTTTATGTTCGAGTGCCTCTGGGTTGAGTACTGACTTTGAAGGGGCATTGAGATCAAGGTCCCTGTGTTTGCTGATGACACTAAACTATGCAGAGCTTTGGAAACTTCCAATGATGTGCAAGTGCTGCAAGCAGACCTGGATAGATTATCAGAAGGGCAGCAGTATAGCAGATGGATCAATGTTGATAAATGTAAGGTGATGTATTTGTGATTTAATAACCCTGTGCCACCTACACCATAAATAACTCTGTGTTAGATGCATCTGAAATGGAAAAGGTTTTGGGGGTTCTGGTAGATAACAGAACCTTAGCTGTGCAAAACAATGCCAGGTACCAACGCCTAGAGCTAGCAAGGATATTGTCTTGTATAAAGAGGGGAATGGAATCAGAGAGAAAAAATATTATTCTCCTCTTTACAGGCACTGTGGTAAGGCCACATTTGGAATATGCAGTGCAGTTTGGGAATTCCATATACAAAAGGGACATCTTGGAAATGGAAGCATTCAGAGAAGGGCAACTAATTAATAAAGGGGAATGGAGGGGGCTTGATATACAGGCAATTAGACAAATTAGGGCCTCTGGTGCATGTGTTTACTAATAGGTCCTATCAGAGGACATGTGACATCCTTGGATTAGAAGAAAAGAAGTTTTATCTTCAGTTAAGGAAAGGTTTCTTCAGAGTGATAATGGAGTGGATGTGGTAATGGCAAGATCATTAAATAGCTTCAAGAGTGGGCTGTATAAGTTTTTAAAATGTGGATATTGAAAATTATTGGTATTATTATACAGTTCTGTTGATCCAGGGATCCTTTGTGGTTGCCATAAGTAGTCAGGAAGGTTTTTGATGAGTAGGCAAAAGGTGGACTAGATAGATGTATATCTTTATAACGTCCAATACTATGTTACACTGAGCAGCAACTGGCGCTCCAAAGGCCCAATACCGAACCACAATAAGAGTGATATCAAATGCAGAATGCTGTTGGCACTTACACTGTGCTGTTATATAGAGGTCCCTGACCCCTTGCGTTATATGGAGGATCCCTGACCCCTTGCTGTTATATGGAGGTCCCTGACCCCTTGCTGTTATATGGAGGTCCCTGACCCCTTGCTGTTATAAGGAGGTCCTGACCCTTGCTGTTATATGGAGGTCCCTGACCCCTTGCTGTTATATGGAGGTCCCTGACCCCTGTGCTGTATATGGGGTCCCTGACCCCTTGCTGTATATATGGAGGTCCCTGACCCCTTGCTGTTTATGGAGGACCCTGACCCATTGTGTTATATGGAGGTCCCCTTGATCCCTTGCTGTTATATGGGGGTCCCTGACCCTTTCTGTTATATGGAGGTCCCTGATCCCTTGCTGTTATGGAGGTCCCTGACCCTTGCTGTTATATGGAGGTCCCTGACCCTTGCCTGTGTATATGGAGGTCCCTGACCCCTTGCTGTTATATGGAGGACCCTGACCCATTGCTGTTATATGGAGCGTCCTTGATCCCTGCTGTTATATGGGGTCCCTGACCCCTTTCTGTATATGGAGGTCCTGATCCCTTGCTGTTATATGGAGGTCCGACCCTTGCTGTTATATGGAGGTCCCTGACCCCTTTGTTATATGGAGGTCCATGAGACCCGTGTTGTTATATGGAGGGTCCCGACCCCTTGCTGTTTATGGAGGTCCATGATCCCTTGCTGCGCAAGTGGGTCAGGGTCCCCATATAACAGCAACGGCGGTCAGGGATCCTCCATATAACAGCAAGGGGTCAGGGACATCCATTATAACCGGCAAGGGGGTAGGACCTCCTATAACAGCAAGGGGTCAGGGACCTCCATATAACAGCAAGCACGGTTATAACAGCAAGGGTCAGGGACCTCCATATAACAGCAAGGGGTCAGGGAACCCCATATAACAGCAAGGGGTCAGGGACCTCTATATAACAGCACAGTGTAAGGTGCCAAAACAGCAATTACTGCATTTATGATATCACTCTTATTGTGGTTCGGTATTGGGCCTTTTGGATGCGCCAGTTGCTGCTCAGTGTAACATAGTATTGGACGTTAAATAAAGATATACATCTATCTAGTCCAGCCTTTTTAGCCTACTCATCAAAAACCTTCCTGACTACTTATGGCAACCACAAAGGATCCCTGGATCAACAAGAACTGTATATAATAATACCAATAATTTTCAATATCCACATTTTAAAAACTTATACAGCCCACTCTTGAAGCTATTTAATGATCTTGCATTACCACATCAATCCATTATCAACTGAGAGAACCTTTCCTGTAACTGAAGATAAAACTTCTTTTCTTCTAATCTCAAAGGATGTCACATGTCCTCTGATAGGACCTATTAGTAAACAATGCAACAGAGAGCCCTAATTTGTAAATTGCCTGTATATTCAAGAGCCCTCCATTCCCCTTTATTAATTAGTTGCCCTTTGAACTGCTTCCATTTACAGATGTCCTTTTGTATATGGAATTCCAAAACTGCACTGCATATTCCAAATGTGGCCCTTACCCGTGCCTGTAAAGGGAGAATAATATTTTCTCTCTTGATTCCATTCCCCTCTTTATACCAGACAATATCTTGCTAGCTATAGGCGTTGGTACCTGGCATTGTTTGCTACAGCTAAGTCTGTTATCTACCAGAACCCCCAAACCTTTTCCATTTCAGATGCATAACACAACAGAGTTATTATGGTGTAGGTGGAGCACAGGGATTATTAAATCACCAAATACATCAACTTACAGTTATCAACATGAATCCCATCTGCTATAATGCTGCCCATTCTGATAAATCTATCCAGGTCTGCTTGCAGCACTTGACATCATTGGGGTTTCCAAAGCTCTGCATAGTAGTGTCATGCAGCAAACACAGGGACCTTGATCTAATGCCCCTTCAAAGTCAGTACTCAACCCAGAGGCACTCGAACATAAACCCCACAAATGAAACTCCATTGGTATCTACTTCTGCTAACAATCTAACCAATTTTCTATCCATGTCAAATGTTTTTTAGCCAGCATGTGTTTTATTCTTATATTAGCATACCATATTCTGCATTAATTTACAATTATTGAATCCATTCACTAACAAAACCCTGCCCGAAGATCTTACACTATATTCACTTTATTTATACACAGTATTTTTAGAAACAGGGGGTGGGTTTCTGATTACTGGGTTGATTAGTGTGTTTCTTTGGTTTAAAGCAGATAGAAAATTGTGTTAAAACCCCCCCTACTACATATGGGATGACCATGTCTTTTTCTCCTGTCTTGCTTTTCCCCTTCACTGCTGGTATTTGTGTTCTTTTCTTGCTTCTACTTCTTTTGACAAAGGCCCAGTCTGGATATCCAAAGTTTTAAGGGCTCCTCTGAGAGTTTCATTTCTTAAGCCTTCGCCTCTGTGTAGTGGGGATGTTCTCGCTCTGTGTTGCAGGGTTCTGATGACACCCAGCTTGTGATCTAAAGGGTGGTGGGGTCAAACATCAAATACTGATCTGTGGGTGTTGGTTTTCTGTAAACCTTACTTCCAGTTTACCATTCCCTGATCTACCAAGCAGTCCAAGAAAGCCAGTTGTTGTTTTGTATCTTCCGTGTAAATTTGATATTTGGTCTACCGCCATTAATGTGTTCTGTGAAAGCTTGTACTTCTCTTGGTGGATTTAACCAGGTGTCATCCACATATCTGAACTGAAAGAAGAAGAAAGAAGAAGATGTACATCAATACCACCAGTAAAGATGAGAGACAAGACAGGTGTGAAAAACATTGTTTGTTCAATATGTATCAACCCCAGGGTACAGTTAAAAGAACATGTTTTTCCCTATCCTGCTTCTCAGCTTCACACTTTTTTTGTCCTTCTTTTAGTTATTAAATTAAATGAATTTTAAAGAGACAACTATCCCGTCTGCCAGAAGACCCAATACCGAAAATACAAGAATAACATCATAACAAGCAGTGAAGTAACTAGAGCTTTGATTTGTATGTGGGGGAGACAAAACAGCAGCTGCACTAATATATGGCCCAGCACAGTCCATGTCAGGACTCAGCCGTGTTCTTAAGGGTAAAAGGACCTACGTTTGAAAACGTAATTCAACTATCTTGCCAAAGACAGGACTGGTTCAAAAAAAACGTGTCAATGAGGCTATTTATGTCAAAATAAAGAAACCAAGCCGAATAGAGAGGAGGGGGGAGGGTGTGATTGACACTAGTTTTTTGTAATCTTTTGTAATCTTTTGTAATTCTGTTTGATGCCTTACCTGGGCAGCAGTTTTGATAACGTCCCTAATAGTTTGTGTTATATGCTGTCATACAAAGTCAGTAGGATGACTAGCAAAACATTCTCAGAACTAAACTTCAAGTCTAGTTGATTCAAACTGAATACCATAAATCATACTTTATAATGTTTTAGATTTTGAACCTATTAGAATGCTATGCAGGCACAATAATATGAATATTTAAATAAAGTCCACATAAAACATAATAGTATCAACAGAGATGAAGAGCTTAATAACTGTCTAATAAATGAATCTTTATTAAAATATGTTTCCCTCAGCTCATGTATAAGAACCAGACAATGATCACTGAGATTTTCTCTCTTGGGATTCCAGAATCTCCAATAACTTCAGGATTCCGCTCTTCACCTGTTCCTTTTGATGTACATTCTGACAGTCTGGGAACATGTCCCATCAAGTGTTGGTGTCAAACACTCAGAATCTCCAGCACCCCATTGTACTTCTTCCGCCAAACTGTCCATATCCGACCTTCTGGAACTACAAATATTGTTCCCATCATGCTCCAAACTATCATTAATAAAGACGTCACAAGTCCCTAGTTGGTTGTATTACTCAATTAACTTTTTTGGTAGCTTTGGAAACAATTCAGTTAATCCTTCTAAACAATAATGTCATTGACCATATCTGGCCATCTGTAACCCTCTGAGTACACTTCTATCATAAACTACAGAGTTGTGTTTAAATTAGTGTTCATTGCATGGCTGGTTGAATTTGGTAAGATATTGAGGTCTGTGAACATTATTGGTACAATGAAGTTCTGTAAACGTATCCCATTGACCACTTTTTCTGTGACGTTGCTCCTCTATTAGAACTTTCTTGCTCAGACTCCTCCTTAGTGAAAATGCGTATTTATTGCAATGACACATTCCCTTACTGTGTTTCCATTAATGATTCTCATTGTAATCATAGTTCTATATTGTAAATGAAATCAAAGATCAAGTCCAGTGCTGGCAGACAGAAAGCCTTCTCCACCTGACAGCTCCCAACTGCTGTGGTTTGTCCATATTTTATGGGACCTTAATTCTATCTATGTGATTCCCCAAAGGAAACAATCAATGTCCATAAACACATGTTCTTCTTGTTTACACAGTAGGGTCCTTTGGTCAACCCAGTGGTTTACAGCCTGAGAAACAAAGATATTAAAGAAGCCCTTAAACAACTAATAGGAACTACATAATATGGGATATCATGCAAGATAAATCTGCTCTCTACCTTTTTTTAATGTATATTCTGATAAGGAATTCTAATTAAAATAATGACTTGTCCATAGACATATTATAGAAGCCTAGTACTTTTTGTAGGACATTCCTCCACTTGTATTGTGGGGTTGTCACTCCCAATAAGATTGTAAGTGCAGGATCTCATTCCTAATGTACCAAGGCACACACATTCATTCAATCCATTTATCATTTAAATATATGTATTCCCTAACCTATGTATCAAACTTTATTTCATTTAATTACTGCATTATTTCAAACTGTAATGAGAATATCATATCATAAAAATAACATGCATGGTTTAGAAAACATTAATACCAACTCCACTTGGGTCCATAGTGTCTAGTTATCAATCAACTTCAAACTGCAGTACAATCTTCGTCTGTCCCCTCCCCTTACAGGGTTGGCACATGTTCTTGAACCTGCAACACTCAAACTTTCCACATTTTGTTCGTTATTAAACGAAATTTCTCAACAGGTTTGGTGTGTGTGGTTGTAGTGTTGGATCAAATCTCTAAATTGATCCTTTTATATTTACCAATGTGAGCCTGTTTCGGTGATGTTTGGCTAACATACAACATGCCAATGGAGGTGGTGGTTCTTTGTAACAACCTCTTTTCAATTTGTGACGCTCCACTGAACCTTCAGACTCGTACACATGTATGATCTTGGCACTGACCCAGCCCCCGAGCGCATCAACACCGTGTGAGGAACAGGCATGTCTTCCAATGATCGCACATGTGTATACGTGCATTCTGCCATGGTGACCAACGAACGAACCCAGGCTGAGAGCGTACACACGTGTGATTTCGGGTGCCAAGATCGTAAATGTTTATGAGCCTTTAGGTGGATAAACAGGGTTATAGCCTGTGTAAAACCTTTAAGAAAAACCTGAGAAGAGATAACCTGTGGTTTGACTCTACAGTTTAAAAGGTCAGTCCTTTGAGTGGGACTGTTATAAACTCCTTTGTTACAAAGGCCTTTTTAATTAAGGACATAGAAAAAAAAACATCTGGAGTGGCATGGTCTGTGTGAAGTTTCGAAAAAGAGGATGTTTGTGTGGGGTAGTATGCGGTGGCTCTGGATGTAAGTAGATAAATCTTTTTCTTCCAGTAAAGTGGTTGTTGGGTTCAGGGACACTCCTACAATGAAGCAATCTGAAAAGTTTACTCATGGCGTGCGCTTTGGCATTTCTACAAAGGCAGAGTCTTTGATCGTGGTTGTTGTTTTTAATGTGTGTTGAAACACTTTGTGGCAGCTCCCTGCGTCTCCCCTACTGGTTGGTTCCAGTGAGCTCTGGTTGCATAAGATTTACGTTACTACGTGTACGTGAGAGCCAATGGGACCAATCACTGAGCTTCCGGTCGCATAAGTGTTGTAAGACTTACGCTCGCTATGCTTTAAGTCTATATCACTTACGCAACCAGAGCTCAATGATTGACGTAAGTCTATTGCAACCAGAGCTCAATAGAACCAACCAGCTGGGAAGACCATTCCACTGCATCTTCCTATTCTCTGGCCGCCAGCCAAGGTTAAAGTGCGTCCTCCATATAACAGCAAGGGGTCAGGGTCCTCCATATAACAGCAAGGGGTCAGGGACCTCCATATAACAGCAAGGGGTCAGGGACCTCCATAGAACAGAAATGGGTCAGGGACCTCCATATAACAGCAATGGGTTAGGGACCTCCATATAACAGAAATGGGTCAGGGACCTCCATATAACAGCAATGGGTCAGGGACCTCCATATAACAGCAAGGGGTCAGGGACCTCCATATAACAGCAAGGGGTCAAGGTCCTCCATATACCAGCAAGGGGTCAGGGACCTCCATATAACAGCAAGGGGTCAGGGACCTCCATATAACAGCAAGGGGTCAGGGACCTCCTTATAACAGCAAGGGGTCAGGGACCTCCATATAACAGCAAGGGGTCAGCTCCCTGACTTCTACCAAGCAGTCCAAGAAAGCCAGTTTGTTGTTTTGTATCTTCCCTTGTAAATTTGATATTTTGGTCTACCGCATTAATGTGTTCTGTGAAAGCTTGTACTTCCTTCTGGTGGATTTTAACCCAGGTGTCATCCACATATCTGAACTGAAAGAAGAAGAAAGAAGAAGAAATGTACATCAATACCACCAGTAAAGATGAGAGACAAGACAGGTGAAAAAACATTGTTGTTCAATATGTATCACCCCGGTACATGTTAAAAGAACATGTTTTTCTCCTATCCTGCTTCTCAGCTTCACATTTTTCTGTCCTTCTTTTAGTTATTAAATTAAATGAATTTTAAAGAGACAACATATCCCTGTCTGCCAGAAGACCCAATACCGAAAATACAAGAATAACATCATACAAGCAGTGAAGTAACTAGAGCTTTGATTTGTATGTGGGGGAGACAAAACAGCAGCTGCACTAATATATGGCCCAGCACAGTCCCTGTCAGGACTCAGCCGTGTTCTTAAGGGAAAAGGACATACGTTTGAAAACTGTAATTTCAACATCTTTGCCAAAGAACAGGACTGGTTCAAAAAACGTGTCAATGAGGCTATTTATGTCAAAATAAAGAAACCAAGCCTGAATAGAGAGGAGGGGGGAGGGTGATTTGACACTATTTTTTTGTAATCTTTTGTAATCTTTTGTAATTCTGTTTTGATGCCTTACCCTGGGCAGCAGTTTTGATAACGTCCCTAATAGTTTGCTGTTATATGCTGTCATACAAAGTCAGTCGGATGACTAGCAAAACATCTTCAAGAACTAAACTTCAAGTCTAGTTGATCAAACTGAATACCATAAATATACTTTATAATGTTTTAGATTTTTGACCCTATTAGAATGCTATGCAGGCACAATAATATGATATTTTAAATAAAGTCCACATAAAACATTAATTATTATCAACAGAAGATGAAGAGCTTAATAACTGTCTAATAAATGAATCCTTATATTCTACAATATGTCTTTCCCTCAGCTCATGTATAAGAACCAGACAATGATCACTGAGATTTCTCTCTTGGGATTCCAGAATCTCCATAACTTCAGGATTCCGCTCTTCACCCTGTTCCTTTTGATGTACATTCTGACAGTCTGGGAAAATGTCCTCATCATAGTGTTGGTGTCAACCAATCAGAATCTCCAGACACCCATGTACTTCTTCCTCCAGCAACTGTCCATATCCGACCTTCTGGTAACTACAAATATTGTTCCCATCATGCTCCAAACTATCATTAATAAAGACGTCACAATGTCCCTAGTTGGTTGTATTACTCAATTATACTTTTTTGGTAGCTTTGAAACAATTCAGTTAATCCTTCTAACAATAATGTCCATTGACAGATATCTGGCCATCTGTAACCCTCTGAGTTACACTTCTATCATAAACTACAGAGTTTGTGTTAAATTAGTGTTCATGTCATGGCTGGTTGCATTTGGTACGATATTGATTTCTGTGAACATTATTGGTACAATGAAGTTCTGTAAACGTAATCCCATTGACCACTTTTTCTGTGACGTTGCTCCTCTATTAGAACTTTCTTGCTCAGACTCCTCCTTAGTGAAAATGGTATTTATTGCAATGACAATTCCCTTCACTGTGTTCCCATTAATGATCATCATTGTATCATATGTCTATATTGTAAATGAAATCCTAAAGATCAAGTCCAGTGCTGGCAGACAGAAAGCCTTCTCCACCTGCAGCTCCCACCTGGCTGTGGTGTCCATATTTTATGGGACCTTAATTTCTATCTATGTGATTCCCCAAAGGAAACAATCAATGTCCATAACACATGTTCTTTCTCTGTTATACACAGTAGTGGTTCCTTTGGTCAACCCAGTGGTTTACAGCCTGAGAAACAAAGATATTAAAGAAGCCCTTAAACAACTAATAGGACCTACATAATATGGGATATCATGCAAGATAAATCTGCTCTCTACCTTTTTTCTTTAATGTATATTCTGATAAGGAATTCTAATAAAAATAAATGACTTGTCCATAGACATATTATAGAAGCCTAGCCTACTTTTTTGTAGGACATTCCTCCACTTGTATCTGTGGGTTGTCACTCCCACTTAGATTGTAAGTGCAGGGATCTCATTCCTAATGTACCAAGGCACACCACATTCATATCAATCCATTTATCATTTAAATATATGTATTCCTAACCTATGTATCAAACTTTATTTCATTTTTAATTATCTGCATTATTTCAAACTGTAATGAGAATATCATATCATAAAAATAACATGCATGGTTTTAGAAAACATTTAATACCAAACTCCACTTGGTTCCATAGTGTCTAGTTTATCAATCAACTTCAAACTGCAGTAACAATCTTCGTCTGTCCCCTCCCCTTACAGGGATTGGCACATGTTCTTGAACCTGCAACCTCAAACTTTCCACATTTTGTTCGTTATTAAACGAAATTTTCTCCAACAGGTGTGTGTGTGTTTGTATTGTTTGGATCAAATCTCTAAATTGATCCTTTATATTTACCAATGTGAGCCTTTATTTCGCGTGATGTTTGGCTAACATACAACATGCCAATGGAGGTGGTAGGTTCTTTGTAACAACCTCTTTCTCAATTTGTGGACGCTCCACTGAAGCTTCAGACTCGTACACATGTATGATCTTGGCACTGACCCACAGCCCCCGAGCGCATCAACACCTGTGAGGAACAGGCATGTCTTCCAATAATCGCACATGTGTATACGTGCATTCTGCCATGGTGATCCAACGAACGAACCCAGACTGAGCGCGTACACACGTGTGATTTTCCGGTGCCAAGATCGTAAATGTTTATGAGCCTTTAGGTGGATAAACAGGGTAATAGCCTGTGTACTAACCTTTACAGTAAACCTGCAGAAGAGAATAACCTGTGGTTTGAATCTACAGTTAAAAGTCAGTTCCTTTGAGTGGGACCTGTTATAAACTCCTTTGTTACAAAGGCCTTTTTAATTAAGGACATAGAAAAAAAAGACATCTGAGAGTGGCATGGTCTGTGTGAAGTTTCGAAAAGAAGGATTGTTTGTGCTGGTAGTATGCGGTGGCATCTGGATGTAAGTAGATAAATCTTTTTTCCTTCCAGTAAAGTGGTGTGGTTGTCAGGGACACTCCTACAATGAAGCAATCTGAAAAGTTTACTCATGGCGTGCGCTTTGGCATTTCTACAAAGGCAGCAGTCTTTGATCTGTGGTTTGTTTGTTTTTTCATTTGTGTTGCAACACTTTGCTGGCAGCTCCTCTGCGTCTCCCCGACTGGTTGGTTCCATTGAGCTCTGGTTGCATAAGATTTACGTTACTTACGTGACCAGAGCTCAATGGGACCAATCACTGAGCTTCCGGTCGCATAAGTGATGTAAGACTTACGCCTGCTCTTAAGTCTTATATCACTTACGCAACCAGAGCTCAATGATTGACGTAAGTCTTATGCAACCAGAGCTCAATAGAACCAACCAGCTGGGAAGACCATTCCACTGCATCTTTCCTTATTCTCTGGCCGCCAGCCAAGGTAAAGTGCTGTGTTAAGTCAATAGAGAAGGTGCACCACCATTATTATGATACTCATATAGGTATCGATAAAACGCCTTAAAATATAGACGGTGCCTGGAGAGAAAACTCTGCCAACAAAACAAACCGGACCCCTAGAATGGGCTCCAAAAAGTCTCTCACTACGGGCAGAATATCTTAAAATACCACAATAAATTGACAGTGTAAATCAAACTTTAATAAACTTTAATTTATTACTAGACCGGCTTCAAGCCTAGTTTGGCCATTTTCACAAAGTGCTTACCACAAAATTTGTATATGCAGTAAACCTTGTTACCCCCGTGTTTGGAGGAAATATTTTGCGGCCTCTAGACCCACATCGTGGGGAATGGAAGAATATAATCCTTCCACATCCAAAGTGGCCAGAATCGTATTGATAGGTACACACAGACCCTCCGTTCTACGAAGTACGTCTCTCATATCCTTAACATAAGAGGGTAAACTCTGTAGAAAGGGTCTTAGCACAAGCCAGTCTAGTAATTAATTAAAGTTTCATTTACACTGTTAATTTATTGGGGTATTTTAAGATATTGTGCCCGTAGTGAGTCTTTTTGGAGCCCATTCTAGGGGCCCCGTTTGTTTTGTTTGCAAGGTAAAGTGCTGTGACCTGTGGGGGGAGAGAAGGTGTGTGTGTTGCTGTGTGTGTCTGTCTGTATGTTTGTCTGAGTATGTCTGTCTGTCTGTGTGTCTGACCCTCTGTGTGTCTGTCTGTGTCTGTGTATCTGTATGTGTCTGTCTGTGTCTAATTGTGTGTCTTTCTGTGTGTCTGTGTATCTGTCTGTGTCTCTGTGTGTCTGTTTGTCTGTCTGTGTGTATATGTCTATGTATCTGTGCATCCCATCTTGTGGGCAGGACCTATCTTGTGGGCAGGGCCAATTTGTCCAATTGTGCGCAGACCCACAGTACAACTTGATACCCTCTTACTGAAGAAAAGAGAAGATGGCACCAGATAACAGTTGCTTTGTAATGATCCAGTAAGACACATTTTTACTGTTTAGAACATATCAAGTGTGATCAATCTGTTTTTAATTTAGTTTTGGATCATGGTATTGAAAGGTTGTGACCAAAAATGTAACTGAAAGACTCTTAATAAATGTGCCTGAATAACATATATGATGGGGACTTTCTCTAAGGATGTGTTGGATGTTGCTAAAAGGAATTTCATATGGTTAGGTTAGTTTTAGATAGAGTTTGTTACGTTAGACTAGTTGGGTTTGTTAGGGCCCTGCTCAAAGGGTTTACCTTGATTTGGTGGCAAGCTTACCAATCTTTTGGCCAACATATTTTTTCTAGAGAAAGTATGGTAGGGATTTCTAATATAATGTGGAAGTTGCACCAACATATGATTTTATGTGTTATAACAATGGAGAACTGTATAAATAACTGTACAAAATTATACAAAATTATTAAAACTTTTGCCACACCCAGCATAGAAGCCACACCCAGACAAAACCACACACACACACAAAGCCATGCCCACTTTTCCTATAGGCACCATGCAAAAGTTGTTTTTTAGGTGACAAAAAGGGGCACCCCTGCTGGTTATAAGGAAGTTTTAGGCGCTGGGTTGCTAAACTTTAGTATTGCATCTGTGTTTTAACTGTAAGCAGGCTAGGCAAGGATTAAAAGGCAGTCTTTTTCTCTGTCTCCTAGCACTGATTGGTGGGTGGTTGGGACAATTTCTTAAATTGACTTTACAAGGTTGGCTGGTTAGTGTGAATCTGCCTTTTAAAGTCAGTTACTGTGAGTGGAGCAAAGTGAAGTGGGACCTATTTCAAACTTCTTTGTTATTAATGACTTCTTTTATTAAGGACATAGAAAAAGAAGGACATTGAAACTAGAAGGGCAGTTAAATAAGGTTGGTGTTATATATTTAGAAGGGACAGATTTGTTGATATCTTGGAGCAGACATTTCAGGTTACCTACTCTACATATGTCTGTGTCAAGTGCAAGTGGGTTGTCCGTTTGGAGGCTGGGGTGCAGGATTTGTAAAACCTGGGGGAACAGCAGCCACTTGCTGTGGCCAGTATGGGGCAGTGAGGGTTGAGAGGGAAGGGACGTTTTGTAAGGGTTACTGGGGGAAGTCAGTGTTGAAGTGTAGCGTGTGGAAGTGTTGCTTCTTTCCAGCTTGGGCATCCCAACAGATTTGCCCTCTTAGGTGATGAAGCAGAGGGGGTCAGCTCAGAAGTAGCATGTATGGAGCAGGGCAATCTCTTGAGCACCCAGGGGGTGGCCATCTCTAATACAGGGGAGGGAGACCTAAGGACCAGGAAGGCTAGGCAGGTGGTTGTGGTAGGGGACTCCTTTATTAGAAAGGTGGATAGGGTCATCTGCCGCCAAGACCCTACAGTGGCGTAAAAACACAGTGGGAGCAAGTTGCAGGTAAGCGGCGGATGACAATAAGTTAGTTACGGAGGATGGCGATAAAACAAACGTCTTGAACACATTTTTTCCCTCTGTATACACTATAGAAGATCCAAGATATCATAGAGTATAGTAGCAATAATGGTATAAAAGATTCAAGTGCACCTTGGTTAACCGAGGATATGGTAAAGAAAGAACTAAATAAGGTTAATATTAATAAATCTCCTGGACTGGATAAAATACATCCTCGGGTACTTAGGGAGCTAAGTTTAGTTTTATCTAGGCCATTGTTTCTTATTTTTGCTGATTCCCTCATGTCCGGTGGTGTGCCTCTGGATTGGAAAAAGGCTGATGTTATTCCAATATTCAAAAATAGTGATGGACCAGAACTCGACCTTGGGTTCTAACTAGTTCGGTTTTCCAAACTCAAGCTGCATTTTTGATAATTAGCAAATTTACAAGTCGTTTGCTAACCCTAGAATATATCGTTCGATAACCCTCAAATGTATTGTTCGCTAACCCTCGAATGTATCGTTCACTAACCCTCGAATGTATCGTTCACTAACCCTCGAATGTATCATTCACTAACCCTAGAATGTGTCGTTTACTAACCCTTGAATGTATCGTTCGCTAACCCTCGAATGTATCGTTCACTAACCCTCGAATGTATTGTTAGCTAACCCTCGAATGTATCGTTCGCTAACCCTCGAATGTATCAATCACTAACCCTCAAATGTATCGTTCACTAACCCTAGAATGTGTTGTTTGCTAACCCTCAAATGTATCGTTCACTAACCCTAGAATGTATCATTAGCTAACCCTCAAATGCATTGTTCGCTATCCCTCGAATGTATCGTTCACTAACCCTAGAATGTATCATTCGCTAACCCTCAAATGCATTGTTCGCTAACCCTTGAATGTATCGTTCACTTACCCTAGAATGTATCATTTGCTAACCCTCAAATGCATTGTTCGCTAACCCTCAAATGTATCGTTCACTAACCCTCGAATGTATCGTTCGCTAACCCTTGAATGTATCGTTCGCTAACCCTCGAATGTATCGTTCGCTAAACCTCGAATGTATCGTTCACTAACCCTCGAATGTATCGTTCACTAACCCTCGAATGTATCGTTCACTAACCCACGAATGTATAGCCTTCGACTTTTGGTAACCCTCGATAGAAATGTTTGTTTTGTAACCCTCGAAAGTATCTCTGTTGTATTAAATTAGATCAACTGGACTTGAAGTTTAGTTCTTGAAGACATTTCGCTAGTCATCCGACTGGCTTTCTCAATTCAGAATGACTTGTACAAGAATCTGTGGCAATTATGTACCCTGGAAAATCCCAATTAGCATATCACAGCCAAGCTTGGATACAGAATGAATATTCCTCATTTATACCCTTCATATTATTACAGTCCCCGCTATAAGGACTAGGATTCTCTATAGTGTATACAGAGTGAATATTCCTCATTTATACCCTTCATATTATTACAGTCCCTGCTTCAAGGACTAGGATTCTCTATAGTGTATACAGAGTGAATATTCCTCATTTCTACCCTTCATATTATTACAATCCCTGCTATAAGGACTAGGATTCTCTATAGTGTATACAGAGTGAATATTCCTCATTTATACCCTTCATATTATTACAGTCCCTGCTATAAGGACTAGGATTCTCTATAGTGTATACAGAGTGAATATTCCTCATTTCTACCCTTCCTATTATTACAGTCCCTGCTATAAGGACTAGGATTCTTTATATTGTATAAATAGGGGAAAAACAGGAAGGCAAAAAAACCCCACCAAATTTATGAAGGGGGAAAAAATTCCTTCCTGACTCCAAGTGGCAATCGGAAATTTCCCTGGATCAACTCTACTTTATGTATCAATACCAGTAACCTGCAACATTCCTTGTTTGCAGAAACTCATCCAGCTTTTTATTAAACTGACCAATGAACCTGCCATAACAACGTCCACTGGAAGACAGTTCCATAGCTTTACCGTTCTCACAGTGACAAACCCTTTCCCAACTCTACTTTATGTATCAATACCAGTAACTTGTAACATTCCTTGTTTGTAGAAACTCATCCAGCTTTTTATTAAACTGACCCAGTGGACGTTGTTATGGCAGGTTCATTGAAGACAGTTCCATAGCTTTACCGTTCTCACAGTGAAAAACCCTTTCTGAACTTGAAGCCTAAACGTCTTAACGGATGTCCTCGTGTCCTCTGACATGTTCTATTGGTGCCAAGAGAAATAAAGAAAAAACACTTAAACAAGTTTTAATCATACAAACAGTTTTACAGATGTGTGTAAATGAAAAATTTTTTTTGTTGTATTATATAAATATTTATATTGTTTAAAAGGGTGAAACATTTTTTTCTGGACTAAAACAGTTTTTTCAATAAAAGTTCTTATCGTTAAAAATGGTGCTAATTTTGCCCCAACCACCAATCTTATTTAACTTTGAAGCTACATCTGATTGGTTGGGGCAAATTAGCACCATTTTTAACGATAAGACCTTTTATTGATCTCTCTGAAATGTTTTAGTGCTTTCACGCTTACCATCGTTTATTACTGCGTATTTTTTTTTATCTAGATGTAAAATTTTGTTTGTACAAATTCTGTTAAACCTTTCATATTAGGGTAGAGACGTCACTATCCCAGAATCTATCATCCTATTTCACTATAAAAGACAGTCTAGCTAAATACTTTCTCATCTATGTCTTCAAATCTGGTTGGTTTGTGAAGGACTGTTAACCCACACTATCATTATAGGGGCATATTTATAAAGATTTTGCATCCGTTATCGACACCTTTTCAACAAATTTGGACTTTTTTTTATTTATAAAGCAGTAATAACCAGCGTCGAAAAGTCTTTACTTAAGCTTGAGCTTATTTATAAAATGGCAAAAAGTGTGTTATTGCATAAAGTCCAGCCATTCAAATTCGGTGAGGTGGCGAAAACACATAAGTGGCCATTTATTTAGCCTGCCAATGGGTCCATGAAAGGAGTCAGTACATTGTGGAGTGTTTCCCAACACTAATAAGTACCCAGGGGGTGTTAGAATATTTTCCAGCATTTACTGTAATACGATCTGAGATTTCACTTTTTTAAGGTTTTTTTTTCCCGCTTGTATAAAATTGCTTTTAGTTAGTATTTTCTTAACCCATGATTTCTGTTTTGGATTTGTTGACGGTGATCCCAGATATTTTAGAAATTGTTGGTAATGGTGTGAAATTGAGGAATTCTACCTAGAATTGTGTCCTGAATTTTGCAAGTATGTATGAAAGAATTAGCTAAGATTTCAAAATATAAAATTTGGGATGAGTATTTCAGAGATTCAAGGGTGTTCGGTTGAACTGGAAGTTTTTTGAAATACAGAAGTGGTTGAGTTTCTCTCTGTAATTATACTTATGCATTGATTCCAAAATATCAAGGAAGATAAAAAAAATTGGATCTGTAATAATACTTTATTTAATCTAAATATAAACATATCCAAAATATATTAAAAGTTTAAAAATGCTGTGACAAGGGCACCACCCCCAGTAGATTCAACCAAACACTACAAATATGTCACAGACTCAGTCAGGACAGACAAGGAAGGGTAAATTTAACTTTACAAGCCTATAACTTAAGATCCAGAGAAGCTAAATACATCATCTTATGCATGCTCTAAGGTAGGAGATGTCTATTTTTAAAACCTAGGATATTGTGGGCCTCATTTACCCAGAGCCACAAATTGCTACGGGCAAATATGGCTTTCAGTATTTAATACTGGATTTGCACCTTGTGGGAAATCGCAAAAGGAATTTTACCCAAGCACCACTTTCAGACTAGCCGTTAGCTGGTCTTAAATGTTGGAGTTAAAAGTGATGCAAATCCTTTATTAAATACATTGCACCAGTTTCACTGGTGTCTTTTGTAAAACTGGTGCAGCCAGTGCAAATATGGAGTTAAACTTGCACTACCTTATTCAATATAAGTTAGCACAATTTTTACCCCTATTTTTAGCACAGCACGCGTGATTAATCAGGCCCTGTGTGTTTTAGGTTTCAACAAAGGTTAAGAGATCATCAGTTTAATGCAGATGATCTATATGGATTCCTGATATTTCATCAGTAGCCTCTAATTAAAGCAAAAGTGGTTAAATTGATAAATTAATAGGTCCAGTTAATATTGGATAACACTGTTCTCTCCCTTTGGCCTGGTACATTTCAAATAAGTCTAAATATAATCCTGAAAATTCTACATTTTAAAAAACATTTTCAGTTTCATCCTGCAAGATCCTAAAGTCACAACAGTGGCATTAAATTGACATCTTTTTAGGTTTTGTTTTCATTTAATATGAATAGTTTATGTACTGAGCCAGAATTCTTTACCGTCTAATAAAACCACGTAACATATTGTTGTGATATGTGTTTTTCCAATTTTATCTTTTAAAATATGGAGAGACTTCTGGGTAATTTGCATGTGTCATTGTAGTCTTTGAGCAAATGCTTTACCTTCAATGAGGCCTTTTAACAGTATTTCACTAGCAGTAGCACTGCCAGGAAAGCAGCCCCAGAGCAAATCACCCCCATGCCATTCCCCTCTCAATAAATCTCTGGAGCTCCCTGGTCATAAGCAGATAAAATAAGAGAGTCTTCTGGGTAATTTCCATATTTACACGGTAGCCCTTATGCAAATGCAATACCTTCAATGAGGCTTTAAACAAGCATTACACAAATTAACAGCATTGCATGCATGGGTGCTGTCACACAGGGGCACATTCCCCCCTCCCTTCAGGGCTAGTTGGTGGCCATCTCCGATGTGTACCCATGCATGTAGCATACCGTTTTATGCAGAAGGGGGTTATGCTTTCATATTCGCGTTGTACTTTCCACTCATTTTTTCTGTGAAATAACGTCCATATCTGCGTCCAGGTATTTGCATTTTGATCAAAAAGCACACTAATTCTAAAACCCTTGGGTTATGTAGTTTCTAAAACCATTTCACTTTTGGGGGTATTTAGTTTTATTGGAGTTATTCTACATTGACTGTTAGAAGTGTATTTACATTTCAATTTTGCTGTAAAATTTTGTGCTGTTTGATCTCCTGACAGGATGTAGTGGATACCTAAACATATCTGGTATCGTTGAGATTCAGAGCTTTAAGTAACAACGATTTTTGTTTGTGAAGGTTCTCATTCTCCATGTCTGGTATATCTGTTGTTTCAATTAGATCAACTGGACTTGAAGTTTAGTTCTTGAAGACATTTCGCTAGTCAACCGACTGGCTTTCTCAATTCAGAATGACTTGTACAAGAATCTGTGGCAATTATGTACCCTGGAAAATCCCAATTAGCATATCACAGCCAGGTGTTAGGGCGTGATTAATAGTGGCTAAGAGGTGTTATAGGAACGCCCAGAGTAAGGTGTCAAAACAGCATTGCATTGCGACAGATGGTGTTGAACCCCCCCACCTCTATTTAGGCTTGGTTTCTTTATTTTCACATAAATGACCTCCTTAACACCTCTCTTGAACCAGTCACGTTCCTTTGCCAATATGTTAACATTACAATCTTCAAAGGTATGTCCTTTATCCTTAAGATGCAGGTACACGGCTGAGTCCTGACCCGAGAATTGGCTCTTCTGTGCTGGGCCATACGTTGATGTAGTTGTTGTTTGGTCTCCCCCACATACAAATCAAGATCTTCTGCACCCTGCACTGCTTATATGATGTCGCTTTTCTAGTGTTTCGGTATTGGGTCTTTCGGATGTACCAATTGCTGCCTCAGCGTGGTGCTCGGTTTAAAGCAGAAGGGATACGGTGTTTTTTGAAAACTCTTCTTATTTTCTCAGAGACCCCTGCTACATATGGGATGACCATGTTCTTTCTCCCTGTCTTGCTTTTCACCTTCAATGTTGGTATTCGTGTTCTTTTCTTTCCTCTGCTTCTTTTGACAAAGGCCCAGTCTGGATATCCACAAGTTTAAGGGCTCCTCTGAGATGTTTCATTTCTTTAGCCTTCGCCTCTGTGCTAGTGGGGATGTTCTCAGCTCTGTGTTCAGGGTTCTGTGACCCCCAGCTTGTGATCTAAGGGTGGGAGTCAAACATCAAATACTGATCTGTGTGTGTTGGTTTTCTGTAAACCTCTACTTCCAGTTTACCATTCTCCCTGACTTCTACCAAGCAGTCCAAGAAAGCCAGTTTGTTGTTTTTTACCTCTTCCCTTGTAAATTTGATGTTTTGGTCTACCGCATTAATGTATTCTGTGAAAGCTTGTACTTCCTTCTGGTGGATTTTAACCAAGGTGTCATCCACATATCTGAACCAGTGGCTAGGTGCTATGCCCTTAAAGATATTAAGCGCCAGTTTTTTCTACCTCCTCCATGTAAAGGTTGGCCACAATGGGTGAAACTGGAGATCCCATAGCACATCCGTGTTTTTGCTTATAGAACGTATCCCTGTATTTGAAATAGGTGGTATTCAGGCACAAGTCCAGTAAGGAACACACTTGTTCTGGGTTGAGATCAGTTCTGCTGGTAAGAGTGCTGTCTTGGCCCAGCCGTTTTCTCACCATGTCAACAGCCTCCTTGGTGGGTATACAGGTGAAAAGAGATGTCACATCATAGGATACCATAGTTTCTTCTACACCGAGTACTATATCTTCAATCTTGCTGGTGAAATCCTGAGAGTTCTGGATGTGATGCTTAGAACTTCCCACCAATGGTCCTAAGATGTTAGCTAGGTATTTTGCCACCTTGTATGTTACAGAGTTGATGCTGCTGACTATAGGTCTTAGTGGGGCCCCTTCCTTATGTATCTTTGGGAGTCCATATATGCATGGATGTGCCTCACCAGGGTAGAGGCGATGATACATTGCTCGGTCAATGGCTTTATCCTTTTGCAGCTGTTGTAGTAAGTCTATGACCCTTTTCTTGTACCGGCTGGTGGGATCCCTTGTTAAAGCCTCATATGTGTTGTTATCGGCCAGGAGCATGGTCACCTTATCATGGTAGTCTGAGGAGTTAAGTACCACTGTGCATCTTCCCTTGTCTGCCGGTAGAATGGTGATACTGGAATCTTTCTTGAGGGATGTTAAGGCTCTTCTTTAAGGCTCAATCAGTGTTAAGTCAGCCCTCCAGTCAGTGTTAGTCAGCTTACCATACCCACCTCCACAAGCAACGCCTATGTTCCCTGATGAAGCCATGCCTGCTTCACGTACCACCCCCCATCTGCTAATAGGCGGCATTTAAAAGTTGTTTCAGGTGTCAAAAAACCTAGGGACACTCCTGCTTCCAATTGTAAGAAGAGTTTACCTTTATAATGGGAATGTTGGGGTTATGTAAAAATGTCCTACAATCAGCTGATCCTGCATCGGTTTTATAGAATTTATAATGATTTCCTTTAAATTCTCCTTTAAAATGTAACAGCCATTAGAGATGCTTTAAATTCCCCCTTTAGCGCCTATCGCATCAACTTCCCCTTTAACAATGGGGAACATCATCTCACATTCATTTATTTTTTACTGCAATCGATCAAATTTAATTATTGACACACAATGTCAAAAAACCTTTTTGTTTGCAAAAATGACCCATGGAAAAGAAAGGTGAGTGAAAAAAGTGTGTCCTTTGTTTGTGGGGAAAAGGGACACAAGGTGTGAAGTGAAATGAACCCCTTACAGTGCAGTTGTATTGCAGTGTGGCAGCTCCATCCCATTCACAGTAAAATGGGATTTACTACCTTGTGCTGTACAATTACATTTCCTTAGCCGACTGTGATCTCCATGAGTAGCTCCTGCCCAACCCCCAGTACAAGAGGCTTATCTTGGATTGGTCAGTTTACCTCTCAGTCTTGACTCTGAGCAAACCACAAGTGAGAGGAGGTGCACGAGTGTGTGGTCACATGACTTTGTTACATCACATAGTCTGCTGCTCCTTGTGATTGACAGCTCTATCCTCCTATCACAGCAACAACAGAATAAAATCAAGTAAAGCATTTTTATGCGTTCTTATTTACCTTTATTTATTATTATTACAGTTAACTTGTTATTTAGATGATAAAATTCTTTAAATTCTGTTTAAAATTGGGTAGACTCCCCACATTCCCAGAATCCTTATAACTGAATGGACAGCCCAGTGGCACGGTAGTTATCACCATGTTTTTATTCCTCTGCACAGTCCTGAGCCTTCTCCCTATGTAATGCATAGAAAAAACACTCAGGACTGCAGATTACCCTCAGCCACGGACGACTCTCTATACTTTAAGTAGCTGTAGCCGATGGCAATTTTCGGGTATTTCCAAACGATCCCAAGGCCGACAGTGACCATTCGTTGTCCTACAAACTACAACGGTTGTATCGGCTCTTTAGCGTTAGTGTGTGTACTTGCCTTTTGTATGTTGTTCCATGGATATAGGGGTGCCAGGCTCAATAAAATAAACAAAGCTAAAGAATCCTGCATCCTTTCATCAGAGGGAAGTATTGTAGCCATTAGAGAGGGTGGTAGTGAGCTGATGCTACTTTTTTACTCTATATATCTATATTAGTCATCATCCCCTCTACAGAGTCTAGACTCCATCAGGGCAATGCACCAATGGGCGCTCGTCTCCTGTTTTGGAGTCTACTGCAGCTGCTCTCTCTGTAATACCTGCACCTGCCACACACCAGCCACACAACGCCTGAATCAACCCAGGCGCTGAGTCAAGGGCAAGCCCATAAAGGTCTCTATTAGGGGTCCTGGCTGTAAATAGGAAGTCAGTAATTTATTTATTATTTAAACATTTATTTATGTGAAATACATTCATCTCTATTCAGGTACATATATTTACAGGAGCACATCATGAACACATACCCCTAACTCCTCCCTATATAGGGAGGTTCATATGGGAGGTTCCTCTTAAAATAGATATCTCGTATCTTTACAGCATGCGTAAGATAATGTCTCTAGCTTCTTTGAATCTTAAGTTATAGGCTTGTGAATTTACCTTTCCTTGTCTGCCCTGACTGTCTGGGTCTGTGACATTTTTGTAGTGTTCTGGTGTGGGGTGCCCGCTATTTAACTTTTTAATGTATTTTGGATATGTTTATATATAGAATAAATAAAGTATTATTATAGAGCCAATTTTTCTTATTTTCATTTATTGGAATCAATGCATAAGTTTAATTACAGAGAAAAACTCAACCTGTATTTTAAACAACCTCCAGTTCAACCGAACACCATTGAATCTCTGAAATACTCATCAGAATTTTTATATTTTGAAATCTAAATATCTTTATCTACATAAAAGTTCCATTCTTCCATACATACTGGCAAAATTCCGGACACAATTCTAGGTAGAATTTCACAATTCCACCTATTACCAACAATTTCTAAAATATCCGGGATTACCATGAACCAATCTAAAACAGAAATCATGGGTTAAGAAAAAATACTAAATTAAAACTTTGATCCCAAATGGTAAGATAAGGGGTTAAAATGTTTGGCAGTAATTATCACACCCTACTTACAAAACTATATACCACTATATAAAATCGTGATAAAAGACTTAGATAAATGGGACAAATTGCTCATTTCTTGGATAGACAGGATAAATGTATTTAATATGAATATACTGCCTTGTCTATTGTACTTATTCAGATGTCTACGGATATGGATAGAAAAATGGCTGGCTATACCCTCACCAGCAACAAGTGTTGACATTTATGAGTATGGGGAAAAAATGAGACTCCAGGGTGAATTTATCTATATCAAACTCTAATAGACGGTGTCCTATGCACATCAAAGAGCAGCGGGTACAGATTCTTCCAACCCTTATCCCTAGAGGGTTAATAATATCCAATATAGCAAGTACATTGGGAATAAAGTTCACTTTTTTATAGGTGTGCGATTCTTCCCAATTTACTTACTATATTGAATTTATCTGTACCATCCCTTGATTAAAGGGCATGTCCACCCTAATAATTTTTTTAAAATATAATGTAAGGCACCCCTGCCCACCCCCAACCGTCATGTCAGAATGTTAAAAAAAGATTTAGAATGTTACCCCTCGATCCTCTGGTGCACTGATCCAGCTCCCTGCTTTCCGGATCTTGCAAGCAGGGGCCGGACTGGCATCCACATCTGTGATTGGCTGAGAGGCAGCCATTCACATCCTAGGCTGCTGTTAATGGAGAGCGTCGCAGGAACAAAGGGTTGTAAGTAGCATTTTAAATCATTTTTTTATCAAAATAACACCGCAGTTGTGGACGGGCAGGATGCCCTACATTATGGAAAAAGGACTTAAAAGGAATGTCCAGCCTAAAAACAATTTTGTTTTAAAATGATTATCACCCCCCAAAACATCACTTTCGCGAGGTTCCTACAGTTCCAAGATCCCCCAGAGCCTGACCCTTGCCGCTCTTCTCTGTGGCTGGTGCTGACAGACGCTCCACTTCCTGGTTACAGCTCTCAGTTAGGGCGTGACGTGACATCACGCCCAATCGCCTGACAGCCACAACCAGGAAGAGAAGCATCTGTCAGCGCAGAAGTCCCCTGCTCTTGTTTTTGCTCGCTACGAGCTCGAAACATGAGAAGGGGGCATGGAATAGCTGGTGAGGGTCTGGGTCAGGTACGTAAGCTCTGGGGGATCTTTGAACTGTAGGAACCTCACTGTGTGAAAAGGAGGTTTTGGGAGGTGATAAACCCTCAAAAAAACTCTGATAATAACTAAATCCCAAGAAGGTTCTCAGCTCAGTTAGATTGCTTGAGCATGGCCAATTTAGCACAGCTGCTACCTTTTCTTGGTCAGTGGCAATGCCCTTTCCAGTTACAATGTTTCCCACCGTATACACAGATTTGCGGGCGAACTTACACTTGTCAACTGAGAGTTTCAGGAATTCCTTTTCGAAGCCGCTTGAGCACACTGAACAATCTTTTATCGTGCTCCTCCAGGGTAGAGCCAAAAACAATAATGTCATCAAGGTAAACTATACAGTTCCTTGAAATTTCCATAAGACGCTAAAACCTAACTGGAGCCCCACTTATCCCCTGAGGCATTCGGGTAAACTGGTAAACCCCCAATGGGCAAATAAAAGCTGATTTTTCCTGATCTTTAGCAGACGTAGGAATTTGGTAATATCCAGATCTTAATCAATCACTGAGAACTAAGCACTGCCATGCAAGCCATCTAGTGCCTCATCAATACGTGGCAGTGTGTACTGATCAGGAATGGTGCTCTTGTTTAGTTTTTTACAGTCCACACATAAGCAAACACCATTTTTCTTTCGAACAATAAATATAGGTGAAGTATAAGGACTTTGTGATTCCCCAATTATCTGTTGGTGTTTCATTTTTTTTAAAATAGTCTCTGACATCATCAAGTTCTTTGGGTGGTATTCGCTGAGACCTTTCTCTAATCGTGTCTTTAAGTCGTATGGTGTGCTCAGAATGTTTAGCTCACCCCACATCCATATCATCAATGGAAAATACATCACTGAACCGCGCTAATCTACTCTCCAGCATCTGTCGGTGTTCCTGGGGTTCATCAGAACCATCAAGAATAAAATTTAGCTGAGTCTCTGACACTCCCAATTTGACAGGTCTGAACATTCCATGGGGTAGCAGTGGGCTAAACATTCCACGGGGTAGCAGTGGGCTACAATCCATGGGGTAGCAGTGGGCTAAACAATCCATGGGGTAGCAGTGGGCTAAACATTCCACGGGGTAGCAGTGGGCTAAACATTCCACGGGGTAGCAGTGGGCTAACATTCCAGATGGGTACAGTGGGCTAAACTTCCAGGGTAGCAGTGGGCTAAACATTCCAGGGGTAGCAGTGGCTAAACATTCCACGGGGTAGCAGTGGGCTAAACATTACACGGGGTATCAGTGGGCTAAACATTCCACAGGGTAGCAGTGGGCTAAACATTCCACGGGGTAGCAGTGGGCTAAACATTCCATTGGGTAGCAGTGGGCTAAACATTCCACAGGGTAGCAGTGGGCTAAACTTCCACGACGTAGCAGTGGGCTAAACATTCCATTGGGTAGCAGTGGGCTAAACATTCCACGGGGTAGCAGTGGGCTAAACATTCCACGGGGTAGCAGTGGGCTAAACATTCCATTGGGTAGCAGTGGGCTAAACATTCCACGGGGTAGCAGTGGGCTAAACATTCCGTTGGGTAGCAGTGGGCTAAACTTCCACGTGTAGCATGGCTAACACCATGGGGTAGCAGTGGGCTAAACATTCCATGGGGTAGCAGTGGGCTACTGTCTGCCAGGCTGGAATTACTATTGGATGAGAGGTGATGGTTTTTACAGTGACCACATCAGTTCTAGGGCATTTGTAACGGTAGTCCTTCCTCTCCGGAACTATCTCTCAGCCATTCTTTGAAGCCTTTTCAGGGTCAGTTTCTAACAGAAAGAAACTACCACTTGAAACAGGTACAATCTCCACATAATCATAACAAACGAATGGGATGAGTCTGCAACCTTGCGCACAATAATCCTTTATTGTAACATTAGTGGCAACAAACATGAGGTGAGGAAAACACGCTCCCTAACACATTTCGTGACGATAGTCACTTCATCAGAGGGATCCAGCAGTAGAAACTTGTTAGTGCCACCCCAGCTCTCAGGTAAATGTAGTAGAATCTTTTACTCCTCTGTATTGTGCTATGTCTTAGGTGGTATACCCAGGACTTTAGTCCTTGCTAAATCACCTTGTTGGAGCTCAGGCTTCTCACTAGCTACCCTACTCCTATCTATCACTCCTGGAGTGATCTATAACAGAATCTAATCTCACATTAACTGGGCCTATCTGTTATTTGGCCTATCTGTTATTTAGGTCCCTTGGCTCTCTCCTATCCTCTAAGGAAACTCCAGGAAGTAGAAAAAGGCTGAACACATAATTGCTCTGCCTTTCATACTTTTACACAGTGGCCCCTACTGGCCAAATCCTGTCAGAACAAGAAGACTAAAGGGTAACTAGTTTATAGTTTCCTACATTAGTAATTAGAAAGCAGCTGCAGCAGCCAAGGGATAATACTTCAGCATCTGTTGCCAGTCTTTGCCTAGTACTGTGACAGTGGGTGCCTGTCTTTTCCATCTTAGAATATTGCTGTGAGACTGAGATTTATGTGTCAAAGTGACAAATTTATCGGAAAATTTTTGCCATACCTACCAACTAAGCCATGTCCACAGTGAAGCCGCACCTGTTTTAACTCGGCAGGGGTGCGCTTTACGTGCCGCCTAGAAATAATCAAGGGTGGCAAAAACCCTAGTGGCCCTGTAAATTATGTAGCTCTTATAAGGTTTTTAAGGGCTTCCTTAATATCTTTGTTTCTCAGGCTGTAAACCACTGGGTTGACCAAAGGAACCACTATTGTGTATAACAGAGAAAGAACATGTGTTATGGTCATTGATTGTTTCCAAGCAAAAGAGGCCGGACTGGCATCCACATCTGTGATTGGCTGAGAGGCAGCCATTCACATCCTAGGCTGCTGTTATGGAGAGCGCGCAGGAACAAGGTTTAAGTAGCATTTAAACATTTTATAAAAATAACACCGCAGTTGTGGACGGGCGGATGCCCTACATTATGGAAAAGGACTTAAAAGGAATGTCCAGCCTAAAAACAATTTTGTTTTTAAAATGATTATCACCCCCCAAAACATCACTTTCGGAGGTTCCTACAGTTCCAAGATCCCCCAGAGCCTGACCCTTGCCGCTCTTCTCTGTGGCTGGTGCTGACAGACGCTCCACTTCCTGGTTACGCTCAGTTAGGGCGTGACGTGACATCACGCCAATCGCCTGACAGCCACAACCAGGAAGAGAAGCATCTGTCAGCGCAGAAGTCCCCTGCTCTTGTTTTTGCTCGCTACGAGCTCGAAACATGAGAAGGGGCATGGAATAGCTGGTGAGGGTCTGGGTCAGGTACGTAAGCTCTGGGGGATCTTTGAACTGTAGGAACCTCACTGTGTGAAAAGGAGGTTTTGGGAGGTGATAAACCCTCAAAAAACTCTGATAATAACTAAATCCCAAGAAGGTTCTCAGCTCAGTTAGATTGCTTGAGCATGGCCAATTTAGCACAGCTGCTACCTTTTCTTGGTCAGTGGCAATGCCCTTTCCAGTTACAATGTTTCCCACCGTATACACAGATTTGCGGGCGAACTTACACTTGTCAACTGAGAGTTTCAGGAATTCCTTTTCGAAGCCGCTTGAGCACACTGAACAATCTTTTATCGTGCTCCTCCAGGGTAGAGCCAAAAACAATATGTCATCAAGGTAAACTATACAGTTCCTTGAAATTCCATAAGACGCTAAAACCTAACTGGAGCCCCACTTATCCCCTGAGGCATTCGGGTAAACTGGTAAACCCCCAATGGGCAAATAAAAGCTGATTTTTCCTGATCTTTAGCAGACGTAGGAATTTGGTAATATCCAGACTTAATCAATCACTGAGAACTAAGCACTGCCATGCAAGCCATCTAGTGCCTCATCAATACGTGGCGTGTGTACTGATCAGGAATGGTGCTCTTGTTTAGTTTTTACAGTCACACATAAGCAAACACCATTTTTCTTCGAACATAAATATAGGTATGTATAAGGACTTTGTGATTCCCAATTATCTGTGTGTGTTTCATTTTTTTTAAATAGTCTCTGACATCATCAAGTTCTTTGGGGGTATTCGTGAGACCTTTCTCTAATCGTGTCTTTAAGTCTGTATGGTGTGCTCAGAATGTTTAGCTCACCCCACATCCATATCATCAATGGAAATACATCACTGAACCGCGCTAATCTACTCTCCAGCATCTGTCGGTGTTCCTGGGTGTTCAGAACCATCAAGAATAAAATTTAGCTGAGTCTCTGACACTCCCAATTTGACAGGTCTGAACATTCCATGGGGTAGCAGTGGGCTAAACATTCCACGGGGTAGCAGTGGGCTAACATTCCATGGGGTAGCAGTGGGCTAAACATCCATGGGTAGCATGGGCTAAACATTCCACAGGGTAGCAGTGGGCTAAACATTCCACTGGGTAGCAGTGGGCTAAACATTCCACGGGGTAGCAGTGGGCTAAACATTCCACGCCACGGGGTAGCAGTGGGCTAAACATTCCACAGGGTAGCAGTGGGCTAAACATTCCACGGGGTAGCAGTGGACTAAACATTCCACGGGGTAGCAGTGGGCTAAACATTACACGGGGTGATCAGTGGGCTAAAATTCCAGGGTAGCAGTGGGCTAACATTCCACGACGTAGCAGGGGCTAAACATCCATGGGTAGCAGTGGGCTAAACATTCCACAGGGTAGCAGTGGGCTAAACATTCCACGAGTCAGTGGGTAAACTCCTGGGTAGCAGTGGGCTAAACATTCAGGGTAGCAGTGGGCTAAACATTCCCGGACGTAGCAGTGGGCTAAACATTCCATTGGGTAGCAGTGGGCTAAACATTCCACGGTGGGTAGCAGTCAATGGGCTAAACATTCCGTGGGTAGCAGGGGCTAAACATTCACTGGGGTAGCAGTGGGCTAAACTTCCATGGGGTAGCAGTGGGCTAAAATTCCAGGGTAGGGTAGCAGTGGGCTAAACATTCAGGCGGGGTATAGGGTAGCAGTGGGTAAAATTCCATGGGGTAGCAGTGGGCTAAAATCCAGGTGGTGGTAGCAGTGGGCTAATGTCTGCAGGCTGGGAATACTATTGGATGGAGGGTGATGGTTTACAGTGACCACATCAGTTCTAGGGCATTGGTAACGGTAGTCCTTCTCTCCGGAACTATCTCTCAGCCATTCTTTGAAGCCTTTCAGGGTCAGTTTCTAACAGAAAGAAACTACCACTGAAACAGGTACAATCTCACATAATCAAAAACGAATGGGATGAGTCTGCAACCTGTGCCACAATAATCCTTTATTGTAACATTAGTGGCAACAAACATGAGGTGAGGAAAACACGCTCCCTAACACATTTCGTGACGATAGTCACTTCATCAGAGGGATCCAGCAGTAGAAACTTGTTAGTGCCACCCCAGCTCTCAGGTAAATGTAGTAGAATCTTTTACTCTCTGTATTGTGCTATGTCTTAGGTGGTATACCCAGGACTTTAGTCCTTGCTAAATCACTGTTGGAGCTCAGGCTTCTCACAGCTACCCTACTCTATCTATCACTCCTGGAGTGATCTATAACAGAATCTAATCTCACATTATACTGGGCTTGTATTTGGCCTATCTGTTATTTAGGTCCCTTGGCTCTCCTATCCTTAAGGAAACCCAGGAAGTAGAAAAAGGCTGAACACATAATTGCTCTGCCTTTCATACTTTTACCACAGTGCCCCCTGGCCAAATCCTGTCAGAACAAGAAGACTAAAGGGTAACTAGTTATAGTTTCTACATTAGTAATTAGAAAGCAGCTGCAGCAGCCAAGGGATAATACTTCAGCATCTGTTGGCAGTCTTTGCCTAGTACTGTGACAGTGGGTGCCTGTCTTTTCCATCTTAGAATATTGCTGTTGAGACTGAGATTATGTGTCAAAGTCAAAATTTACGGAAAATTTTGCCATACCTACCAACTAAAGCCATGTCCACAGTGAAGCCGCACCTGTTTTAACTCGGCAGGGGTTCGCTTTACGTGCGCCTAGAAATAATCAAGGGTGGCAAAAACCCTAGTGGCCCTGTAAATTATGTAGCTCTTATAGGTTTTTAAGGGCTTCTTAATATCTTTGTTCTCAGGCTGTAAACCATTGGGTTAACCAAAGGAACCACTATTGTGTATAACAGAGAAAGAACATGTGTTATGGTCATTGATTGTTTCCTTTGGGGAATCACATAGATAGCAATGATAGTCCCATAAAATATGGACACCACAGCCAGGTGGGAGCTGCAGGTGGAGAAGGCTTTCTGTCTGCCAGTACTGGACTTGATCTTTAGGATTTCATATACAATATAGACATAAGATACAATGATGATTATTATTGGGAACAAAGTGAAAGGGACGGACAGTGCAATATTTTCCATTTTCACTAGGAATGCGTCTGAGCAAGAAAGTTCAAATATAGGAGCAACGTCACAGAAAAAGTGGTCAATGGGATTACGTTTACAGAACTTCAATGTACTTATATTGATCACAGAAATCAATACCATACCAATGGCAACCAGCCATGACATGAACACGAATTTAACACAAACACTGTGGTTCATGATAGAGTTGTAAAGCAGAGGGTTACAGATGGCCAGATATCTATCATAGGACATTATTGTTAGAAGGATTAACTGAAATGTTTCAAAGCAACCCAAAAAATATAATTGAGTAAAACATCCAACAAGGGACATTGTAACTACTTTATGTATTATTGTTTGGAGCATGATGGGAACAATATTTGTCGTTTCCAGAAGGTCGGATAAGGACAGTTGTTGGAGGAAGAAGTACATGGGGGTCTGGAGATTCTGATTGGTTGACACCAACACTATGATGAGGACATTTTCCCAGACTGTCAGAATGTACATCAAAAGGAACAGGGTGAAGAGCGGAATCCTGAAGTTATGGAGATTCTGGAATCCCAAGAGAGAAATCTCAGTGATCGATGTCTGGTTCTTATCCATTGTCTGAGGGGAAAGCATATTGTAGAATATAAGGATTTATTTATTAGACAAACAGTAAAGTTATGTTAAGCTCTTTAACGTCTGTTAAATCTAATCATATTTTTGTGTATTTTATTTAAAATGCATGTCCACCCCCAACTATAACATGCCCACTGTGTAGTGTTAAAAGAGCCCTACATTTCCCTTCTGCTCCATATGGTCGCTCTGCAGGGCCTGATGAAAGTCCAGAGAAATGAAGAGTAGGAGCCTGTTGGTAATCCGTATATGTGCCACTTCCTGCTCCTCTGAGAGATTTGTAACATGCACAGTGGAGCTGAGTTTCAACCAATCACAGACACGGTTGCCCCATCCATTTGGAAGAGCAGCAGAAGGGGCCAGGAACAAGGGGACTATGTCTGGTGAGTACCTTTAGCTGCTGATTTCTGTTTTTTAAACCTAGTGAGTTCTAGGTTTGGGGGCTTTCCAACCTTTGAAGGAATTTATCTGTTTCAATTAGATCAACTGGACTTGAAGTTTAGTTCTTGAAGACGTTTCGCTAGTCATCCGACTGGATCTCTCAATTCAGAATGACTTGTACAAGAATCTGTGGCAATTATGTACCCTGGAAAATCCCAATTAGCATATCACAGCCAGGTGTTAAGGGTGTGATTGGATAGTGGCTAAGAGGTGTTATAGGAACGCCCAGGGTAAGGTGTCAAAACAGCATTTTACATGGCAGACAGTTGGTGTTTTTAGAACTAAACTTCAAGTCCAGTTGATCTTATTGAATACAACAGATATACCATGACCTGGATGAATTAGAACATTCACAAGCATATTTGAAAGGAATTGTGTTTTTGGGGGTGGAGATTCCCTTTAAAATCTCCTTATTTATTTTGCTTTTGTACCTTTGGTAACAGTGTCAATTTCACTGCACTGCATTACATTTAGGGTCTATTTATATTGTTTATTGATGGCCACATTCCATGAGTGTGGAAATCTGTGTTTCCTGGTTTGCTCAAAACCATATAGTGAATAATTGGACAAAATCTGAAACTATTCATAGTGTAAAGAATGACACGGATCCCTGAAAAACTGCTCTATATGACCAATGCACTATCGAATTGTGGTCATGTATGTTCTTCACATAAATACATTAAGCAGAACACAGTAGAAAGTAGAATAAAACTACGTATACAACGTATATGACCTTTTATATACTCAACATCATAAGAGAATTTCAGTCAAAATAATTTATTGGATAGGATTGTAGAATAAAGTTCAGAGGATGGATTGGTAAAAATGTGTTAATAAAGTTCTTCCCCAAGTTCTTGTTCTTACACTCATCCAGGTGTGCTGAAAAGATAAAGTGCTCTCCTCCCACTGATCATTAGATATCTACAATTCTCTGTACCATCCCCGAACCATGTATACTAATCAGCAGATTAATAATCTCATTCTTTATTTCATGATGTCTGCATAATCCTCATCTGGGTAAGCCACCCATGCGGCAGAGCTGTGGAGCGAGGCATTGGATGCGGAATCGCAGCTGCCGGCGACAAGGTAGGAGATAGGCGGACTGAGTGATAAACCGAGGTAAGAGTTTCTCAGGCTTTTTTAAAGCATAATCTCGGTTTTATACTCGAGTAATACGGTATATAAGTCTTATACCTTGTTGTACAGTCTATACGTTGATCCTACGTTGCTTGTTCTACTTTCTAACGTGTTCTGACTAAGTATTTAATGTTGGAGAACATACATGAACCACCATTAGACCATAAGGCATTTTTTCAGGGATCCGTGTCATTCGTTATACTATGAATAAGTTTTTGAGATTTTTGGCCAATTATTACTATATGGTTTTTGAACAACCAGAAAACCAGATTTCCAAAACCCTGGAATGTGGTCATCAAATAACCACATAAATAGAACCCTAAACAGAATGCTGTGCGTGAAATTGAAACCTTTAACCACAGTATTCACAACAGAAATAAATAAGATAAATTTTAAAGGGAATCTCCACCCCCAGAAACACAATTCCTTTCAAATATGCTTGTGAAGTTCTCTTCATCCGGGTCATGGTATTATCTGTAATATTATTCATCCGGGTCATGGTATATCTGTAATATTCATTCATCCAGGTTCATGGTATATCTGTATATTCATTCACCGGGTCACGTATATCTGTAATATCATCCATCCAGGTCACGGTATTGTTATTATTCATTCTCCAGGTCACGGATAATCTGTATATTCATTATCCAGGTCACGGTATATCTGGAATATTCAAGTCATCCAGTCATGGTTATATCTGTAATATTCATCCATCCAGGTCATGGTATATCGTATATACATTCATCCAGGTCTCATGGTAATATCTGTAATATTCATCTCCAGGTCATGGTATATCTGATATACATTCATCCAGGTTCATGGAATTCTGGAATATTATCCATTCCAGGTCACGGTTATCGTATATTCATCCATCCGGTCATGAATATCTGTTATATTCTCCATCCAGGTACGGTTATATCTGTAAATATTCATCCATCAGGCCCACGGTAATATGTAATATTCATTCATCCCAGGTCACGGTATATCTGTAATATTCTCCATCCGTCACGGTTTTATATCTTAATATTCATCCAATCCAGGTCATGGTCATACTGTAATATTCATCCATCCAGGTTCGGTGTATCTGTAAATATTCATCCTCCAGGTCATTGGTATATATCTTGTAATTTCATCCATACAGGTCATGGTATACTGAATTATTCTATCCATCCGGTCATGGTATATCTGTAATATTCATTCTCCAGGTCCATGGTATATCTGTAATTATTCATCCATCCAGGTCATGGTTAATCTGTTAATATTCATTCACTCCAGTCATGGTATATCTGTAATATCATTCATCCAGTCACGGTATATCTGGTATATTCATTCATCCATGTCATGGTATTATCTGTAAATCATCCATCCAGGTATGTATATCTGTAATATTATTCATCCAGGTCATGGTATATCTGTAATATTCATCCATCCAGGTCATGGTATATCTGTAATATTCATTCATCCAGGTCATGGTATATCTGTATATTCATTCCTCAGGGTCATGGATTATCTGTAATGAATTTCATCCATCCAGGTCATGGTATATCTGTAATATTCATTCTCCAGGTCACGGTTATATCTGTAATATTCACCATCCAGGCCATGGTATATCTGTAATATTCATCCATCCAGGTCATGGTATATCTGTTATTCATTCATCCAGGTCATGGTTAGTGTAATATCATCCTCCAGTCGGTATCTCTGTAATATTCATCCACCCAGGTCAGGTATATCTGTAATATTCATCCACCAGGTCACGGTATATCTGTAATATTCATCATCCAGGTTAT
Source organism: Hymenochirus boettgeri (assembly GCA_019447015.1). Taxonomy (NCBI): domain Eukaryota; kingdom Metazoa; phylum Chordata; class Amphibia; order Anura; family Pipidae; genus Hymenochirus; species Hymenochirus boettgeri. Next base: position 270,678,024 of record CM033471.1, on the reverse strand, counting down.
GTGTTATATCTGTAATATTCATATCATCCGGTCATGGTAATCTGTACATTTCATCCAGTCCAGGTATCATTGTATATCTGTAATATTCATCCATCCAGGTCATGGTATATCTGTAATATTCATCCATCCAGGTCATGGTATATCTGTAATATTCATCCACCAGGTCATGGTTATCTGTAATATTAATCCATCCAGGTCATGGTATATCTGTAATATATTAATTCACCAGGTCATGGTATATCTGTATATTCATCCATCCAGGTCATGGTATAATCTGTAATATTCATCCATCCAGGTCACGGTATATCTGTAATATTCATCCATCCAGGTCATGGTATATCTGTATATTCATCCATCCAGGTCATGGTAATCTGTAATATTCATTCCAATTCAGGTATGATATCTGTAATATTCATCATCCAGGTCATGGTTATTATATCTGTATAATATCGTATTCATCCATTCCAGGTCACGGTATATCTGTAATAGTCATTCATCCAGGTCATGTATATCTGTAATCTTCTCCATCCAGGTCCATGGTATATCTGAATATTCATTCATCCAGGTCATGGTATATCGTAATATCATTCCATCCAGGTCATGGTATTACTGTGAATTTCATTCATCCAGGTCATGGTATATCTGTAATATTCATCATCCAGGTCATGGTATATCTGTAATATTATTCATCCAGGTCATGTATATCTGTAATATTCATCCATCCAGGTCATGGTATATCTTAATATTCATTCATTCAGTCATGTGTATATCGTAATATGTCATTCATCAGGTATGCGTATATCTGTAATATCACATCCAGTCCATGGTATATCTGTTTGTGTTCAATAGACAACTGGACTGAAGTTAGTTCTAACACCATCGTCTGCCTGTACAGCTGTTTTAACACCTTATCTGGGACGTTCCTATAGACACCTCTTAGCCACTATCCAATCACGCCTTAAACACCTGGCTGTGATATGCTAATTGGGATTTTCCAGGGTACATAATTGCCACAGATTCTTGTACAAGTCATTCTGAATTGAGGAAAGCCAGTCGGATGACTAGCGAAAGCTTCAAGACACAACTTCAAGTCCGGTTGATCTAATTGAAACAGATAAATTCCTTCAAAGGTTGGAAAGCCCCAACCTAGAACTCACTAGGTTTAAAAAACAGAAATCAGCAGCTAAAGGTACTCACCAGAAACATAGTCCCCTTGTTCCTGGCCCCTTCTCTGTTCTTCCAAATTGTGGGGCAAACCGTGTCTGTGATTGGTTGAAACTCAGCTCCACTGTGCATGCACAAATCTCTCACAGGAGCAGGAAGTGCACATATCGGATTACAAACAGGCTCCGGACTTTCATCGCCTGATCAAGCGACAATATGGAGCAGAAGGGAAATGTAGGGCTCTTTTAACACTACACAGTGGGCATGTTATGTGGGGGTGGACATGCATTTTAAATAAAATCCACAAAAATATAAATATGATTATATTTAACAGGAAAAGCTTAACATAAATTTACTGTTTGTCTAATAAATAAATCCTTATATTCTACAATATGCTTTCCCCCAGACTGGATAAGAACCAGACATTCGATCACTGAGGATTCTCTCTTGGATATTCCAGAATCCATAACTTCAGGATTCCGCTCTTCACCCTGTTCCTTTTGATGTACATTCTGACAGTCTGGGAAAAAGTCTCATCATAGTGTTGGTGTCAACCAATCAGAATCTCAGACCCCATGTACTTCTTCCTCCACAACTGTCCATATCCGACCTTCTGGAAACGCAAATATTGTTCCCACATGCTCCAAACATAATACATAAAGTAGTTACAATGTCCCTGTTGGATGTTTACTCAATATATTTTTTTGGTTTGCTTTGTAAATTTCAGTTAATCCTTCTAACAATAATGTCCTATGACAGATATCTGGCCATTTGTAACCCTCTCGTTTATTATCATGACACACCCAGTGTTTGTGTTAAATTCGTGTTCATGTCATGGCTGGTTGCCATTGGTATGGTATTGATTTCTGTGATCAATATAAGTACATTGAAGTTCTGTAACGTAATCCCATTGACCAATTTTCTGTGAGTTGCTCCTATATTCGAACTTTCTTGCTCAATCATCCTAGTAAAATGGGAAAAATGCACGTGTCCCTTTCACTTTGTTCCCAATAATATCATCATTGTATCATAGTCTATATTGTATATGAAATCCTAAAGATCAAGTCCAGTGCTGGCAGACAGAAAGCCTTCTCCCCCTGCAGCTCCCACCTGGCTGTGGTGTCCATATTTTTATGGGACTATCATTGCCTATCTATGTGATTCCAAGGAACAATCAATGACCATAACACATTTCTTCTCTGTTATACACAATAGTGGTTCTTTGGTAACCCAATGGTTTACAGCGGAGAAACAAAGATATTAAGGAAGCCCTTAAAAACTATAAGAGCTACATAATTTTAAAGGGCCACTTCTAGGGGTTTTGCTGCTAAGCGAACTTTTAAATGTCACCTTGATTATTCTAGGGGCACTAAAGCGCACCCCTGCCAGTTAAAAACGGGTGGTGGCTTCACTGTGGACATGGTCTTGTTGGTAGTAAAGAACCCAGACCCTACCCCAAAGGTTCTCAAAACTCACTGACTGATGTGACACACACAAAAATCTAGTCTGGCACAGAGTCACTGGCACCCACTGTCACAGAAGGGAACAAAAGCTGCAACAGTATGTAAGTATTACCCTTGCGCTGCAGCTGCTTTCTAATTACTAATGATAGAAACTATAAACTAGTTACCCTTTAGTCTTCTTGTTCTGACAGGATTTGGCCGTAGGGGCGCTGTGGTAAAAGTAGAAAAGGCGAGCAATTATGTGTTCAGCCTTTTTCTACTTTCCTGGAGTTTCCTTAGAGGATAGGAGAGAGCCAAGGACCTAAAAAATAGATAGCCCAGTAAATGTGAGATTAGATTCTGTTATAGAACACTCCAGGAGTCATAGGAGTAGGGTAGCTGTGAGCAAGCCTGAGCTCCAACAAGGAGATTTAGCAAGACTAAAGTCCGGGTTTACCACCTAAGACATAGTACAATACAAGAGGAGTAAAAGATTCTACTACATTACCTGCGAGCTGGGGTGGCACTAACAAGTTTCTACTGCTGGATCCCTCTGATGAAGTGACTATCGTCACGAAATGCGTCAGGGAGAGGTCTCTCAAGCGTGTTTTCCTCACGTACACATTTGTCTGCACTAATGTTACAATAAAGGATTATTGTGCACAAGGTTGCAGCTCATCCATCGTTGTTAAGATCTGTGGAGATTGTACCTGTTTCAAGTGGAAGTTTCTTTCTGTTAGAAACTGACCCTGAAGAGGCTTCAAAGAATGGCTGAGAATGTTCCTGAGAGAAAGGACTACCGTTACCAATGCCCTAGAACTGATGTGGTCACTGTAAAAAACATCACCTCTCATTCAATAGTAATTCCAGCTGGCAGACAGTAGCCCACTGCACCCCGTGGAATGTTTAGCCCACTGCTACCCCGTGGAAGTTTAGCCCATGCTACCCATGGAATTTTTAGCCCACTGCTACCATGGATTTAGCCCACTGCTACCGTGAATGTTTAGACCACTGCTACCCTGTGGAATGTTTAGCCCAGACTACCCCAAGTGAATGTTTAGCCCACTGGCTACCCAATGGAATGTTTAGCCCACTGCTACCCATGGAATGTTTAGCCCACTGCTACCCCATGGAACTGTTTAGCCCACTGCTACCCCATGGAATGTTTAGCCCACTGCTACCCCATGGAATGTTTGCCACGCTACCCCATGGATTGTTTAGGCCACTGTACCCCCATGGAATGTTTAGCCCACTGCTACCCCATGGAATGTTTAGCCCACTGCTACCCCATGGAATGTTTAGCCCACTGCTACCCCATGGAATGTTTAGCCCACTGCTACCCCATGGAATGTTTAGACCTGTCAAATTGGGAGTGTCAGAGACTCAGCTAAATTTTATTCTTGATGATTCTGATGAACCCCAGGAACACCGACAGATGCTGGAGAGTAGACTAGCGCGGTTCAGTGATGTATTTCCATTGATGATATGGATGTGGGTGAGCTAAACATTCTGAGCACACCATACGACTTACTTAAAGACACGATTAGAGAAAGGTCTCAGCGAATACACCCAAAGATCTTGTATGATGTAGAGACTATTTAAAAAAATATGAAACACCAACAGATAATTGGGGAATCACAAGTCCTTAACTTCACCTATATTTATTGTCCAAAAGAAAAATGGTTGTTTGTTATGTGTGGGACTATAGAAAACTAAACAAGAGCACCATTCCTGATCAGTACACACTGCCACGTATTGATGAGGCTGATGCTTGCATGGCAGTGCTTAGTTCTCAGTGATTGATTAAGATCTGGATATTACCAAATTCCTACGTCTGCTAAAGATCAGGAAAAATCAGCTTTATTTTGCCCATTGGGGGTTTACCGTTTACCCGAATGCCTCAGGGGATAAGTGGGGCTCCAGTTAGGTTTAGACGGTTTATGGAATTTCAAGGAACTGTATAGTTACCTTGTGAATTTTTATTGTTTTGGCTCTACCCTGGAGGAGCACGATAAAGATTGTTCAGTGTGCGCTCAAGCGGCTTCGAAAAGGAATTCCTTGAAACTCTCAGTTGACAAGTGAAGTTTGCCCGCAAATCTGTGTAACGGTGGAAACATTGTAACTGGAGAGGGCATTGCCACTGACCAAGAAAAGGTAGCAGCTGTGCTAAATTGGCCATGCTCAAGCAATCTAACTGAGCTGAGAACCTTCTTGGGATTTAGTTATTATCGGAGGTTTATTGAGGGTTTATCACCCCCCAAAACCTCCTTTTCACACAGTGAGGTTCCTACAGTTCCAAGATCCTCAGAGCTTACTTACCTTCCCGGACCCTCACCGGCTATTCCACATCCCCTGCTCCTGTACCAGCCGTGTGCAAAGCAAAAAAGGAGCAGGGGACTTCTGCGCTGACAGATGCTTCTCTTCCTGGTCGCGGCTGTCAGGCGATTAGGCGTGATGTCACGTCACGCCCTAACTAACAGGAAGTGGAGGGTCTGTCAGCACCAGCCACAGAGAAGAGCGGCGAGGGTCAGGCTCTGGGGGATCTTGGAACTGTAGGAACCTTGCGAAAGTGATGTTTGGGGGGTGATAATCATTTTAAAACAAACTTGTTTTTAGGCTGGACATTCCTTTTAAGTCCTTTTTCTGTAATGTAGGGCGTCCCGCCCATCCACAACTTCGGTGTTATTTTTTATCCATTAGCAGCAGCCTAGGATGTGAATGGCTGCCTCTCAGCCAATCACAGATGTGGCTGCCGGTCCACTGCTTGCAAGATCCGGAAAGCAGGAGCTGGATCAGTGCACCAGAGGGATCGAGGGGATAATTCTAAATCTTTTTTTAACATTCGACATGACGGTTGGGGGGGGCAGGGGTGCCTTACATATATTTTAAAAAAAAGTGTGGGGGACATGCCCTTTAATCAAGGGATGGTACAGATAAATTCAATATAGTAAGTAAATTGTGATGAATCGCACACCTATAGAAAATTGAACTTTCTTCACAAGAAGAAGTCTTTCATCACGATTTTATATAGTGGTATATAGAGATGTCCGAACTTCTTGTATTTTCGAAAATTCCCAAAAATACGAGAAAACTCGTAATTTCGAAAATTCGTAAGTTCGGAAGTTCGGAAGGCGGAAAATCCGGAAAATCCAGAAAAATCCGCCGTTCGCGAACGTGATAAATCTGCGGCGGATCCGGGTTCGGATCCCCGCACCGGCCATCCCTAGTGGTATACAGTTTTGTAAGTAGGGTGTGATAATTACTGCCAAACATTTTAACCCCTTATCTTACCATTTGGGATCAAAGTTTTAATTTAGTATTTTTTCTTACCCCATGATTTCTGTTTTAGATGGTTCATGGTAATCCGGATATTTTAGAAATTGTGGAATAGGTGGAATTGTGAAATTCTACCTAGAATTGTGTCCTGAATTTTGCCACTATGTATGGAAGAATGGAACTTTTATGTAGATAAAGATATTTAGATTTCAAAATATAAAAATTGTGATGAGTATTTCAGAGATTCAATGGTGTTCGGTTGAACTGGAGGTTGTTTGAAATACAGAACTGGTTGAGTTTTTCTCTGTAATTAATTAATAATTACAGAGAATATATTATATATTATTATTATATATATATATTATATATATATAAACATATCCAAAATACATTAAAAAGTTAAATAGCGGGCACCCCACACCAGTTGATCCAAACAGAACACTACAAAAATGTCACAGACCCAGACAGTCAGGTCAGACAAGGAAGGGTAAATTTACAAGCCTATAACTTAAGATTCAAAGAAGCTAGAGACATTATCTTATGCATGCTGTAAAGATACGATATATCTATTTTAAAGGGTATGTCCACCCTTCAGAAAAAATTTTTAGCAGCCAATCACAGACGCGGCTGCCGGGAGTTCAGTGCGGCGGAGGCAAGAGGGAAGGTAAGTAATGTTCTGGGCATTTTCTGATATTACAAACATAGCGGTTGGGGCTGGGGGGACAGGGGAAATGTTTGCTAAAAAAGATTTTACACTAGGGGGAGGGAATCCAAATCAGGAGGGAGAGAGAAGGGATGCAGTACGCATGCCAATTCTCGGGCCAGGTAGGAGGCAGAGTCCTATAGGACTCTGCTATCCTCCTGGTGGGAGTTTTTTGGTACTTTGGGGGGGGACTACAGGAAACCTTATGGAGCTGGGATGTAGGTAAGGATTAAACTACACTACATGATGGGGCCAGTAGTGGGCGGGATTATAGTTTTGGGGGTGGACATGCCCTTTAGAGGAACTCCCCTATGAACCCCTAATAGGGAGGAGTTAGGGGTATGTGTTCATGATGTGCTCCTGTAAATATATGTACCTGAATAGAGATTAATGTATTTCACATAAATAAATATTTAAATAATAAATAATTACTGACTTCCTATTTACGACCAGGACCGTAATAGAGACCTCTATGGCTTGCTGCCTTGACTCAGCGCCTGGGGTTGATTCAGCGTTGTGTGGCTGGTGTGTGGCAGGTGAGGTATTACAGAGAGAGCAGCTGCAGTAGACTCCAAAACAGGAGACGAGCGCCCATTGGTGCATTGCCCTGATGAGTCTAGACTCTGTAGAGGGGATGATGACTAATATAGATATATAGAGTAAAAAAAGTAGCATCACTCACTACCACCCTCTCTAATGGCTACACAATACTTCCCTCTGATGAAAGGATGCAGGATTCTTTAGCTTTGTTATTTTATTGAGCCTGGCACCCCTATATCCTTGGAACAACATACAAAAGGCAGGTACACACACTAACACTAAAGAGCAGATACAACCATTGTAGTTTGTAGGACAACGAATGGTCACTGTCGGCCTTGGGATCTTTGGAAATACCCGAAAATGCCATCGGCTACAGCTACTTAAAGTATAGAGAGTCGTCCGTGCTGGGGTAATCTGCAGTCCTGAGTGTTTTTCTATGCATTACAGGGAGAAGGCTCAGGACTGTGCAGAGGAATAAAAACATGGTGATAACTACCGTGCCACTGGGCTGTCCATTCAATTATTAAGTTATAAGGATTCTGGGAATGTGGGGAGTCTACCCAATTTTTAACAGAATTTAAAGAATTTTATCATCTAAATAACAAGTTAACTGTAATATTAATAAATAAAGGTAAATAAGAACGCATAAAAATGCTTTACTTGATTTTGTTCTGTTGTTGCTGTGATAGGAGGATAGAGCTGTCAATCACAAGGAGCAGCAGACTATGTGATGTAACAATGTCATGTGACCACACACTCGGGCACCTCCTCTCACTTGTGGTTTGCTCAGAGTCAAGATTGAGAGGTAACCTGACCAATCCAAGATAAGCCTCTTGTACTGGGGGTTGGGCAGGCAGCTACTCATGGAGATCACAGTCGGCTAAGGAAAATGTAATTGTACAGCACAAGGTAATAAATCCCATTTTATTGTCAATGGGATGGAGCTGCCACACTGCAATACAACTGCACTGTAAGGGGCACATTTCCCTTCACACCTTGTGTCCCTTTTCCCCACAAAACAAAGGACACACTTTTTTCACTCACCTCTCTTTTCCATGGGTCATTTTTGCAAACAAAAAGTTTTTTTGACATGTGTGTCAATAATTAAATTGGCGATTGCAGTAAAAAAATAATGAATGTGAGATGATGTTCCCCATTGTTAAAGGGGAAGTTGATGCGATAGGCGCTAAAGGGGGGAATTTAAAGCATCTCTAATGGCTGTTACATTTTAAAGGAGAATAAAGGAAATCATTATAAATTTATAAAACCGATGCAGGATCAGCTGATTGTAGGACATTTTTACATAACCAACATTCCCATTATAAAGGTAAACTCTTCTTACAATTGGAAGAGGGGTGTTTCTAGGTTTTTTGACCACTGAAACAACTTTTAAATGCGCTATTAGCAGATGGGGGGTGGTACGTGAAAGCAGGCATGGCTTCATCAGGGAACACTAGGCGTTGCTTGTGGAGGGTGGGTATTGGTAGGCTGACTACACTGACTGGAGGCTGACTTAACACTGATTGAGCCTTAAAGAAGAGCCTTAACACCCCTCAAGAAAGATTCCAGTATCACCATTACACGGCAGACAAGGGAAGATGCACAGTGGTACTTAACTCCTCAGACTACCATGATAAGGTGACCATGCTCCTGGCCGATAACAACACATATGAGGCTTTAACAAGGGATCCCACCAGCCGGTACAAGAAAAGGGTCATAGACTACTACAACAGCTGCAAAAGGATAAGCCATTGACCGACGCAATGTATCATCGCCTCTACCCTGGTGAGGCACATCCATGCATATATGGACTCCCAAAGATACATAAGGAAGGGGCCCACTAAGACCTATAGTCAGCGCATCAACTCTGTAACATACAAGGTGGCAAAATACCTAGCTAACATCTTAGGACCATTGGTGGGTTCTAAGCATCACATCCGAACTCTCAGGATTTCACCAACAAGATTGAAGATATAGTACTCGGTTAGAGAAGAAACTATGGTATCCTATGATGTGGACATCTCTCTTCCTGTATACCCACCAAGGAGGCTGTTGACATGGTGAGAAAACGGCTGGCCAAGACAGCACTTTACCAGCAGAAACTGATCTCAACCCAGAACAGGTGTGTTCCTTACTGGACTTGTGCCTGAATACCACCTATTTCAAATACAGGATAAGTCTATAAGCACAAAACACGGATGTGCTATGGGATCTCCAGTTTCACCCATGTTGCCAACCCTTACATGGAGGAGGTAGAAAAAACTGGCGCTTAATACCTTTAAGGGCATAGCACCCAGCCACTGTTCAGATATGTGGATGACACCGTGGTTAAAATCCACCAGAAGGAAGTCAAGCTTTCACAGAACACATATGAGGTAGACCAAAACATCAAATTTACAAGGGAAGATACAAAACAACAAACTGGCTTTCTTGGACTGCTTGGTAGAAGTCAGGAGAATGGTAAACTGGAAGTAGAGGTTTACAGAAAACCAACACACACCGATCAGTATTTGATGTTTGACTCCCACCACCCTTAGATCACAAGCTGGGGGTCATCAGAACCCTGCAACACAGAGCTGAGAACACATCCCACTAGCACAGAGGCGAAGGCTAAAGAAATGAAACATCTCAGAGGAGCCCTTAAAACTTGTGGATATCCAGACTGGGCCTTTGTCAAAAGAAGCGAAGAAAGAAAAAGAACACGAATACCAACATTGAAGGTGAAAGCAAGACAGGAGAAAGAACATGGTCATCCCATATGTAGCAGGGGTCTTGAGAAAACAAGAAGAGTTTTCAAAAAAACACGTATCCCTGTCTGCTTTAAACCGAGCACCAGCTGAGGCAGCAATTGGTACATCCGAAAGACCCATACCGAAACACTAGAAAAGCGACATCATATACGCAGTGCGTGCAGTGAAGATGCTCTGATTTGTATGTGGGGGAGACCAAACAACAACTGCATCAACGTATGGCCCAGCACAGAAGAGCCAATTCCTCAGGTCAGGACTCAGCCGTGTACCTGCATCTTAAGGATAAAGGACATACCTTTGAAGATTGTAATGTTAACATATTGGCAAAGGAACGTGGACTGGTTCAAGAGAGGTGTTAGGAGGCCATTTATGTGAAAATAAAGAAACCAAGCCTAAATAGAGGTGGGGGGGTTCACACATCTGTCTGCCATGTACAGTGCTGTTTTGACACCTTACTCTGGGCATTCCTATAACACCTCTTAGCCACTATCCAATCACGCCCTTAACACTTGGCTTGTGATATGCTAATGGGATTTTCCAGGGTACATAATTGCACAGATTCTTGTACAAGTCATTCTGAATTGAGAAGCCAGTCGGTTGACTAGCGAAATGTCTTCAAGAACTAAACTTCAAGTCCAGTTGATCTAATTGAATACAACAGATATACCATGACCTGGATGAATGAGAAACTTCACAAACAAAAATCGTATTGTTACTTAAAGCTCTGAATCTCAACGATACCAGATATGTTTAGGTATCCACTACATCCTGTCCAGGAGATCAAACAGCACAAAATTTTACAGCAAATTGAAATGTACATACACTTCTAACAGTCAAGTAGATAACTACCAATAAACTAAAATACCCCCAAAAGTGAAATGGTTTTAGAAACTACATAACCCAAGGGTTTTAGAATTAGTGTGTTTTTTGATCAAAATGCAAATACCTGGACACAGCTGTGGGCGTTATTTCACAGAAAAAATGAGTGGAAAGTACAACGCGAATATGAAAGCATATACCTCTTCTGAATAAAACGGTATGCTACATGCATGGGTACACATCGGAGATGGCCACCAACTAGCCCTGAAGGGAGGGGGGAATGTGCCCCTGTGTGACAGCACCCATGCGTGCAATGCTGTTAATTTGTGTGATGCTTGTTTAAAGCCTCATTGGGTATTGCATTTGCATAAGGGCTACCGTGTAAATATGGAAATTACCCAGAAGACTCTCTTACTTTTATCTGCTTATGACCAGGGAGCTCCAGAGATTTATTGAGAGGGAAATGGCATGGGAGTGATTTGCTCTGGGGCTGCTTTCCCTGGCAGTGCTACTGCTAGTGAAATACTGTTAAAAGGCCTCATTGAAGGTAAAGCATTTGCTCAAGGACTACTTTGCACACATGCAAATTACCCAGAAGTCTGTAATTCTGGCTCAGATTACATAAACTATTACATATTAAATGAAAACAAAACCTAAATTACAAAGGCAGCTCCACAGATCCTATAACTGTCACTTAGTAAAACCAGAATTCTCTCACCTTTAGATTCAGCTTCTTATCGTAGAATAATCTGTAATGTCACTGCTGCTTTCTAGTGTTGCCTCTTCCTAGTGGTCACAGACACAAAACTCCTTCTGCACATGCTCACTAGAAACCTGTGTGATGTATCACCTATCTTATGCTAAGCTGCCCATAACAGTTCACCCCAAAGTCCCCACCTGCCAATGTTTCCCAGCCAATCATCAGAGAGCAGTGAAAATGATTCGGGAGATGATTGTGCTCAAGTAGAAAGCAGGGAAGCTGTGGAACCCTTTGCGTATATATTTATGAAGCAACATGTTAACCCTTTATATTTGTGAGCAATTCTGTAGCAAATGCTGTGTCTTTTTATGTGTTTACTTATTGTGCATTGGTAATCTGTCTGTTAACCACAATATATTTGTATTTTTCTACCATTATTTTCACTAAGTACGGTATGGGCAGTGAATTAATTATCCTTTGCTGTTATTATTTTTAGGGAGATGGGAAAGTGTACAAGTATAGAAGCAACACGGTGCAGGGCTGCAGGGGGAGGATAATATAGTGACTCTGATCCCAGCACAGCTCTGTGCAAAGCGTTTCTCAATACTGTACTTATTCAAAGGGAAGTGTTGGAGGGTAGGAAGTGGAACATAATAAAGTGAACCTGATCTCAGCATAAATCTGCACAATGCATATTTCATCAAAGAATATCACTCAGAGGCCAAATAAGAGTTATAGAGAAATTTTACTGGCACACGTGGAGAATACATCATACATTTAGAGAAGTGTATACAGCATTCTACAGTATCTCAGTATAGTTTTGACAACCATTTAAAGGGTAGTCCAGTTCACAGGTAGCACCCAAGTCTACTCCTTTGCAGTGATCTTTAGTCCAATCAAAATGACCGTTCTAATAACGCATGATAAGTGACATATTGTGCTTATTTCCAATATGACTAAGTGACCGCAGAGGAGGCAGGATTTTACATATATGGACCATACACTTTGCAATTGATTATCCAAGATACTCTGCCGTTGTTATGAATTTAGATTGGCAAATAACAAAGCTATCTAAATCTGAAGCTATAGGCTTGTGAAATACCCAGTAGGTACAGATAAATGAGTAAAGATGTCATTTATGCCACTGTTGTGACTTTAGGATCTTGAGGTGAAACTGAAAATGTTTTTTAAAATGTAGAATTTTCAGGATTATATTTAGACTTATTTGAAATGTACCAGGCCAAAGGGAGAGAACAGTGTTATCCAATATTAACTGGACCTATTAATTTATCAATTTAACCACTTTGCTTTAATTAGAGGCTACTGATGAAATATCAGGAATCCATATAGATCATCTGCATTAAACTGATGATCTCTTAACCTTTGTTGAAACCTAAAACACACAGGGCCTGATTTACTCACGCGTGCTGTGCTAAAAATAGGGGTAAAAATTGTGCTAACCTATATTGAATAAGGTAGTGCAAGTTTAACTCCATATTTGCAATGGCTGCACCAGTTTTACAAAAGACACCAGTGAAACTGGTGCAATTATTTAATAAAGGATTGCATCACTTTTAACTCCAACATTTAAGACCACTAATGGCTAGTCTGAAAGTGGTGCTTGGGTAAAATTCCTTTTGGGATTTCCCACAAGGTGCAAATCAGTATTAATACTGAAAGCCATATTTGCCATAGCAATTTGTGGCTCTGGGTAAATGAGGCCCACAATATCCTAGGTTTAAAAATAGACATCTCCTACGCTTGTGAAGGTTCTCATTCATCCCGGTCATGTTATATCTGTTGTATTCAATTAGATCAACTGGACTTGAAGTTTACTTGACATTTCGCTAGTCATCGACTGGATCTCTCAATTCAGAATGACTTGTACAAGAATCTGTACAAGAATCTGTGGGCAATTAAATCCCAATAGCATATCACAGCCAGGTGTTAAGGGTGTGATTGGATAGTGGCTAAGAGGTGTTATGGAACGCCCAGGTAAGGTGTTAAAACAGCATTGTACATGCGCGACAGTTGGTGTCGAACCCCCACTCTATTTGGCTTGGTTTCTTTATTTCACATAAATGGCCTCCTTCACACCTCTCTGAACCAGTCACGTTCCTTCGCCAATATGTAAACATTACAATCTTCAAAGGTATGTCCTTTATCCTTAAGATGCAGGTACACGGCTGAGTCCTGACCCGAGGAATTGGCTCTTCTGTGCGGGCCAATGTTGATGCAGTTGCGTTTTGGTATCCCCCACATACAAATCAGAGCATTCTTCACTGCACTGCACTGCATATATGATGTCGCTTATCTTGTGTTTTGGTATTGGGTCTTTCGGATGTACCAATTGCTGCCTCAGTGTGTTGTTCGTTTAAAGCAGACAGGGATACGATGTTTTTTGAAAATTTTCTTAATTTCTCGGAGACCCCTGCTACATATGGGATGACCATGTTCTTCCTCCTGTTGCTTTTCCTTCACTGTTGGTATTTGTGTCTTTCTTTCCTTCTACTTCTTTGACAAAGGCCCAGTCTGGATATCCACAAGTTTTAAGGGCTCCTCTGAGATGTTTCATTTCTTTAGCCTTCGCCTCTGTGCTAGTGGGGATGTTCTCGGCTCTGTGTTGCAGGGTTCTGCAGACATCTCCTACCTTTACAGCATGCATAAGATGATGTATTTAGCTTCTCTGGATCTTAAGTTATAGGCTTGTAAAGTTAAAGTTACCCTTCCTTGTCTGTCCTGACAGAGTCTGTGACATATTTGTAGTGTTCTGGTTGGATCTACTGGGGTTGGTGCCCTTGTCACAGCATTTTTAACTTTTTAACGTATTTTGGATATGTTTATATTTAGATTAAATAAAGTATTATTATAGATCCAATTTTTTTTTATTTTCCTTGATATTTTGGAATCAAGTATAAGTATAATTACAGAGAGAAACTCAACCACTTCTGTATTTCAAAAAACTTCCAGTTCAACCGAACACCCTTGAATCTCTGAAATACTCATCCCAAATTTTATATTTTGAAATCTTAGCTAATTCTTCCATACATACTTGCAAAATTCAGGACACAATTCTAGGTAGAATTCCTCAATTCACCCATTACCAACAATTTCTAAAATATCTGGGATCACCGTCAACAAATCCAAAACAGAAATCATGGGTTAAGAAAATACTAACTAAAAGCAATTTTATACAAGCGGGAAAAAAAAACCCTTAAAAAAGTGAAATCTCAGATCGTATTACAGTAAATGCTGGAAAATATTCTAACACCCCCTGGGTACTTATTAGTGTTGGGAAACACTCCACAATGTACTGACTCCTTTCATGGACCCATTGGCAGGCTAAATAAATGGCCACTTATGTGTTTTCGCCACCTCACCGAATTTGAATGGCTGGACTTATGCAATAAAACACTTTTCGCCATTTTATAAATAAGCTCAAGCGGTTACAGCAGTGATATATTTCGAAAAGCGAAAAGTAAAGACTTTTCGACGCTGGTTATTACTGCTTTATAAATAAAAAAAAGTCCAAATTTGTTGAAAAGGTGTCGATAACGGATGCAAAATCTTTATAAATATGCCCCTATAATGATAGTTGTGGGTAACAGTCCTTCACAAACCAACAGATTTGAAGACATTAGATGGAAAGTATTTTAGCTAGACTGTCTTTTATAAGTGAATATGGATGATAAGATTCTGGGATAGTGACGTCTTACCCTAATATGAAAGGTTTAACAGAATTTGTACAAACAAAATTTTACATCTAGATAACAAAATAACAGCAGTAATAATAAACGATGGTAAGCGTGAAAGCACTAAAACATTTTCAGAGACATGTAATAAAGTTCTTATCGTTAAAAATGGTGCTAATTTGTGCCCACCAATCAGATGTTAGCTTTCAAATGTTAAATAAGATATGGTTGGTTGGGGCAAAATTAGCACCATTTTTAACGATAAGAAACTTTTATTGAAAAACCCTGTTTTAGTCCAGAAAAAATGTTTCACCCTTTTTAACAATATAAATATTTATATAATACAACAAAAACGAATTTTTCATTTACACACATCTGTAAAACTGTTTGTATGATTAAAACTTGTTAAATTTCCCTAAGGTTTGTCAATCAACAAAAAGTCAAGGGATCCCTGAAGATTTCCCAATAGATCTAAACATTGTCTATGTTATTGTTTTTGGATAATAAAAGGAGATTGTACAACACTGGTCTATGCAGTCAGTATTGGGGACCATATATTTAATTAACCTTTTGCAGTGTCTTTATTATAAGAAATATTTCTATGACAGAAGGAAAACAGCACTCTAAAGGAATGGTAGGAAATGAATACATTAATACATTAATACATTTTCAGTACATGTGTCAGTATTTATTGTAAATTTATGTAAATTTCTGCCTCAAATTATTGGGATCTTTCACATTTTTTTTACTTTATTTTACGCAAAATATTTTTGCTTAAAAAATATTTTCATCCCAATATTGCCACAAACTCCAGACATGTAAGTAATGATGAGTATTAATCTTTTATTGAAAAACAGAAAAGCAAATCAAGCTACAGCTGCACATTTAAAAATAACGTCATCCCATCTGAGCCAGGCAAACAAAAAAATACATAGATATTTCCAATTCTCTGCACTTACCTGGACCATGTGTACTAAGCAGCAGACAGTATTTCCATTTGAAAATCTCATTCTTTATTTAATGACTCCTGATACACCCCATCTGTGTATAAGGTTTGTTCTTTCTTAATGTGGTGGTGGGTAGTTTATAACATTCCCCTCCAACCTTCTCAGAATGACATAAGGGACATTCCCTAAGGTAAATGACCCCATTCTCCATGGTGGCGTCAGTCCCGCGTTATGTCAGACCACCCGCCTCAAGCGAATCCAGGGCCCCTTAGATCCACAATCTCAGCAAGACACATAAGGGCGCTAATCTGAACGTCGCTATTCGCGTCTCTATGCTCCAAGGGTGCCTGTAAATACACCCCCCCCCTCCGGGACGGAAACAACAAAGGCTCTGCTGAGTGAGGGGATCAGGCAGCCAGGATGAGTGCGAACAAGCTGGGTAGCTGAGTAGTAAGAAAAGGCAGATGAAAAAACTAACAAATAAGACCCTGACCTTTTCGTCCCTTTCAATGACTTAATCATAGCTGGAAGGGTGGTGCCGGTACTGGACGGTGTTTAAATACCCCAGTCCTGTGATCTGGGTTGGTGTAGGTGCCCTTCAAGACCAATCACAGTGCTGGTGTAAGACACACACCCCCGCTATCCCTCCTACCGTGCTTCAGAGTTACGTACTCCTAGGGCGTAACCATGGTAACCCGACGCTGCTCCGGTCGGGACAAAGCAAATAGGCAAACAGTCTATCTCAAAGACTGAATATCGGAAAACAATATGCTGCCCATTGAAAATTTGAGAAGGGGCGGGTTCCAAGTGTCTCTGGTATTTCACAGTACACTTATATGTTTTCTCAAAGAGAAGGATAGAGCAGTACTCTCAATAGAGTTAATGATCATATGCAGTTTGATAATAATACTTCACATCAAAGGCACAAAGGCATGAGGTTAAATGACATGGTGGACACATAACATGTGAATTTATCCATACAGGGTCCTGATATTCCAAATGGACTGTACCAGGTAATGGTTATTGGAGGTCCCTGGGCCGTCCTAGGCGAAGATTGTATAAGTAAGTAATGATTACAAACAACAGTTCTAATGTGGAGACTACATTCCTAGAGTGTTGGGTAAATATCCACTCTATACCTGGTTATTCAGTATATTAGTAATTAAAGAAACGCATTGAGCGGGTATTTGTCCTTTTTGATACTGACGGTTGGCCATGCATTCAGTAAGAAGAATCCAACGGCTCTCTGTTGTAAGAGTAAGTTATTTTCCCCTATCACCCTCCTCGATCCCGAGTGTACTTTTTTTCCATAATGACCCATCTGAGTCCGTCGTTGATGCTTCTGTGGTTCCTTAAGAAATGACTGCAATGTTTCGTCAATTTTCTCCTGTTTCTTCTGTTGTTCAATGGTGGCTGTCCTTATGATTTGATAGGTGTTCACTTATCCGGCTTCGCTCTCCGAGAAGGTCAAACCAACTATTTCTTTTGCATGGACAGATCAGTAAATAAATTCCTGATTCTGGTGAGCAATTGGAGTAATCCATTAATATGTCTTCTTTCCAAATTGGTCCCCATGTGGATCTGTCTGTAATGTAATTGTTGCATACACAGCAATGGGCACATTGAAAAAAACCTTAGAAGTAAAAGTATTAATATCCTTTCGGTTCTCTGAAATGAACTTGGATACCAGTTTTGGTTCCCTTAGATTAGGGGCACGTTTGTATAGTTGATGTAGTTTTGAAGTAATCTTATTAGATATAGATCTGTCACACATAAGAATTTCCAATGTTTTTAATGATCTTTCCACTGACTGTAATTGCATTGAAATTTTGTGATTGAATCTATTTGATCAAGCGTGTTTATTCAATTAGATTCACGACCTTGAATTAGTTCTTGAAGACGTTTTCGCTAGTCTAGCCACTGCTTTCTCAATTCAGATGACTTGTACAAGAATCTGTGGGCAATTATGTACCCTGAAAATCCCCAATTAGCATTATCAACGCCAGGTGGTGTTAAGGGCGTGATTAGGATAGGGGTCTAAGAGGGTTTATAGAACGCCCAGGTAAGGTGTCCTAAACAGCATTGTACATTGGCAGACAGTTGTGTCGAACCCCCCCTCTATTTGGCTTGGTTTCTTTTATTTTCACATAAATGACCCTCCTTAACACCTCTTCTTGAACCAGTTCACCGTTCCTTTGCGCCAATATGTTATCAAATTACAATCTTCAAAGGTATGGTCCTTTATATCCTTAAGATCAGGTACACGGCGTGAGTGACCTGACAACCGACGGAATTGGCTCTTCTGTTGCTGGGCCCATAGTTATTGAGTTGTGTTGGTCTCCCCCCACATTACAAATCAGATGCATCTTCATCTGCACTGGCACTGTGTATATGATGTCGCTTTTCCTTGTGTTTCGGTATTGGGTCTTCGGAGTACCAAGTGACTGCTCACTGTGTGTTAGGTTTTAGAAGCCAGACAGGAACGATGTTTTTTGAAACTTCTTCTTATTTCTCGAGACCCACTGCCTACATATGGGATGACTGTTTTCTCCTCCTGTCTTGGTTTTTCCTTCAATGTTTGGTAGTCTGTGTTCTTTCTTTTCCTTCTCTTCTTTTGCAAGGGCCCATTCTGGATTCCAAAGTTTTTATGGCTCATCTTGGTGTTTCATTTCTTTATGCCTTCGCCTCTGTGCAGTGGGATGTTCTCGCTCTGTGTTTTGACAGGGTCTGATGACCCCAGCTTGTGATCTAAAGGGGTGGTGGCGGATTCACACATTCAAATACTGATCTGTCGTGTGTTGGTTTCTGTAAACCTCTACTTGCCGTTACCATTCTCCCTAACTTCTAAACCCAAGCATCCAAGAAAGCCAGTTTGTTGTTTTTTACCCTTCCCTTGTAATTTAGTTTTGGTCTACAGCATTAATTGTGGCCAACCCTTTACATGGAGGAGGGTTTATTAGAAACACAGGCGCGTTTATACCTTTAAGGCATAGCGACCCAGTCCACTGGTTTCAGATTGTGGAGACACCTGGGTAAATCCACTCTGAGAAAATTAGCACAGTTTTTCACAGAACACACCAACTGTCCTTGCCATTACAATGCGTTTTGACACTTACTCTCGCTGGCGTTCCTATAACACCTCTTAGCCACTACCAATCACTTCCCTTGAACACCTTGGCTGTGATATGCTACTTGGGAATTTCCAGGGTACATAATTGCCACGATTCTTGTACAAGTTCATTTCTTGAATTGAGAACGCAGTCGGATGACTACGAAACTTCTTCAAAACTACAGTTCAAGTACAGTTGAATCTAATTGAATAGCACTGAATATACCATACCTGGATGAATGAGAACCTTCACAATCGTATTTATCATGCCAATACATGTTTACGTGCGTTTTAGGTTGCCATAAAGTTTTCCCTGTCAGTTCTCAGTGCTTTCCTGTAACCTCTCTTGTTTGAATCGGTTTGTCATTTCTATTGCACGTGCTTTGAATTTTGTCGTTCAGTGCAATTTTACGGCGTATCTTAGGAATTCTCCAATGGAATTGACACTTTTTTTTCACATTTGGGTGAGTGACCTGGTATGATGTAGAATGCTATTGGTGGCACGTTTCGTTTCTAAATAGGTCTGACTTTCAAAACGCCTCTACTTTTCCTGATCGTAATTCCAAAGTTTACTACCTCAACATGATCATATTATTGGGTCAATTTTATATTCAGATGGTATCATTCAAATGGACAAAAAAAAGTCATTAGTTGTCAATACGAACCATCCCAAAGAAAAGAGGTCATCATATCTCCTAGACCACAAAGAGATATATTCTGGTATTTGGGAGCATGATATTCTCTCCAAATACTATGTTGCCCTCCCACCATCCTAGGAATAGGTTCGCGTATGTTGTAGCACCTGCCGTTCCCCATTGCTGGTCCCTTGTGTGTAGATAATATGTATTGTTAAAGAGGAAATAGTTTATGGGATAGTATACAAATTAGCAAACTTAGATAAAATCTTTGGTTGTTTTGTCCTCCTTTTCTTTTCCAGGAAAAATGACAGCCTTGATACCTAATTCATCTTTAATTGTGTATATAGATTCACATCTGATTTGCCACTATCGTTATTATCAGTTACGGCAGTAGAAGTCGATCTTGGAAAGAATATCCATAGGGAAAATAAATTACTTAAACATGAGAGCCTTTGGATCTCTAATGAATGCCTGGCACCCTCGGTCTCCATGACAAATACAGTTCAATGCGTTTCTTTAATGACATAATATAAATGAAATAACCATGTATAGGATGCAGAATTTTATCCATACACATCTAGAACTGGTATTCCTCCCCTCATTAGTAACCTGTTTGTTTGTAATCTACTTACCTTAATCACAATCTAGCTCGGACTGCAAGGGACTCTTCCCATACCACTTCCCTGGTACATCCATTTTGATATCAGGACCCGGTATGGATTAATTCAAACATGTTTATTATTCACCATGTCATTTAAAACCTACATTCTCTTTGTTGCCTTTGATGTGAATATTATTAATCAAACGCATATGATCATAACTCTTGAGAGTGTAACTGCTCTCTCCTTCTCTTTGAGAACAATAATGTGTTTACTGGAACATCCCAGAGACACTTGGAACCTGCGCCTTCAAATTTGTAAATGGGGCAGTCTATTGCGTTTTCCTATATTCACCTTTGGTATGTTCGCAAATCATTTCTAATAGACGTGCTATTCTGCTATTGTCCCGACCAGGCAGCGTCGGGTTACCATGGTTACGCACACTCCGGAGCGACGTAACTCTGTACGCACGGTAAGGAGGGATTAGCGGGGTGTGTCTTACAACCCCACTGTGATTGGTCTTGAGTCACCTATCCCACAAACCCCAGATCACATTACTGGGGTATAAATAACACCGTCCAGAACGGCAAACCCTTCCAGCTATGTTAAGAGAGTCCCTTTGAGGGACGAAACGCGTCAGGGTTTTTGCTTAGGATTTTTTAAGCTGCATTTTCTAAATATCCCGCTGCAACTCACTCCTTGGCTGCCTGATCCTCCTCGAGATTGCCTTTGTGTTTCTATGGGGTGTAATACAGGCACCCTGTGAGGCATATTTTGCTTCCTAAGGCGTTCAGATTAGATCCCTTTATGTGTTGCTGAATGTGGATCTAGTCACTTATCTCTTACTTTTTCTTGGGAATGTATCATCCCTAATTGTGATTCACCGTAGGAATGTCCCTTCTGTATATCCTGAGAATGTTTGGTGATGGAATGTTATAAACTACCCACCACAATACCTACCTCACTACTCTTATTTGCACTAGGGGGTAGATCCATTAAAACTTAACTACCTCTATCCCCTATTGAAGTGTTCTACGTTGAGATACTAGATGAATCCCCATTCTTTTGTAGTTTTGTTAAGTGCACTTTGTTTTTTGTACATTTGAATGCATACCGATAAAATATTTATTTTTAATTTCACATTGCTGATGTTACTGACGGTCAAATTTGTTAGGGTAATTTTTAGGGGGTACTTTTTCTTTATTTCTCTTGGGGGTCATTTATATTTATCCCAATTACCTCTCTAATCAGCATCAGATTTAGTTCGTGCATCACACCTCCCTTTTTGAATCGATGTTCTATGGTGAACATGCCCCAAGGATACTTTAATTGTATGGCCCTTTAATTATTTATACCAGTTATCATATCCCCCTACACGCAAGCGCCTTTTCTCCCTCGTACATAATTTGTAAACTTTTTCCAGTCTCTCTTCATAGTCAAGCACCCCCATCCCCTTAATTAATTTACATGCCCTTCTCTGAACCTTTCCATTTCAAAGATTGTCCTTTTTTCACACAGTGATCCAAAATTGCAAACTGCATATTCCAAATTAGGGCCTTTTTCCATGCTTTGTAAAGAGGAAATAACATTTCCTCCCTTGAATCCATACCTCTCTTTATACTATTACAATACCATGCTGGTCTCTGGCTGTTGCCATCTGGCACTGCTTGTTTACCTTTATGTTGTTTGTCCCATCATACTTCAAGATCTGAAATATGGTGAAATAAAGAAACCAAGCCATAGAGGTGGGGGTTCGCACCCAACTGTACTGCCATGTACAATCTGTTTTGACACCTTAATCTCAGGTTCCATACACTTCTGCTCTCCAAATGCAATCAAAACGCCCCTTGCGATTTCAGAAGGCCCTTAACACCTGGATGCGATTCTGCCTAATTGGGATTTTTACCAGATCATAATTGCCCACTATTCTTTTACAATAGTCCATTCGAATTGAGAAAGCCAGTCGGATGACTAGAGAAACGTCTTCAAGAAATCAACTTTAAGTCCATTTAAACTAACTGAATACAACAGATATATCAAGAATAAAATTTAACTGAGACTCTGACACTCCCAATTTGACAGGGTAAGAGTCTAAACATTCCACAGGGTAGTAGCGGGCTACTGTCTGCCAGGCATGAATTACTATTGAACGAGAGGTGATCTCCAAGCCATTCTTTGAAGCCTCTTTAGGGTCAGTTTCTAACAGAAAGAAACTTCCACTTGAAACAGTTACAATCTCCACATAGACCCGGAGGATTCCCCCTGGTGGAAGCTCAACTGGATGCCAATGGTTTCCAAGACAACTCCCAGGAGATTACGGAGCAAATGTCTTGCAAATCTCCTGCAGCTCTGGAGATACTGCCAATACGGTCAAGGGGGTACCTTCTCGGCTATAAAAACTTGTTAGTGCCACCCCCAACTCTCAGGTCACCATAGTAGAATCTTCTACCCCTATGTCTGGTACTATGTCCCTATTCTTGGGTGGTATACCCAGGACTCTAGTCCTTGCTAAATCTCCTTGTTGGACCTCAGACTGCTCACTAGCTACCCTACTCCTTTCTATAACTTCTGTAGTGATCTATAATAAAATCTATTCTCACACTAACTGGGCCTACCTGTTATTTAGGTCCCTGAGTCTCCCCTATCCTCTGAGGAAACTCCAGGAAGCAAAAAAAGGCTGAGCGCGATGATTTCTCTGCGCTTTCATACTTTTACACAGCGGCCCCTACTGGCAAAATCCTGCCAGAACAAGAAGACTAAAGTGTAACTAGTTTATAGTTTCCTACATTAGTAATTAGAAAGCAGCTGCAGCAGTGTTGATGCTTCAGCATCTTTTGCCAGCCTTTGCCTACTACTACTGTGACGTGGGTGCCAGATTGAAATTTTTGTGTGTGTCATGTCATCCGTGAGTTTTTTGAGAACCTTTAGGGTAATGGTGCTAGGCCTTGCTGATGGCCGGGCCTTGCTGAGTGGCATGGTCCTGCTGGGTGCCTACCTTTTCCATCTTAGAATACTGCTGTGAGAGTGAGATTTATGTGTCAAAGGGACAAATATATTTTTGCCATGTCATGTCCACCAGTGAAGCCACACCCACTTTAACGCAGCGGAGGTGAACTTTACCTGCCGCCTAGAAATAACCAAGGGCGGCATTTAAAAGTTTGCCTCAGGCAGCAAAAACCAGAAGTGGCCCTGCCATTATAAGGTTTCTAAGGCTCTTTAATATCTCTTTGTTTCTCAGGCTGTAAACCCTTGGGTTAGACCAAGGAACCACTACTGTGTATACCAAGAAGAAACATGTGTTATGGTCAATTGTTGTTCCTTTGGGAATCACATAGATAGCATGATATATCCCCATAAAATTGGGGACAACCACAGCCAGGTGGGAGCTGCAGGTGGGAGAAGGCTTTCTGTCTACCACCGGCACTGTACTTGTCTTTAGAATTTCATTTGACAATATAGATATAAGATACAGGATGAGTATATTGGGAACACATGAAAGTTAACGGACATGCAATATTTTCCATTTTGCACTAAGGATGAGTCTTGAGCAAGAAGTTCGAATAATATGATGCCACGTCCACAAGAAAAGTGTCCCTATGGGATTAGTTTACAGAACTTCAATGTACTTATATTGATCACCGAAATCAATACCATACCAATGGCAACCACCATACATGAACCGAAATTTACCCAAATGCTGTGGGTCATGATGGAGTTGTAACGTAGAGGGTTACAGATGGCCAGAATATCCTGTCATATGACTTATTGTTAGAAGTCAAACACTGAATGCTTCAACGCACCAAAAAGTATAATGTATAATACATCCAGCTAGGGACATTGTAACTTCTTTAATTAAGTGATAGTTTGGAGCATGATGGGAACAATATTCCCGTTTCCGAAAGGTCTGATATGACATTGCTGGAGAAGAAGTACAATGGGGCTCTGGAGTTTCTGATTGGTTGACACCAGCACTATATGAGGACTGTTCACAGACTGTTCCGAATGTACATCAAAGGAACGGGTGAAGAGCGGAATCCTGAAGTGTTTGGAGATTTCTTGAATCCCAAGAGAGAAATCTCAGTGATCGATGTCTGGTTCTTATACATTGTCTGAGGGAAAAGCATTTTGTAGAATATAAAGCTTCATTGATAAGACAAACAGTAAATTTACGTTATGCTCTTTAACTTAAATTAAAATTAAATTAAAATGAATGTCCACCCCCCAACTAAAGTATGCCAATTGTGTACTGTTAAAAGAGCCCTACCTTTCCCTTCTACTCCATATGGTCGCTCTGCAGGGCCTGATGAAGGTCCAGAAAACTGAAGAGTAGGAGCCTCTCTGTTTGTAATCCGTATCTACCTCTTCCTGCTCCTCTGGAAGGTTTGTGGCATGCAGAGTGGAGCTAAGTCCCAACCAATCACAGACGCGGCTGCCTGATCGATTTGGAAAAGCAGCAGAAGGGGCCAGGAACAAGGAAAGTATGTCTGGTGAGTACCTAGCGAGGTCTAGGTTTGGGGGCTTCCCCACCCTTGGAGGAATTTTGTTTTTGGGGGTGGAGATTCCCTTTAAAATTTCCTTATTTATTTTGCTTTTGTACCTTTGGTAACAGTTTCAATTTCATTGCACAGCATTCTGTTTAGGGTCTATTTATTGTGTTTTATTGATGGCACATTCCTAGGGTTTGGAATCCTGTGTTTCCCTGTTTTGCTCAAAACCATAATGTGAATTAATTGGAAGGACCAATCTGAACGATTCATAGTGTAAAGAATGACAACGGATCCCTTAAAAACTGAACAATGACCTCATGCACTTATCGACTTTGTTGGGTCATGTATTTGCACCACATAAATACATTAGAAAGTAGAACAAAGCAATGTATACAACGTATATGACCTTTTACACAGGTTAAATTATATACTCAACATCATAAGAGAATTTCAGTCAAAATAATTTATTAGATTGGATTGTAAGATACATTTCAGAGGATGATCGTAAAAATGTGTTAATAAATTCTTCCCCAAGTTCTTGTTCTTGTGCAACTCAATCCAAGTGAGCTGAGAAGATAAAGTGCTCGCCTCCCCTGATCATTAGACATCTACAATTCCTCTGTACCATCTCGAACCATTATACTAAATCAGCAGTTAATAATCTAATAATCTCATTCTTTATTTCATGATGTCTGCATAATCCTCATCTGGGTAAGAAATAACAAACCTTATACACAGATGGGGTGTATGCAGGAATCATTAAATAAAGAATGAGATTTTCAAATGGAAATACTGTCTGCTGCTTAGTACACATGGTCCAGGTAAGTGCAGAGAATTGGAAATATCTAATGTATTTTTGTTTGTCTGGCTCAGATGGGGTGAAGTTATTTTTAGATGTGCAGATGTAGCTTGATTTGCTTTTCTGTTTTTCAATAAATAGATTAATACTCATCATTACTTACATGTCTGGAGTTTGTGGCAATATTGGGATGATAATATTTTTTAAGCAAAAATATTTTGCATAAAATATAGTAAAAAAAATGTGAAAGATCCCAACAAATTTGAGGCAGAAATTTACATAAATTTACAATAAATACTGACACATGTACTGAAAATGTATTAATGTATTAATGTATTAAATAGAGTGCTTTCTCCTTCTGTCATAGAAATATTTCTTATAATAAAGACACTGCAAAAGGTTAATTAAATATAACACCAACATGACTGGTACCTACCAGTATAGTCCCCAATACTGACTGCATAGACCAGTGTTGTACAATCTCCTTTTATTATCCAAAAACAGGAACACAGACAATGTTTAGATCTATTGGGAAATCTTCAGGGATCCCTTGACTTTTTGTTGATTGACAAACCTTAGGGAAATTTAACAAGTTTTAATCATACAAACAGTTTTACAGATGTGTGTAAATGAAAAATTAGTTTTTGTTGTATTATATAAATATTTATATTGTTAAAAAGGGTGAAACATTTTTTTCTGGACTAAAACAGGGTTTTTCAATAAAAGTTCTTATCGTTAAAAATGGTGCTAATTTTGCCCCAACCAACCAGATCTTATTTAACATTTGAAAGCTAACATCTGATTGGTTGGGGCAAAATTAGCACCATTTTTAACGATAAGAACTTTTATTGAATCTCTCTGAAAATGTTTTAGTGCTTTCACGCTTACCATCGTTTATTATTACTGCTGTTATTTTGTTATCTAGATGTAAAATTTTGTTTGTACAAATTCTGTTAAACCTTTCATATTAGGGTAGAGACGTCACTATCCCAGAATCTTATCATCCTATTTCACTTATAAAAGACAGTCTAGCTAAAATACTTTCTCATCTAATGTCTTCAAATCTGGTTGGTTTGTGAAGGACTGTTAACCCACAACTATCATTATAGGGGCATATTTATAAAGATTTTGCATCCGTTATCGACACCTTTTCAACAAATTTGGACTTTTTTTTATTTATAAAGCAGTAATAACCAGCGTCGAAAAGTCTTTACTTTTCGCTTTTTCGATGAATATATCACTGGTGTCTGTAAACCGCTTGAGCTTATTTTATAAAATGGCGAAAATGTTTTATTGCATAAAGTCCACGCCATTCAAATTCGGTGAGGTGGGAAACACATAAGTGCCATTTATTTAGCCTGCCAAGGGGTCCATGAAGGTTCAGTACATGTGGAGTGTTTCCCAACACTATATACCCAGGGTTGTTAGAATATTTTCCAGCATTTACTGTAATACGATCCTGAGATTTCACTTTTTTAGGGTTTTTTTTTCCCGCTTGTAATAATTGCTTTTAGTTAGTATTTTCTTAACCCATGTTATCTGTTTTGGATTTGTTGACGGTGATCACCAGATATTTTAGAAATTGTTGGTAATGGGGTGAATTGAGGAACTTCTACCCGAATTGTGTCCTGAATTTTGGCAGTATGTAGGAAGAAATTAGCTAAGATTTCAAAATATAAAATTTGGGATGAGATTTCAGAGATCAAGGTGTTCGGTGAACTGGAAGTTTTTTGAAATCCAGAAGTGGGATTTTTCTCTCTGTTAATTAGACTTATAGCATTGATTCCAAAAATCAAGAAAATAAAAAAAAATTGGATCATAATATACTTTATTTAATCTAATATAAACATATCCAAAATAGTTAAAAAAGTTTAAAAATAGCTGTGACAGGGGCACCACCACCCCTTAGATCCAACAGAACACTACAAATATGTCCCAGACTCTTCAGGACAGACAAGGAAGGTAACTTTAACTTTACAAGCCTATAACTTAAGATCAGAGAAGCTAAATACATCATCTTATGCATGTCTGTAAAGGTAGTAGAATGTCTGCGAACCCTGCAACACAGAGCCGAGAACATCCCCCACTAGCACAGAGGCGAGGCCTAAAGAAATGAAACATCTCAGAGGAGCCCTTAAAACTGTGGATATCCAGACTGGGCCTTTGTCAAAAGAAGTAAAGAAGAAAAGAACACAAATACCAACAGTGAAGGGGAAAAGCAAGACAGGAGGAAGAACATGGTCATCCCATATGTAGCAGGGTCTCCGAGAATTAAGAGAATTTTCAAAAAACATCGTATCCCTGTCTGCTTTAAACCGAACAACACACTGAGGCAGCAATTGGTACATCCGAAAGACCAATACCAAAACACAAGATAAGCGACATCATATATGCAGTGCAGTGCAGTGAAATGCTCTGATTTGTATGTGGGGGATACCAAAACAGCAACTGCATCAACATAGGGCCCAGCACAGAAGAGCAATTCCTCGGGTCAGGACTCAGCCGTGTTACCTGCATCTTAAGGATAAAGGACATACCTTTGAAGATTGTAATGTTACATATTGGCGAAGGAACGTGACTGGTTCAGAGAGGTGTGAAGAGGCCATTTATGTGAAAATAAAGAAACCAACCGCCTAAATAGGGTGGGGGTTTCGACACCAAACTGTCTGCCATGTACATGCTTTTAACACCTTACTCTGGGCGTTCCTATAACACCTCTTAGCCACTATCACACCCACCTTAACACTGGCTGTGATATGCTAATTGTGGATTTAATTCCCACAGATTCTTGTACAGATTCTTGTACAAGTCATTCTGAATGAGAGATATCCAGTCGGTATGCTAGCGAAATGTCAAGTAAACGTCAAGTCCAGTTGATCTAATTGAATACAACAGATATCATGACCTGGATGACATGAGAACCTTCACAAGCGTAGGAGATGTCTATTTTTAAAACTAGGATATTGTGGGCCTCATTACCCAGAGCCACAAATTGCTATGGACAAATATGGCTTTCAGTATTAATACTGGATTTGCACCTTGTGGGAAATCCCAAAAGGGAATTTTACCTCAAGCACCACTTTCAACTAGGCATTAGCTGGTCTTAAATGTTGGGAGTTAAAAGTGATGCAAATCCTTTATTAAATACATTGCACCCAGTTTCACTGGGTACTTTTTGTAAACTGGTGCAGCCAGTGCAAATAGGAGTTAAATTGCACTACCTTATTCAATAGGTTAGCACAATTTTACCCTATTTTTAGCACAGCACGCGCGGGTGAGTTAAATCAGGCCCTGTGTGTTTTAGGTTTCACAAAGGTTTAAGAGATCATCAGTTTAATGCAGATGATCATATGGATTCCTGATATTTCATCAGTAGCCTCTAATTAAAGCAAAAGTGGTTAAATTGATAAATTATAGGTTTCCAGTTAATATGGATAACACGTTCTCTCCCTTTGGCCTGGTACATTTCAAATAAGTCTAAATATAATCCTGAAAATTCTACATTTTAAAAAACATTTTCAGTTTCATCCTGCAAGATCCTAAAGTCACAACAGTGGCATTAAATTGACATCTTTACTCATTTATCTGTACCTACTGGGTATTTCACAAGCCTAATAGCTTCAGATTTAGATAGCTTTGTTATTTGCCAATCTAAATTCATAACAACGGCAGAGTATCTTGGATAATCAATTGCAAAGTTAGTCCATATATGTAAAATCCTGCCTCCTCTGCGGTCACTTAGTTCATCTTGGAAATAAGCACAATAGTCACTTATCATGCGTTATTAGAAACGTGTCATTTGATTGGACTAAAGATCACGCAAAGGAGTAGACTTGGGTGCTACCTTGAACTGGACTACCCTTTAAATGGTTGTCAAACTATAACTGAGATACTGTGAGAATGCTGTATCACTTCTCTAAATGTATGATGTATTCCCCGTGTGCCAGTAAAATTTCTCTATACTCTTATTCTATTTGGCTCTTGAGTGATATTCTTGATGAAATATGCATTGTGCAGATTTTGCTGAGATCAGGTTCACTTTATTAGTTCCACTTCTACCCTCCAACACTTCCCTTGAATAAGTACAGTATTGAGAAAAACGACGTTGCACAGAGTGTGCTGGGAATCAGAGTCACTATATTATCCTCCCCCGCAGCCTCTGCACCGTGTTGCTTCTATACTTGTACACTTTCCCATCTCCTAAAAATATAACAACAAAGGTATAATTACACTGCCCATACCGTACTTAGTGAAATAATGGTAGAAAAATAACAAATATATTGTGGTTAACAGACAGATTACCAATGCACAATAAGTAAACACATAAAAAGACACGCATTTGCTACAGAATTGCTCACAAATATAAAGGGTTACATGTTGCTTTCATAAATATAACGCAAAGGGTTCCCAGCTTCCCTGCTTTCACTTGAGCACAATCATCTCCCGAAATCATTTTCACTGCTCTCTGATGATTGGCTGGGAAACATTGGCAGGTGGGGACTTTGGGGTGAACTGTTATGGGCAGCTTAGCATAAGAAGGATGGTGATACATACACAAGGTTTCTAGTGAGCATGTGCAGAAGGAGTTTTGTGTCTGTGACCACTAGGAAGAGGCAACACTAGAAAGCACAGTGACATTACAAGATTATTCTACGATAGAAGCTGAATCTAAAGGTAGAGAATTCTGGTTTTACTAAGTGACAGTTATAGGAATCTGTGGAGCGCCTTGTAATTTAGGTTTGTTTTTCATTTAATATGTAATAGTTTATGTAATCTGAGCCAGAATTACAGACTTCTGGGTAATTTGCATGTGTGTGCAAAGTAGTCCTTGAGCAAATGCTTTACCCTTCATGAGGCCTTAACAGTATTTCACTAGCATAGCACTGCCAGGAAAGCAGCCCCAGAGCAAATCACTCCTGTCCATTTCCCTCTCAATAAATCTCTGGAGCTCCCTGGTCATAAGCAGATAAAAGTAAGAGAGTCTTCTGGGTAATTTCCATATTTACACGGTAGCCCTTATGCAAATGCAATACCTTCAATGAGGCTTTAAACAAGCATCACACAAATTAACAGCATTGCACGCATGGGTGCTGTCACACAGGGGCACATTCCCCCCTCCCTTCAGGGCTAGTTGGTGGCCATCTCCGATGTGTACCCATGCATGTAGCATACCGTTTTATTCAGAAGAGGTATATGCTTTCATATTCGCGTTGTACTTTCCACTCATTTTTTCTGTGAATAACGCCCACAGCTGTGTCCAGGTATTTTGCATTTTGATCAAAAAACACACTAATTCTAAAACCCTTGGGTTATGTAGTTTCAAACCATTCACTTTTGGGGGTATTTTAGTTTATTGGTAGTTATTCTACATTGACTGTTAGAAGTGTATGTACATTTCAATTTGCTGTAAAATTTTGTGCTGTTGATTCTCCTGGACAGGATGTAGTGGATACCTAAACATATCTGGTATCGTTGAGATTCAGAGCTTTAAGTAACAATACGATTTTTGTTTGTAAGTTTCTCATTCATCCAGTCTGGTATATCTGTTGTATTCAATTAATCAACTGGACTTGAAGTTTAGTTTTGAAGACTTTCGCTAGTCACCGACTGGCTTTCTCAATTCAGAATGACTTGTACAAGAATCTGTGGCATTATGTACCCTGGAAAATCCCAATTAGCATATCACAGCCAAGTGTTAAGGGCGTGATTGGATAGTGGCTAAAGGTGTTATAGGAATGCCCAGAGTAGGTGTCAAAACAGCACTGTACATGGCAACAGATGTGTTTGAACCCCCCCACCTCTATTTAGGCTTGGTTTCTTCTTATTTTCACATAAATGGCCTCCTTAACACCTCTCTTGAACCAGTCCCGTTCCTTTGCCAATATGTTAACATTACAATCTTCAAAGGTATGTCCTTTATCCTTAAGATGCAGGTCACCGGCTGAGTCCTGACCTGAGAATTGGCTCTTCTGTGCTGGGCATACGTTGATGCAGTTGTTGTTTTGGTCTCCCCCACATACAAATCAGAGCATTCTTCACTGCACTGCACTGCGTATATGATGTCGCTTTTCTAGTTTTTCGGTATTGGGTCTTTCGATGTACCAATTGCTGCCTCAGCGTGGTGCTCGGTTTAAAGCAGACAGGGATACGGTGTTTTTTGAAAACTCTTCTTAGTTTCTCAAGACCCCTGCTACATATGGATGACCATGTTCTTTCTCCTGTCTTGCTTTTCACCTTCAATGTTGGTATTCGTGTTCTTTTCTTTCCTTCTGCTTCTTTTGACAAAGGCCCAGTTGGATATCCACAGTTTTTAGGGCTCCTCTGAGATGTTCATTTCTTTAGCCTTCGCCTCTGTGCTAGTGGGGATGTTCTCAGCTCTGTGTTGCAGGGTTCTGATGACCCCCTCTTGTGATCTAAGGGTGGTGGGAGTCAACATCAAATACTGATCTGTGTGTGTTGGTTTTCTGTAAACCTCTACTTCCAGTTTACCATTCTCCCTGACTTCTACCAGCAGTCCAAGAAAGCCAGTTTGTTGTTTGTATCTTCCCTTGTAAATTTGATGTTTTGGTCTACCTCATTAATGTGTTCTGTGAAAGCTTGTACTC
Source organism: Hymenochirus boettgeri (assembly GCA_019447015.1). Lineage (NCBI taxonomy): Eukaryota > Metazoa > Chordata > Amphibia > Anura > Pipidae > Hymenochirus > Hymenochirus boettgeri. Next base: position 270,645,754 of record CM033471.1, on the reverse strand, counting down.
CTTCTGGTGGATTTTACCAAGGGTCATCCACATATCTGAACCAGTGGCTGGGTGCTATGCCCTTAAGGTATTAAGCGCCAGTTTTTTCTACCTCCTCATGTAAGGGTTGGCAACAATGGGTGAAACTGGAGATCCCATAGCACATCCGTGTTTTTGCTTATAGAACTTATCCCTGTATTTGAAATAGTGGTATTCAGGGCACAATCCAGTAAGGAACACACCTGTCTGGGTGAGATCAGTTCTTGCTGGTAAGAGTGCTGTCTTGGCCCAGCCGTTTTCTCACCATGTCAACAGCCTCCTTGGTGGGTATACAGGTGAAGAGAGATGTCACATCATAGGATACCATGTTTCTTCTACACCGAGTACATATCTTCAATCTTGTTGGTGAAATCCTGAGAGTTCTGGATGTGATGCTTGAACTTCCCACCAATGGTCCTAAGATGTTAGCTAGGTATTTTTGCCCACCTTTGTTGTTACAGAGTTGTGCTGCTGACTATAGGTCTTTGTGGGGCCCCTTCCTTTGTATCTTTGGAGTCCATATATGCTGATGGTCCTCACCAGGTAGAGGCGAGGAACATGCTCGGTCAATGGCTTTATCCTTTTGCAGCTGTTGTAGTAAGTCTTGACCCTTTTCTTGTACCGGCTGGTGGGATCCCTTGTTAAAGCCTCATATGTGTTGTTATCGGGCCAGGAGCATGGTCACCTTATCATGGTAGTCTAGGAGTTAAGTACCACTGTGCATCTTCCCTTGTCTGCCTGTAGAATGGTGATACTGGAATCTTTCTTGAGGGGTGTTAAGGGCTCTTCTTTAAGGCTCAATCAGTGTGTTAGCGCCTCCAGTCAGTGTTAGTCAGCCTACCTAACCCACCTCCACAAGCAACGCCTATGTCCCTGAAAGCCATGCCTGCTTCACGTACCACCCCCATCTGCTATATGCGGCATTTTAAAAGTTGTTTCGGTGTCAAAAACCTAGGAACACCCCTGCTTCCAATTGTAAAAGTTTACCTTTATAAGGGGAATGTTGGGGTTATGTAAAAAATGTCCTACAATCGCTGATCCTGCATCGGTTTTATAGAATTTAAATGATTTCCTTTAAATTCTCCTTTAAAATGTAAACAGCCATTAGAGATGCTTTAAATTCCCCCTTTAGCGCCTATCGCATCAACTCCCCCTTAACAATGGGGAACATCATCTCACATTCATTTATTTTTTACTGCAATCGATCAATTTAATATTGACACACATGTCAAAAAACTTTTTGTTTGCAAAAATCCCCATGGAAAAGAGAGGTGAGTGAAAAAAGTGTTGTCCTTTGTTTGTGGGGAAAAGGGACACAAGGTGTGAAGGGAAATGTGGCCCCTTACAGTGCAGTTGTATTGCAGTGTGGCAGCTCCATCCCTTGACAAAAATGGGATTTATTCACCTGTGGCTGTACAATTACATTTTCCTTAGCGCGACTGTGATCTCCATGAGTAGCTGCCTGCCCAACCCCCAGTACAAGAGGCTTATCTTGGATTGGTCAGGTTACCTCTCAATCTTGACTCTGAGCAAACCACAAGTGAGAGGAGGTGCCCGAGTGTGTGGTCACATGACATTGTTACATCACATAGTCTGCTGCCTTGTGATTGACAGCTCTATCCTCCTATCACAGCAAACAACAGAACAAAATCAAGTAAAGCATTTTTATGCGTTCTATTTACCTTATTTATTAATAATTACGTTAACTTGTTATTTAGATGATAAATTCTTTAAATTCTGTTAAAAATTGGGTAGACTCCCCACATTCCCAGAATCTTATAACTTAATAATTGAATGGACAGCCCAGTGGCACGGTAGTTATCACCATGTTTTTATTCCTCTGCACAGTCCTGAGCCTTCTCCCTATGTAATGCATAGAAAAACACTCAGGACTGCAGATTCCCTCACCACGGACGACTCTCTATACTTTATAGCTGTAGCCGATGGCAATTTTCGGGTATTTCCAAAATCCCAACCGACAGTGACCATTCGTTTCCTACAAACTACAATTGTTGTATCTGCTCTTTAGTGTTAGTGTGTGTACCTGCCTTTTGTATGTTGTTCCAAGGATATAGGGGTGCCAGCTCAATAAAATAAACAAAGCTAAAGAATCCTGCATCTTCATCAAGGGAATTATTGTAGCCATTAGAGAGGGGGTAGTGAGCTGATGCTACTTTTTTACTCTATATATCTATATTAGTCAATCATCCCCTCTACAGATTCTAACTCCATCAGGGCAATGCCCCAATGGGCGCTCGTCTCCTGTTTTGGAGTCTACTGCAGCTGCTCTCTCTGTAAATCCTGCACCTGCCACACACCAGCCACACAACGCCTGAATCAACCCAGGCGCTGAGTCAAGGGCAAGCCCATAGAGGTCTCTATTACGGGTCCTGGCTGTAAATAGGAAGTCAGTAATTTATTTATTATTTAAATATTTATTTATGTGAAATACATTAATCTCTATTCAGGTACATATATTTACAGGAGCACATCATGAACACATACCCCTAACTCCTCCCTATATAGGGAGGTTCATATGGGAGGTTCCTCTTAAAGGGCATGTCCACCCCCAAAACTATAATCCCGCCCACTACTGGCCCCATCATGTAGTGTAGTTTAATCCTTACCTTACATCCCAGCTCCATAAGGTTCTCCTGTAGTCCCCCCCCAAAGTACCAAAAACTGCCCACCAGGAGGATAGCAGAGTCCATATAGGACTCTGCCTCCTACCTGGCCTCCGGGAGAATTTGGCATGCGTACTGCATCCCTTCTCTCTCCCTCCTGATTTGGATTCCCTCCCCCTAGTGTAAAATCTTTTTTAGCAAACATTTCCCCTGTCCCCCCAGCCCCAACCGCTATGTTTGTATATCAAAAATGCCCAGAACATACTTCCCCTCCTCTTGCCTCCGCCGCACTGAACTCCCGGCCGCCGCGTCTGTGATTGGCTGCTAAAATTTTTTCTGAAGGTGGACATACCTTTAAAATAGATATATCTATCTTTACAAGCATGCATAAGATATGTCTCTAGCTTCTTTGAATCTTAAGTTATAGGCTTGTAAATTTACCCTTCCTTGTCTGACCTGACTGTCTGGGTCTGTGACATTTTTGTAGTGTTCTGTTTGGATCAACTGGTGTGGGGTGCCCGCTATTTAACTTTTTAATGTATTGTGGATAGTTTATATATATATAATATATATATATAAATACTATATATAATATTTCTCTGTAATTATTAATTAATCAGAGAAAAACTCAACCAGTTCTGTATTTCAAACAACCTCCAGTTTCAACCGAACACCATTAGATCTCTGAAATACTCACACAATTTTTATATTTGAAAATCTAAATCTTTATCTACATAAAGTTCCATTCTTCCATACATAGTGGCAAAATTCAGGACACAATTCTAGGTAGATTTCACAATTCCACCTATTCCCAACAATTTCTAAAATATCCGGGATACCATGACCAATCTAAAACAGAAATCATGGGGTAAGAAATACTAATAAAACTTTGATCCCAAATGGTAAGATAAGGGGTTAAAATGTTGGCAGTAATTATCACACCCTACTTACAAAAACTGTATACCACTAGGGATGGCCGGTGCGGGGATCCGAACCCGGATCCCCGCAGATTTATCACGTTCGCGAAGGCGGATTTTTCTGGATTTTCCGGATTTTCCGCCTTCCAACTTCCGACTTACGAATTCGAAATTACGAGTTTTTCTCGTATTTTTGGAATTTTCGAAAATACAAGAAGTTCGAACATCTCTATATACCACTATATAAAATCGTGATGAAACTCTTCTTGTGAAGAAGTTTCAATTTTCTATAGGTGTGGCATTCATCAACAATTTACTTACTATATTGAATTTTCTGTACCACCCTTGATTAGGCATGTCCACCCTAATACATTTTTTTAAATATATGTAAGGCACCCCTGCCCACCCCCAACCGTCATGTCAGAATGTTAAAAAAAGATTTAGAATGTTACCCCTCGATCCTCTGGTGCACTGATCCAGCTCCCTGCTTTCCGGATCTTGCAAGCAGTGGACCGGCAGCCACATCTGTGATTGGCTGAGAGGCAGCCATTCACATCCTAGGCTGCTGCTAATGGATAAAAAATAACACCGAAGTTGTGGATGGGCGGGACGCCCTACATTACAGAAAAAGGACTTAAAAGGAATGTCCAGCCTAAAAACAAGTTTGTTTTAAAATGATTATCACCCCCCCAAACTCACTTCGCAAGGTCCTACAGTTCCAAGATCCCCCAGAGCCTGACCCTCGCCGCTCTTCTCTGTGGCTGGTGCTGACAGACCCTCCACTTCCTGTTAGTTAGGGCGTGACGTGACATCACGCCTAATCGCCTGACAGCCGCGACCAGGAAGAGAAGCATCTGTCAGCGCAGAAGTCCCCTGCTCCTTTTTTGCTTGCAACGAGCTTGTAACAGGAGCAGGGATGTGGAATAGCCGGTGAGGGTCCGGGAAGGTAAGTAAGCTCTGAGGGATCTTGGAACTGTAGGAACCTCACTGTGTGAAAAGGAGGTTTTGGGGGGTGATAAACCCTCAATAAACCTCCGATAATAACTAAATCCCAAGAAGTTCTCACTCAGTTAGATTGCTTGAGCATGGCCAATTTAGCACAGCTGCTACTTTTCTTGGTCAGTGGCAATGCCCTCTCCATTACAATGTTTTCCCACCGTATACACAGATTTGCGGGCAAACTTACACTTGTCAACTGAGAGTTTCAGGAATTCCTTTCGAAGCCGCTTGAGCACACTGAACAAATCTTTTATCGTGCTCTCCAGGGTAGAGCCAAAAACAATAATGTCATCAAGGTAAACTATACAGTTCTTGAAATTACCATAAGACGCTAAAACCTAACTGGAGCCCCACTTATCCCCTGAGGCATTCGGGTAAACGGGTAAACCCCCAATGGGCAAATAAAAGCTGATTTTTCCTGATCTTTAGCAGACGTAGGAATTTGGTATATCCAGATCTTAATCAATCCTGAGAAACTAAGCACTGCCATGCAAGCCATCAATGGCCTCATCAATCGTGGCAGTGTGTACTGGATCAGGAATGGTGCTCTTGTTTAGTTTTCTATAGTCCACCATAAGCAAACACCATTTTTCTTTGGACAATAAATATAGTGTGAAGTATAGGACTTTGTGATTCCCCATTATCTGTTGGTGTTTCATTTTTTTTAATAGTCTCTGACACATCAAGATCTTTGGGGGTATTCGCTGAGACCTTTCTCTAATCGTGTCTTTAAGTCGTATGGTGTGCTCAGAATGTTTAGCTCCCAACATCCATATCATAAATGGAAATACATCACTGAACCGCGCTAGTCTACTCTCCGCATCTGTCGGTGGTTCCTGGGGTTCATCAGAATCATCAAGAATAAAATTTGCTGAGTCTCTCGGACACTCCCAATTTGGAACAGGTCTAACTTCCATGGGGTAGCAGTGGGCTAAACATTCCATGGGGTAGCAGTGGCTAAACATTCCATGGGGTAGCATTGGTCTAAACATTCCATGGGGTAGCAGTGGGCTAAACATCCATGGGGTACGCAGTGGGCTAAACATCCATGGGTAGCAGTGGGCTAAACATTCCATGGGGTAGCAGTGGGCTAAACATTCCATGGGGTAGCAGTGGTCTAAACATTCCATGGGGTAGCAGTGGGCTAAACATTCCATGGGGTAGCAGTGGGCTAAACATTCCATGGGGTAGCAGTGGGCTAAACATTCCATGGGGTAGCAGTGGGCTAAACATTCCACAGGGTAGCAGTGGTCTAAACATTCCACTGGGTAGCAGTGGGCTAAAAATTCCATGGGGTAGCAGTGGGCTAAACATTCCATGGGGTAGCAGTGGGCTAAACATTCCACGGGGTAGCAGTGGGCTAAACATTCCACGGGGTAGCAGTGGGCTACTGTCTGCCAGGCTGGAATTACTATTGAATGAGAGGTGATGTTTTTTACAGTGACCACATCAGTTCTAGGGCATTGGTAACGGTAGTCCTTCTCTCAGGACCTTCTCAGCCATTCTTTGAAGCTCTTCAGGGTCAGTTTCTAACAGAAAGAAACTTCCACTTGAAACAGGTACAATCTCCACAGAATCTTAACAAACGAATGGGATGAGTCTGCAACCTTGTGCACAATAATCCTTTATTGTAACATTAGTGGCAACAAATGTGACGTGAGGAAAACACGCTTGAGAGACCTCTCCCTGACGCATTTCGTGACGATAGTCACTTCATCAGAGGGATCCAGCAGTAGAAACTTGTTAGTGCCACCCCAGCTCGCAGGTAAATGTAGTAGAATCTTTTACTCCTATGTATTGTACTATGTCTTAGGTGGTATACCCAGGACTTTAGTCCTTGCTAAATCTCCTTGTTGGAGCTCAGGCTGCTCACAAGCTACCCTACTCCTATGACTCCTGGAGTGTTCTATAACAGAATCTAATCTCACATTTACTGGGCCTATCTATTATTTAGGTCCCTTGGCTCTCTCCCTATCCTCTAAGGAAACTCCAGAAGTAGAAAAAGGCTGAACACATAATTGCTCTGCCTTTCATACTTTACACAGCGCCCCTACTGGCCAAATCCTGTCAGAACAGAAGACTAAAGGGTACTAGTTTAGTTTTCTACATTAGTAATTAGAAAGCAGCTGCACAGACAAGGTGGAATTACGTTCTGTTTGCCAGCTTTTGTCCACTTCTGTGACAGTGGGTGCCAGTGACTCTGTGCCAGAATGAGATTTTTGTGTGTGTCACATCAGTCAGTGAGTTTTTGAGAACCTTTGGGGTAGGGGTCTGGGTCTTGCTACCAACAAAGCCATGTCCACAGTGAAGCCACACCCGTTTTAACTTGGCAGGGGTGCGCTTTATGTGCCGCCTAGAAATAATCAAGGGTGACATTTAAAAGTTCGCCTTAGGCAGCAAAAACCCTAGAAGTGGCCCTTTAAATTATGTAGCTCTTATAAGTTTTCTAAGGGCTTCCTTAATATCTTTGTTTCTCAGGCTGTAAACCATTGGGTTAACCAAAGGAACCACTATTGTGTATAACAGAGAAAGAACATGTGTTATGGTCATTGATTGTTTCCTTTGGGGAATCACATAGATAGCAATGATAGTCCCATAAAATATGGACACACAGCCAGGTGGGAGCTGCAGGTGGAGAAGCTTTCTGTCTGCCAGCACTGGACTTGATCTTTAGGATTTCATATACAATATAGACATATGATAACATGATGATTTTATTGGGAACAAAGTGAAAGGGACGGACAGTGCAATTTTTCCATTTTCACTAAGATGAGTCTGAGCAAGAAAGTTCGAATATAGGAGCAACGTCCACAGAAAAAAGTGGTCAATGGGATTACGTTTACAGAACTTCAATGTACTTAATTGATCACAGAAATCAATACCATACCAATGGCAACCAGCCATGACATGAACACGAATTTAACACAAACACTGTGGTTCATGATACAACTATAACGTAGAGGGTTACAAATGGCCAGATATCTGTCATAGGACATTATTGTTAGAAGGATTAACTGAAATGCTACAAAGCAACCAAAAAAATATAATTGAGTAAAACATCCAACAAGGGACATTGTAACTACTTTATGTTTATTGTTGGAGCATGATGGGAACATATTTGCAGTTTCCAGAAGGTCGGATATGGACAGTTGCTGGAGGAAGAAGTACTGGGGGTCTGGAGATTCTGATTGGTTGACACCAAACACTATGATGAGGACATTTTCCCAGACTGTCAGAATGTACATCAAAAGGAACAGGGTGAAGAGCGAATCCTGAAGTTATGGAGATCTGGAATCCCAAGAGAGAAATCTCAGTGATCGATGTCTGGTTCTTATCCTTGTCTGAGGGGAAAGCATATTGTAGAATATAAGGATTTATTTATTAGACAAACAGTAAATTTATGTTAAGCTCTTTAACGTCTGTTAAATATAATCATAGTTAATATTTTTGTGGATTTTATTTAAAATGCATGTCCACCCCCAACTATAACATGCCCACTGTGTAGTGTTAAAAGAGCCCTACATTTCCCTTCTGCTCCATATGGTCGCTCTGCAGGGCCCGATGAAAGTCCAGGAGCCTGTTTGTAATCCGTATATGTGCCACTTCCTGCTCCTGTGAGAGATTTGTGGCATGCACAGTGGAGCTGAGTTTCAACCAATCACAGACACGGTTGCCCCATCAATTTGGAAGAACAGTAGAAGGGGCCAGGAACAAGGGGACTATGTCTGGTGTACCTTTAGCTGCTGATTTCTGTTTTTTAACCTAGTGAGTTCTAGGTTTGGGGCTTTCCAACCTTTGAAGGAATTTATCTTTTTCAATTAGATCAACCGGACTTGAAGTTTAGTCTTGAAGACGTTTCGTCTATCATCCGACTGGCTTTCTCAATTCAGAATGACTTGTACAAGAATCTGTGGCAATTATGTACCCTGGAAAATCCCAATTAGCATATCACAGCCAGGTGTTAAGGGCGTGATTGGATAGTGGCTAAGAGGTGCTATAGGAACGTCCAGAGTAAGGTGTTAAAACAGCATTGTACATGGCAGACAGATGGTGTCTTCAAGAACTAAACTTCAAGTCCAGTTGATCTAATTGAACACAACAGATATACCATGACCTGGATGGATGAATATTACAGATATACCATGACCTGGATGAAATTACAGATATACCATGACTGGATGAAAAATTACAGATATACCATGACCTGGATGGATAATATTACAGATATACCATGACCTGGAGAATGAATATTAAGATATACCATGACCTGGATGAATATATACGATATACCATGACCTGGATTAATGAATATTACAGATATACCATGACCTGGATGAATGAATATTACAGATATCCATGACCTGGATGAATGAATATTACAGATTATACCATGACCTGGATGATGAATATTACAGATATACAATGACCTGGATGAATGAATATTACAGATATACCGTGACCTGGATGGATGAATATTACAGATATACCATGACCTGGATGAATGAATATACAGATATACCATGACCTGAGGATGAATATTACAGATATACCATGACCTGGATGGATGAATATTACAGATATACCATGACCTGATGGATGAATTTCAGATATACCGTTGACCTGGATGGATGAATATTCGATATACCATGACCTGGATGGATGAAATATTACAATATACCATGACCTGATGATGAATATTACGATATAACCATGACCTGGATGGATGAATATTACAGATATACCATGACCTGGATGATGAATATTACAGAATACCATACCTGGATGGATAATATTACAGATATACCATGACCTGGATGGATGAATATACAGATTACCATGACCTGATGGATGAATATTACAGATATACCATGACCGGATGGATGAATATTACAGATATACCTGACGGATGGATGAATATTACAGATATACCATGACCTGGATGGATGATATTACAGATATACCGTGACCTGGATTGATGAATATTACAGATATACCTGACCTGGGAAACACTGGATGAATATACAGATATACCATGACCTGGATGAATGAATATTACAGATATACCATGACCGATGATGAATATTAACATATACCATGGCCTGGATGTGAATATTACAGATATACGTGACCTGGATGATGAATATTACAGATATACCATGACCTGGATGGATGAATATTACAGATATACATGACCTGGATGAATGAATATTACAGGATATCCATGACCTGATGAATGAATATTACAGATATACCATGACCTGGATGGATGATATTACAGATATACCATGACCTGGATGAATGAATATTACAGATTATACCATGACCTGGATGAATGAATATTACAGATATCATGACATGGATAATGAATATTACAGATATACCGTGACCTGATGAATGAATATTACAGATATACCATACCTGGATGGATGAATATTACAGATATACCATGACCCTGATGGATGAATATTACAGATATACCAGGACCTGGATGAATGAATATTACAGATATCCATGACCTGGATGTGATGAATATACAGATATACCATGACCTGGATGGATGAATATTACAGATATACCATGACCTGGATGGATGAATATTACAGATACACCGTAACCTGGATGGATGAATATTACAGATATACCATGACCTGGATGGATGAATATTACAGATATACCGTGACCGGGATGGATGAATATTACAGATATACCGTGACCTGGATGAATGAATATTACATATATACCGTGGCCTGGATGGATGAATATTACAGATATACCGTGACCTGATGATGATATTACAGATTTACTATGATGATATCCATATACGATGGATTTATTAATATTACAGATATACCATACCTGGATAATGTAATTACGATATACCATGACCTGGATAGAAATTACAGATATACATGACTGTATGATGTATATACAGATATACCATGACCTGGATGGATGAATATTACAGATATACCATGACCTGGATGAATGAATATTACAGATATACCGTACCTGGATGATGAATATTAACAGATTACCGTGACCTGGATGAATGAATATTACAGATATACCGTGACCTGGATGGATGAATATTACAGATATACCGTGACCCGGTGAATGAATATACAGATATACCATGACCTGGATGAATATATTACAGATATACCATACCCGGATGAATGAATATACAGATATACCATGACCCGGATGAATGAGAACCTTCACAAGCATATTTGAAAGAATGTTTTTTGGGGGTGGAGATTCCCTTTAAAATTTCCTTATTTATTTTGCTTTTGTACCTTTGGTAACAGTTTCAATTTCATTGCACAGCATTCTGTTTAGGGTCTATTTATTGTGTTTATTGATGGCCACATTCCATGGGTTTGGAAATCTGTGTTTCCTGGTTTGCTCAAAACCATATAGTGAATAATTGGACAAAATCTAAAACTATTCATAGTATAAAGAATGACACGGATCCCTGAAAAACTGCCTTATGGTCTAATTGTGGTCATGTATGTTCTCCACATAAATACATTTAGCAGAACACAGTAGAGTAACAAAGCAACGTATCCAACGTATATGACCTTTTACACAAGGGTAAATTATTATACCGTATATACTCGAGTATAAACCGAGGATTTCATGCTTTAAAAAAAGCCTGAATCTTACCTCGGTTTATACTCAAGTCAGCCTATCTCCTACCTTGTCCGCCGGCCGCGCGATCCGCATCCTCGCTCCACACTTCTGCGCATCCGGATGATGTCACTACCCGGCGCCGCAAAGTGAAGGCGCTGGGTAGTTGACTCATCCTGCGCAGAGGCTGTGTAGAAGGATGCGGTTCGCGCAGCGCGGCGGACCAAGGTAGGAGATAGGCTGCTTTTTCTTTCACAGGGAATTGGCAAATACTTACAAGAAGAGTAAAACCTTCTTTATTTGTGCATACTGTATGCACAAATATAGGAGGATTTACCCCTATTTGCAAGTATTTGCCACTTAAGATGTTTGAAAACTACAACTCCCAGAATGCTTTATTGGTGGGAGTTGTAGTTTTCAAACATCTTAAGGATTTATGCACAAATATAGGAGGATTTACCCCTATTTGCAAGTATTTGCAACTTAAGATGTTTGAAAACTACAACACCCAGCAATAAAGCATGCTGGGAGTTGTAGTTTCCAAACATCTTTAGTGGCAAATACTACCCCCTCGGTTTATACTCGGTCAGTGTGTGTTTCCTACTTTTTTCCCTAAAACTAGGTATCTCAGTTTATACTCGGGACGGTTTATACTCGAGTATATACGGTACTCAACATCATAAGAGAATTTCAGTCAAAATAATTTATTAGATTGGATTGTAGAATACATTTCAGAGGATGGATTGGTAAAAATGTGTTAATAAAGTTCTTCCCCAAGTTCTTGTTCTTGCACTCATCCAAGTGAGCTGAGAAGATAAAGTGCTCTCCTCCCATTGATCATTAGATATCTACAATTCTCTGTACCATCTCCGAACCATGTGTACTAATCAGCAGATTAATAATCTCATTCTTTATTTCATGATGTCTGCATAATCCTCATCTGGGTAAGAAATAACAAACCTTATACACAGATGGGGTGTATGCAGGAATCATTAAATAAAGAATGAGATTTTCAAATGGAAATACTGTCTGCTGCTTAGTACACATGGTCCAGGTAAGTGCAGAGAATTGGAAATATATAATGTATTTTTGTTTGCCTGGCTCAGATGGGATGACGTTATTTTTAGATGTGCAGCTGTAGCTTGATTAAAACTCTACTTTCACAGGAGGATATTTTTATGATGAATATTACTAATACATTTTTTTCTGTTTTTTAATAAATAGATTAGAATGCATTATAACTTACATGTATGGAGTTTGTGGCACTATTGTGATGTAAATAATCGTCAAGCAAAAATATTTTACATAAAATAAAGTAAAAAAGTGAAAGATTCCAATTACCTAAGGCAGAAGTTTACATAGCTTAGTGTCCACTGTTATAATGTGTATGCAGAAAATTAATAAAAGATACTTTACATTGCATTCAATACAATCTCCATGCCATGTTATGATCACAAGAAATAAAAGTTATAATAAAGAAAATGTACAAACAATAAATACTGATAATGTCCTGAAAATAACTGATAGGCATGTATTAATTTCCTACTATTCCTATAGAGTTCTGATTTCCTACTGCCATATAAATATTTCTTACAATAAAGACACAGTAGAAGGTTAATTAAATATAACACCAACATGACTGGTACCTACCAGAATGGTCCCAATACTGACTGCATAGACCAGTGTTGTACAATCTCCTTTTATTACCCAAAAACAATAACATAGACACGTTTAGATCTATTGGGAAATCTTCAGGGATCCCTTGACTTTTTGTTGATTGACAAACCTTAGGGAAATAAAATAACTTGTAATCATACAAACAGTTTTACAGATGTGTGTTTTTGATGTATTAGTCCTAAATATTTATATTCTTAAAAATGGTGAAACATTTTTATCTGGACTAAAAACATTTTAGTGCTTTCACACTTACCATTGTTTATTATTACTGCTGTTTTGTTTATATTATTATATATATATATATATATATATTATATATATATAATATACAGCAATCTGGGTAGTCAGTGGGCACTCCTAAACGTCACTTGCCTGGGTGCACAATCCAAAATTATATGCAGTTGGTATGAACGGAGGCACTCACAGGTCTTCACAAACGATCAAGTGTTTATTAAACAAAACAAGTTTACATGTTTCCGCCCCAAGATCCAATAACCAGTTCTCTATCCATGAACAAATGTTTTCTTCAAGGCCAACAGTCCTCAGTATATACATTAGTCGCCTATGTGGCACAGTATCAAAAGCTTTCACAAAATCCAAATATACCACATCCACTGCTGTGCCTGAATCTAACTTCTTACTCGCTTCTTCATAAAAACCAATTAAATTTGTCTGGCATGATCTATTTCTCATAAATCCATGCTGACTACTACTAATAAGATGAGCTCTGGAGACAAAGTCAAGGATATGATCCCGTAACAAAGTTTCCAGCACCTTCCGTACCACTGATGTTAGGCTTACAGGTCTATAGTTACCAGGCTGTGAACGACTACCTTTTTTGAATATTGGTATTAGATTGGCTTTTTTCCAATCCAGCGGTACATCCCCAGACCAAAGTGAATCTGAAAAGATGAGAAACAGTGGTCTAGATAGAACTAAACTAAGCTCTTTTAAAATCCGAGGATGTATTCCATCCGGTCCTAGGGCTTTACTGATATTAACTTTGTCTAATTGTTTCCGTACCATATCCTCTGTTAGCCAATGTCAAAACTCTTCATTTCTTCCCTGCATATTATTACAATCCCAGCTGTAAGGACAAGGATTCTCAACAGTAAAAACCGATGTAAAAAAACGGTTTTTCGGCATCCTTTACAACCACCTCAGCTCCATTATTTAATGGTCCCTTATTCTCAGTCCTCATCTTTTTACCATTTATATACTTAAAAAACATCTTGGGGTTGGACTTGCTTTGTTCGGCAATCCGTATTTCATTTTCTATTTTAGCTAGTTTAATTGCTTTCTTGCACTCTTTATTACAGCTTTTGTACTCCCTGTAAGCCTGTTCTGTGCCTTCTGTTTTCAAAATTTTCTTTTTTTCCATTTCCATTTTTACCTGAGCATTAAGCCATGCAGGAATGGACCTAATTTTTTTACACTTGTTCCCTAAAGGTACAAATTTAGAAATGTAATAGTTTAATATCCCTTTAAAAGTGGTCTCAGAGAGTCAGGATAAGAGATGTTCAGAACTGTTGAGTTTTGTTCCGTTATTGAATTCGAAAGATCGAATTCGGACCCATTAAAGTCTATGGGGAGTGATAGTTCGAAAAGTCTGAGCAATTTACAGCTAAACTAACATTGGTAACTTACTGTAAATGGCCGTGGCACCTGGAAAATGGTCTGGGGAACATGTCACTGTCACCAAAACTTGTTACAACACTTCCTGAAGTCAGGCTGGCAATTGCCGGGTTTTGCGCAAGCTACATTCAACGATACATTTGAGGATTATCAAACGAACAAACGAACCTTCCTGTGTTAGCGAACAGTACATTTGAGGATTATCGAACGAACGATCCTTCCTGGGTTAGTGAACGGTACATTATTGAACGAACAATCCTTCCTGAATTAGTGAATGGTACATTTGAGGGTTAGTTCGGCTCGAACTATATGGTTATTATATGGTTATTATATTACTGGGTTATTATATGGTTATTATATGGTTATTATATTACTGGGTTATTATATGACTAGGTTATTATATGGTTATTATATGACTAGGTTATTATATGGTTATTATATGGGTATAATAACCATATAATAACCATATAATAACATAGTCATATAATAACCATATAATAATCTAGTCATATAATAACCATAAAATAACCTATTATATGACTAGGTTATTATATGGTTATTATATGGTTATTATAAAACTAGGTTATTATATGGTTATTATATGATAAGGTTATTATATGGTTATTATATGGTTATAATATGGTTATAATATGGTTATAATAATCATATAATAATCATATAATAACCTAGTCATATTAAAACCATATAATAACCTAGTCATATAATAACCATAAAATAACCTAGTCATATAATAACCATATAATAACCTAGTCATATAATAACCATATAATAACCTAGTCAATTTTCAATAAACTTCTATTCTGTTTCAGCACAATTTGAAGGTGTAACTTTGGATTTATTGGGGTGCAGACCCCTGATACCCTGGGTACAGTTTTGGGACCCCAACAATAGATATTAGAAACATTAGGCAAGGGGTAAGTTTTTGGACTAAATTATTTTTAGACACTTGGCAGTTTATGGATTATCTTTAAATCTGCCTTTTTTTGTATGGACTTTTCTATTAATTGCTTATATGTTCACAGAACCTACTGTAGAGGGTTCTTCATTATACCTATATCGTGCATAGATAAATAGGTGTTAACCAATTGTAATTGATGTATACCGAGGATTCTTTGTATGTACTATAATAATATCACTTTTAAAGTTTTTAAAAGGACATTTATGTATTAAAGTAATATTGCTTATTTTATAGTTGTTTCCAAGTATATTTATTTATACACTTTAGAGAAACCTAGTCCAAATAGCAGAGTCTGTAATAATAAGATTTTTAGGCAAGAAGAATATTCACTCTGGCTAGTAGAAGATATGGTACAGAGATCAGGGTTCAGTGTTATCTATTTATATTTGAAGGGAGGCACACTCAAAAAAGCTTTATAGCATTACATTCATTAGGTGCTTTTTGTGTAAAAGATCATACACACTTGAGTATAAGTCAATCCAAGTATAAGCCGATATATGAGGAGAGACTGGAAAAGTTACAATTCTGTACGCTGGAGAAAAGGCGCTTGCGTGGGGTATGATTACTGTGTATAAATACATTAACGGGCCATACAATAAACTATCTGGGGCATTGTTCACCAATAGAACATGTCAGAGGGCACGAGGACATCCCTTAAGACTTGAAGAAAAAAGGTTTAGGCTTCAAGCTCGGAAAGGGTTTTTCACTGTGAGAACGGTAAAGCTATGGAACTGTCTTCCAGTGGGCGTTGTTATGGCAGGTTCATTGGTCAGTTTAATAAAAAGCTGGATGAGTTTCTACAAACAAGGAATGTTACAAGTTACTGGTATTGATACATAAAGTAGAGTTGGGAAAGGGTTTTTCACTGTGAGAACGGTAAAGCTATGGAACTGTCTTCCAGTGGACGTTGTTATGGCAGGTTCATTGGTCAGTTTAATAAAAAGCTGGATGAGTTTCTACAAACAAGGAATGTTACAAGTTACTGGTATGGATACATAAAGTAGAGTTGGGAAAGGGTTGTCACTGTGAGAACGGTAAAGCTATGGAACTGTCTTCCGTGGACGTTGTTTATGGCAGGTCATTGGTCAGTTTATAAAAAGCTGATGAGTTTCTGCAAACAGGAATTTAAAGTTACTGGTATTGATACATAAGGTAGAGTTGATCCAGGGAAATTCCCATTGCCACTGGTGTCAGGAAGGAATTTTTTTCCCCTTCATAAATTTGGTGGGTTTTTTTTGCCTTCCTCTGGATCAACAGTTAGGCAGGAAATGTGAACCTACGCCTGTATCCCGTGTTGCTGCAAATAAATGCTACCCCATTGCTTACTTTCCCTTGAACGATGAATACTCTGAGAAAGAGTAACTTATGCATTTAGGGCCAAGCCTGCCTGACTTAGCTACGATGCTAACATCGTGGGCCTGGGATGCTAACTATAGTGGACCTGCCCCTGTACTCTGTGGTGCTGCAATCTCTATACAACACAAACTGTGGGGGAGAAGCCAATGCGGTGTGGGGAAAAGGCTCAGACGGAATAATTATGTGTGCAGTAAATTATAAAGAAAAGCTTTTTTTTAAACTTGAAAAATATAGTAAATAAATATAAAACAGAAAAACTATACACAATACAAAACACAAAAAAAGAAAGTTCGATTTTTCTTTTCAAAAAACAAATGTCTGAATGCAATCGTGCTTGCGGCAGATATCACGTTTAGCCTGGGCATTTTTAGCATGTCTTCCCTGTCCATCTCGACTGCTGGACGAGGAGGTGGTAGTAGTGGAGGACGTGGAGAGGATGGAGATACAGAAGACACCCTCATCTGCAAGTGTACATAAAAAAGAATAATAATAATATAGTGGATAATGCACCCCCAACTGTAAATTATAAGGATATTAGAAGTCACTGAGGAGTTCCGTGAGTTCCGTGACCATATAAAAAGCACCTTTTATACAGGGCACGGAACTCCAACGTGACTTCTAATATCCCTTTTTACAGTTGGGGGTGCATTATTTATTATAACCTACCCCTTTGTGGCTTCTGGTTTCCTTCTCCTGGAACTGTAAGATTATAAGGCTATAATCTTACAGTTCCTCCCATAGAAATCCACTACAGGGGTAGGTTATATAATAATAATAATATGACGATAGTGGAAATAACCTGAAACAAGACAAGCAGCTTCCAATGCAAATTGACCATAATCCGCAAAATATTTAGTCAGCATGTCAGCAAGTGCCAGCCAGTATCGCATGGTAGCCCTTCCTGTGTAGAAATGCCACCTTAAAGTGCTGCCATTCCATGCTGGGTAGCTTGAATAATGAATTCAAGGCTCGATAGTAGATTCTTTATATAGTGGAATAGACCAGGGAACAGTAATCAAAACATGAAAGACGATTTTGGTAAAGAACAAATTTGTAAACCCTCATTTCAGTAACATCGAATACGAATGTTGGTTTTGGTAACCCTCCAAAATATAATGCGGAAGCTCAAAAACAGCGTGATCATGAAGAAAGTTAGTTTTTTTAGTGTGTTGGTTATATGTACGTGTTCCCAAGGCCATTTCCCGGGTCCCTGTGTCATTTACACAAACATACTATTGTTATTTATACCTTAAAGGGTATCTCCACCCCCAAAATATTTTATTCTGTAGAGTAGGGCACCTCCCAACGCCAGGTTTAAAATTTAAAAAAAAGTCCAGAAACAGACCTACCCACCTTCGTTCCCTCAATTCTCTGCCCCTATTGCTACTCCGTTCCTGGAAGTAGCAATAGGGGCCAGACCGGCAGCCAAGTTTGTGATTGGCTGAGAGTCAGCTCCTTTCAGAAGGCACTGCAGTAGAACCATAAGAAGCAGAGGAGTAAGATAAGGATTTCTTTACACTATACAGGGGAACCAGCACATGGGGATGGACATGCCCTTTAAATTCGAATGTTTAGATTTTTTTTCTCCCATTGACTTCTATGGGTTGTTTTATAAAATTTCTAACTTTTTCAGATTTTTGAAAAGGGAACAAAACCCTCGAGATGCTAGAAACTGTTGAGTTTCGTTCCGTTTTCAAATTTGAGTTTCGATTTTCGAAAATTGTCTACTTTTGATTTTCGATAAAAATCAAAAATTCTAAAAATTCAGGTTCCGTGAAATTCTGGAGTTCCGAAAGTTTCGTTGGGACTTCAAAACCCTCAGATTTGATTTGAAACTGGGTTCTATTAGAAACCACATTACATCTCTACAAAACACGCAGGTTTCCAACATTTCTAGTTGATATTGGAAATTGAATCTCCCCTTAAAAACTAATGAGAAAAGTGAAGTTGGAATTTATTTTACATAGACAAGATACAGTTTAGGCATCCATTCATTTATTGGATTTGAGAGGAGGTTGGTTGGAATTGGTAGTTAGAGAAATTATGGTGAACTTGGTTTTGGCTGGTTATCGCTGCCTCTTACCTTGTCTACTCTACGTTGGGTATTCTACCATGACATGCAGGGTGTGAGGTTACTTTCTGGGGTATCGACTGAGATATTCCTGCTGGTACTAGGGAATATGTTTAACAAACGATGAATGTTGAGCAAATTTTCAATATAAATCTGCCCCACACGGTGGTCTACTTGATCGCTGCTTCTGATGAAAATAAGTATTGATTGGTTCACTGTTGACCTGTGTATGTCTAGATTAAATCATCATTATCTTACCCGTGGATACGGAAGGCACCGCACTTCCACAGTCATAATTACTGCAGTTTAGGAAGTTGGTACCCAGGCTGAACATATGAAGATTATGTAGCTGATAGCTTTTCATGTAAAAGGTCTGGTCTCCTCTGTAAATTCTCCCTCGATCCCTATTTCACTATGACTTGGGATTACGCTTGGGGTGTGGTCACTCACTAATTACAGTAAAATTAAGTAAAATACTTAACTGCGGGGGGCGTGGCCTGCACACGAAGCGAGAGGCAGCATGTTCTGAGAGCTCCTCGCTTCTCAGACCTGGCAACAAATATAACCAGACCTCGGCGACCCAAAACCACCCAAATGGAACATAAAAATAACCCAAGATGACGAGGGGCAGGAAAACAAAAACCAAAATCCGCAAACTGACAGACTATTACACCCAGGAGCCCAACTCACCTGACGGCCGCGACTTCCAAGATGGCGCCGGACCCACGCGCTCCCCGAGCAGCCCGGACGCAGCAGCGGACTGAGAAAACAAAGGGGAAAAGAAATAAACATAAAACCGGAGAGGAAAACTTAAAGCTATACAACCCCCCATCCCAAAAATCCAGCACAGAAGTAAGCGGACGTTACAGACAACCAAACTGTAAGTCTCACTCTCCCTCCCCCCCTCCCCCAGGCACCCCTAGAGACATATGCATTCCTGAAAACAAAACCTCAGCAAAACTCAAACTGAACAAGACTGAGATGGACCTAGTTGGTGGCTCCCCAGACTACCAAGAGCTACCAAATAGTCCCCACCAATCTGAGGACTCAGAAAGGGAGATATCCTCAGCACAACAACCCAAAAAGACAACTCCACCCCACATATGGTCAAACCAAACCGAGACAGATCCACATCTTACCCCAAATACTGACCACGAAACAGACAACAAAGTGGATGGAGGCAGTGACTGGAGGGGAGGGCTAGAGCAAACATGCCCACTAATGAGCTACCCAGCTAGCGAAATACCGGTAACTGAAAACATCCTAAAAAATATGCTAATTACGCAATATAACTCCTTCAAAACAGACATGAAAAGTCTTATACAACCGCTCAAAAACGAAATAACGGAATAATGCAGCGACAGACCATGTAGAAAAAAATGGTCGAGTTCACAACCTCATTTAATGACTGTTGGATGAACTTACGAACTGGCAGACACAGTCCAAAATTGAAATAAAAATAACGCCTGGAGGACAGATCCAGAACGAAACAATATAAGGATCAGAGGAATACAGAGACAATAAAACAAGAACACCTCCCAGAATATATCACCACACTGGTAAAAGAACTCATACCCTCGATACCCAATGCTGACTAATACTGGACAGAACCCACAGACTGCCAAAGCCAAAAACAGCTCCAATATCAGCGCCAGAGAACTAATAATTAGAATCCACTTTTATCATGTCAAAGAGAAAATAATGCAGAGCACCAGACAAAAGCATCCATACCACAGCAATACCAAAACCTGCAATTCTTTCCAGACTTATTGGCAAACAACCATACAAGCGAAAAAGCATTTCAACCAATCACCAAAATGTTAAGAGAAAATGGACTAACCTCAGATGGGGATTCCCGGTAAGCTTATGTCAACAAAGACGGAAAAACCCATACCCTTACACAGTAAAAGAGGCAAGAGAGACGACCGAAAACTGGAACTTACAAATCAACGATCTGTGACAACCACAACAGGTTCTGCCCCAAAGATCAAAGGGAATGGCATATCACGCGCAAGACTAAGACTAAGACTAATAATTTAAATTCCACGCTTTCCCCTTCAGTTGTTATACCCCTTGTGACCGCTATGACTAACCGATACAATTGTTTCACAAACTATCTAGGTGACCTGAAAGATCCGGAGGAACTCAACATTCCAGCTGAGATGTGAAAAACCACCCAACAGACGAGTCCATCATCTCACCAAACAACACTCTAACAAGCGGACACCACCTCCACAACTGTAAAGTAAAACCGAGATTGTATATAGACAATCAGATGTATTGATCAAATGCGAATTGTAACTGCTTGACTGTCAGTTAACTGGCTAGATATACAGGAACAATGAGGTAATCTGGCAGAGATAGATAGGAGATAGTTTATCAGCTTTGGGGTGTTGTGTCAGTTCGCTGTGAGGTGCAGGACATGCCAATACTACCAAAACTACCAAGGTAAACAATGCTGTCCCTAAAGGACACAAGGATTTAAGATTGTATCTCAATGTCTAAGTGTAAACCGAGATATAGATATAGACGATCAAGCTGTACAATTTAAAGGTATAATATAACTGTTCGACTACCTGCTAGTCTATTTAGATGCACAGAAATAATGAAACAATCTAACAAATATAGATAAGTGATAATACTTTGGTTTTTGGAGTGTGGAGCGGATCACTGTGAAATATGGGATACGCTGACACTACCAAACTATCAAAATAAACGATACTATTTCAAAAACGCATAATGTCTTAAAAATGTATCTCAATGTTTGGATGTACACTGCGGTATGTCCACAGACAGTCGAGATGTACATACCAAATGTACAATGTAACTGTTTAACTGCCTGTTAATCTGCCTAGACAGACAGAAACAAGGAAGTAATCTAACAGATATAGATAAGAGACAATACATCAGTGTCTAAAGTGTTATGCAAACCACCATGAAAGGCAGGACATGCTGATGTTACCAAAACTACCAAACTAAACAATGCTGTCTCTAAAATGTAAACTGTCTTAAAAATGTATTCTAAAGTCTAAGATGTCTAAGACTGTTATAGATGACACATGATGCTATAATACACCCAACCCCAGTCGCCCAGATTTAGCCATAGCGGACACCAAGCAACCCAAGGAAACCAAACAATCCAACAAAAGAAAATTAAATGCCACACTAGATAAAATCTCTACACAAGAGTACCCCAAAGTTGCCAGGCTGAGGCCAACAATACCCCCAAAATATCTCCTTTTAAGAAACCAAAGGAGACTCCCCATCCAAATCCTCCCACCAAAATGTATATAGTTATAACCCCCACCCCAGAAACTTCCCTTGCAGGCACGACCAATCCCGAGAAAAATCTAACCCCATCCACCCAAGACATGTATCGACAAAAGAAACCAACCAAAAGGAAAAAATGGTCTTCCAGATAATCTCCCATAATGTCAGAGGTCTAAACCACCCCTACAAAAGACACCTGCTATATAAGGATCTATGCCAGACCTCGGCCGACATAGTATGTCTCCAGGAGACCCACCTAATAAAGAAACATGAACACCTACTACACCTACTACATCACAAATCTTACCCTACAATATACCAAGCCACATACTCCAAAAAAAAAGAGAGAAGTAGCAATTATGATCAAAAATACAATGGCGACTCAACTACAAAACCTAATAACCGACCAAGAGGGAAGATATATTATACTACTACTAAAAATAAACAATGTACCTTATACAATAGTGAATCTCTACTCACCTAATCAAAACCAACTTAAGTTCATCAAGAAAATAACAAACAAAGCCAAACAACTAGACTCCCGTAATCTAATCATAATAGGAGACTATAATCAACACCCAGACCCCAACAGAGACACGACCTCTAAATAACCCAACAAAAACTGGAAATTCTCAGACTGGATAAAAAAAGAAGACCTTTACGACACTTGGAGGATCAACCACCCAGCAGATTTAGACTATTCTTACTATTCCCAAACACACAATACATATTCCAGAATAGACCTATGCTTAACAGACAAATGGACCCTCCAAAAATTCGTTAACACAAACATCCTAACCAGAACATGGTCAGACCATGCACCTATAACAATACGTATATCAGAAAAATTCAACCACAAAACTACCTCCATATGGAGACTAAACCCATATCTACTCTCACACCCAGAAACCAAAGAAAAAATCCAAGCCTCATTAGAGGAATACTTCCACTTTAATAACAGACCAGAGACTAGTATATTCTCAATATGGCTAGCCCACAAGGCGGTGATCCGCGGTTCTTGCATAGAAATAGCATCTAGGCTTAAAAAACAAACAAACCAAAAAAAAATGGAACTCATGCAAACCTTTGCAAACGCAGAATCACAGCACAAACACCAACCCAACAAAGAAAATAAAGAAAAATTGGAAAAGGCTCAACAAAATCTACACCAGCACAACTTCTATGACTATGACAGACTAATCCGTAGACTGAAAGCCAATCACTATATCCAAGGCAATAAAGCAAACAAAAATCCTAGCAAATAAACTTAAATCAAGCGCCCGAGGACAGAATACCTCTATATAGTAACATAGTAAACATAGTAACATAGTAATTAAGGTTTGAATAAGACATCGTACCATCAAGTCCAACCTATTCCTTTTTTTTTTTTTTTTTTTAACCCTACCTAACAGTTGATCCAGAGGAAGGCAAAAATCCCCAGCTAAAAAAGGGGGGGAAAAATTCCTTCCTGACTCCAAACGGCAATCGGAAAGTATCCCTGGATCAACCAGATCTATATGCATTAATACCAGTAATTCTCAATATTTTTTAGTTTTAGAAACTTATCCAGGCCTTTTTTAAAGTTATTCAATGAACTTGCCATTACCACCTCTGCTGGAAGACAGTTCCACAGTTTCACCGTTCTCACTGTAAAGAAACCTCTCCTAACTTGAAGATGAAACTTCTTTTCTTCCAACCTTAAAGGATGTCCACGAGTCCTCTGATATGACCTATTAGTGAACAATGCACCAGAGAGTTCACTGTATGGGCCATTAATATATTTGTATAAGGTTATCATGTCCCCACGCAACTGCCGCTTCTCCAATGTAAACAGCCCTAACTTGTCTAATCTGCCTGCATATTCAAGCCCCTCCATTCCCCTTATTAATTTAGTTGCCCTTCTCTGAACTGCCTCAATTTCCAAGATGTCCCTTTTGTATATGGGATTCCAAAACTGCACCGCATATTCCAAATGTGGCCTTACCAGTGCCTTGTAAAGAGGGAGAATAATATTTTTCTCTCTTGATTCCATTCCCCTCTTTATACAAGACAATATCTTGCTAGCTCTAGCTGTTGCTACCTGGCATTGTTTGCTACAGCTAAGTCTGTTATCTACCAGAACCCCCAAATCTTTTTCCATTTCAGATGCACTTAACACAGAGTTATTTATGGTGTAGGTGGCACAGGGATTATTAAATCCCAAATGCATCACCTTACATTTATCAACATTGAATCTCATCTGCCATTCTGCTGCCCATTTTGATAATCTATCTAGGTCTGCTTGCAGCACTTGCACATCATTGGAAGTTTCCAAAGCTCTGCATAATTTAGTGTCATCAGCAAACACAGAGACCTTGCTCTCAATGCCCCCTTCTAAGTCATTTATAAACAGATTAAACAGAAGCGGCCCCAGTACAGAACCCTGAGGAACTCCGCTTAGAACTTTAGCCCACATAGATGTAGCTCCATTAACCACCACTCTCTGTTTGCGGTCCAATAACCAGTTCTCTATCCATGAACAAATGTTTTCTTCAAGGCCAACAGTCCTCAGTTTATACATTAGTCGCCTATGTGGCACAGTATCAAAGGCTTTTGCAAAATCCAAATATACCACATCCACAGCTGTGCCTGAATCTAACTTCTTACTCACTTCTTCATAAAAACCAATTAAATTTGTCTGGCATGATCTATTTCTCATAAATCCATGCTGACTACTACTAATAAGATGATCTCTGGAGACAAAGTCAAGGATATGATCCCTTAACAAAGTTTCCATCACCTTCCCTACCACTGATGTTAGGCTTACAGGTCTATAGTTACCAGGCTGTGAACGACTACCTTTTTTGAATATTGGTATTACATTGGCTTTTTTCCAATCCAGCGGCACATCCCCAGACAAAAGCGAATCTGAAAAGATGAGACACAGTGGTCTTGCTAGAACTGAACTAAGCTCTTTTAAAATCCTAGGATGCAATCCATCTGGTCCTGGCGCTTTATTGATATTAACTTTGTCTAATTGATTCCGTACCATATCCTCTGTTATCCAATGTGAAGACTCTTCATTTCCTCCCTGCACATTGTTACAATCCCTACTGTAAGGATTCTCAACAGTAAAAACCGATGTAAAAAAACGGTTTAGCAGATTAGCCTTTTCGGCTTCCTCTACAACCACCTCAGCTCCATTATTTAATGGTCCCACATTCTCAGTCCTCATTTTTTACCATTTATATACTTAAAAAACATCTTGGGGTTGGACTTGCTTTGTTCGGCAATCCGTGTTTCATTTTCTATTTTAGCTAGTTTAATTGCTTTCTTGCACTCTTTATTACAACTTTTGAAGTCCCTGTAAGCCTGTTCTGTGCCTTCTGCTTTCAAAATTTTAAAAGCCCTTTTCTTTTTTTCCATTTCCCTTTTTACCTGAGCATTAAGCCATGCAGGAGTGGACCTAATTTTTTTACACTTGTTTCCTAAAGGTACCGATTTGGAAATGTTATAGTTTAATATCCCTTTAAAAGTGGTCCACATCTGCTCAGTATCTTTACCTAGAAACAGTTCCCCCCAGTCTATGAGCAGGAGCGATTCCTTTAAAAGCATAAAATTAGCTTTCCTAAAGTTAAAAGTTTTTGTTAAGCCAGTGCACTTTAGTTTTCTGCAACCTATATTAAATGACACTATATCATGGTCACTATTCCCTAAGCTTCCCATTACCTTCATCTCCAAAATGAGCTCTGGGTTATTAGATATCACCAGATCCAACAACGCATTCTTTCTAGTAGGAACTTCTACCATCTGTGAAAGAAAATGCTCATATAGGAAATTTAAGAACTTTATACCTTTTGAGGTGCTGGCAGTTCCATTACTCCAATCTATTTCAGGGTAGTTAAAATCCCCCATAACCAGAACATGCCCCATACCAGCAGCCTTCGCCAACTGCATATGGAGATTCATTTCCACCTCTTCCCCGGCATTTGGCGGCTTATAACACACTCCAACAATTAATTTACCTACCTTCTTGCTTCCTGTACACAGTTCCACCCATAATGTTTCTGCCGCATCGTTTGCTCCCCCATCTATTCCATCTTTTAAATTTGGCTTCAATTCCTGTTTAACATACATACATACTCCTCCTCCTTTCTTATTAACTTGGTCATGTCTAAATAAGGAGTACCCTTCAATATTTACTGTCCAGTTGTGTGAATCATTAAGCCATGATTCTGCTATACCAATTACATCATACCTTTCCTTTAACGCTATTATTTCAAGTTCGCCGGTTTTTCCAGCCAGACTCCTTGCATTTGTAAACATACATTTTAGATTATCAATTGATTTACTTCCATACATGGTCGTACATGCCTCCTTATCCTCTATGCTCCCCCCTCCTCCTTCTCCTCCCTCCGTTGTGTTACTAGCCCCCAGATCCCTAACTTCTCTATCTACCCCTGTGTAGTTAAACATTCCCTCCCCCCCCCCCATACCTAGTTTAAAATCTCCTCCAACCCCCTAGCCATCTTCTCCCCCAAAACAGTTGCACCACCACCATTGAGGTGCAATCCGTCACTACTAAAGAGCCTGTAGCCAACAGAAAAGTCAGCCCAGTTCTCTAAAAACCCAAACCCCATCTCCTTACACCACTCTCTTAGCCACGCATTTATACTCCTGAGCTCCCGTTGCCTCCCTAGCGTAGCACGTGGCTGCGGTAGTATTTCTGAAATCACTACCCTGGAGGTCCTTGCTTTTAACTTGGCCCCTAATTCTCGGAAATAATTTTTAAGGACCTCACCTCCACCTCTAACTTTGTCATTGGCACCAATTGAACCAAGACCCCGCCGTGTCACTCCCGCGGCGCGCGCCCCCGCACCCCAGCCCCAGCCCAGCACAGCTCCAGCCTCCAAGCCCCCGCCGAGCACCGCCCCCCCACCCAATAATCTGTCTACACGATCCACCACATGTCGAACCCTAGCCCCAGGCAGACAACACACTGTTCGGCATGCAGGGTCCTGGCGACAGATTACCCTATCTACCCTTCTAATAATAGAATCCTCTACCACTACCACCTGTCTATCCTTCCTAGCCCCCAGTTCTCCCTCCCTTGTATTGGAGATGGCCGTCCCCTGGGTGCTCAAGGGAAAGGCCCGCTCCATACATGCTGCTTCCGAGCCATCGTCCTCCACATCTTCACCTAAAATGGCAAATCTGTTGGGATCGACCAGCTGGGAAGAAGCCCCCCTATCCTTCCGTCCCCTACTTCCCCTGGTGACCCTTACAAATCTATCTTCCTTCTCCACCTTATCTGCCCCATCTCCACCCACCAGTTTACTGGCCCCTGCCAGTACCTGCATTTCCCCCAGGTTTGCCAAGTCCTGCAATGCTGCAAGTTTACCCCTTAGACTCTGTATATTTTCTCCCAACAAAACAAAATTAATGAACCAGCAGGACATAGCCAACCAATTTGGAGAATACTATAGTAATCTATACAACCTAAGCAAATCCCCAGGACATTACACCCCAACCAAAGAAGAAATACTAGCATTCCTACAAAAACTTGAACTACCAACACTAAATCAAGAACAACTAGAAACGCTATCTGAACCGATCTCGCAAGAGGAAATCAAAAAAGCAATAACATCATTAAAACCAAACAAAACCCCAGGACCAGATGGTGACAGGTGGTCACCCAGGGTCCCTAATATAGTTGATAATAATGTAATATCTAATTAATGGCCAAAGAGTTAAAATGGTTAGGACTACAAGGCGCTGGGGGTATTGGACTATAAGGCTCTAGAGGTGTAGGACTACCAGGCTCTAACATACACCACTTAAGCTCACTCTTCCCCTCCCCCTCCCCAGGCCCCCTAGAAGACATACTGCATTCCTGAACAAAACCTCAGCAAAACTCAAACTGAACAGACTGAGATGACCTAGTTGTGGCTCCCCAGACTACCACAGGCTACAAATAGTCTCCCACCAATCTGAGACTCAGAAAGGGAGATATCCTCAGCACAACAACAACCCAAAAGACAAACCCACCCCACATATGGTCAACCAAACCGAGACAGATCCACATCTTCCACCCAATACTGACCACATAACAACAACAAGTGGATGGAGGCATTTACTGGAGGGAGGGCTAGAGCAAACCATGGCCCACTTGAGCTACTAACCAGCTAGCGCAATAACCGGTAACTGAAACATCCTAAAAATAATTCTAATTACGCAATAACTCCTTCACAACAGACATGAAAAGTCTTATACCAACCGCTCAAAACCCAAGAATATACCGGAAATATGCAGCGTACAAGACCATGTAAAATAAATGGTCGAGTTTCACACCCCTAAACATTAATGATCTGTTGGATGAACTTACGAACTGGCAGACATCAGTCCCAAATAATTGAAAAATAAAATAGCCGACCTGAGCGATCCCGACGTAACAATATAAGGATCATAGAGCAATACCAGAGACAATAAAAACAAGACAACCGTCCCAGAATATATCAACCACACTGGTAAGAACTCATACCTCGATACCCATGCCTGAACGATACTGGACATGAACCCAGCAGACTGCCAAAGCCAAAAACAGCTCCAAAATCAGCGCCAAGAGACGGTAATAATTAGAATCCCTTTTATCACATGTCAAAAGCGAAAATTGCAGATCAACACCGACAAAAGCATCCATACACAGTCAATCCAAACCTGCCATTCTTCTTCCCAGACTTATGCAAACACCATACAAGCGATAAAACATTCAACGCAATCACACAAATGTTAAAAGAAAGTGGACTAACCCTACAGTGGGGATTCCCGGTAAGCTTATTTCAACAAAGTACGAAAAACCATCCCTTTACACATGTAAAAGAGGCAAGAGAGACGACCGAAAACTGGACTTAACAAAACGATCTGTTGACAACCCAACAAGTTTCTGCTCCCAAACAAATCAAAAGGAATGGAGTCACGTAGGCATCGCAAGACTAAGACTAAACTAGATGATTTAAATTCCACGCTTTCCCCTTCAGTTGTTATCCCCCTGTGACTCGCTTGACTACCGCTAAATTGTTTTCACAACTATCTAGGTGGGACCTGAAAGATCCTGAGGAATCTCAACATTCTTCCAGCTGAGATGTGAAAACCACCCAACAGACGAGTCCAATCATCTCCACAACAACACTCTCAAACGGGACCACACCTCCCAACTGGAAAGTATAAACCGAGATAGTATTAGACCATCATATTGTAATGATCAATAGCCGAATGTGTAACTGCTTACGTACAGTTTACTGGTCTAGATAGACAGGACAATGAGGTAATCTGGCAGAGATAGATAGGATGATAGTTTATTCACGTTTGGGGTTTTGTGCAGTTCGCTGTGAGGTCAGGACATGCCAATACTACCAAAACTACAAGGTAAACAATGCTGTCCCTAAAGGACACAAGGATTTAATATGTTCTCATGTCTAAGTGTAAACCGAGATATATGAATAGACGATCAAGCTGTACAATTTAAAGGTATAATATAACGTTCGACTACCTGCTAGTCTATTTAGATGCACAGAAATAATGAAACAATCTACAAATATAGAAGTGATAATATGGTTTTTGGAGTGTGGATCGGATCACTGTGAAATATGGGATACGCTGACACTACCAAACTATCAAAATAAACGATACTTTTCAAAAAGCATAATGTCTAAATGATCTCAAGTGTTTGGATGTACACTGCGTATGTCCACAGACGTCGGAGTGTACATACCAAATGTCCAATGTAACTGTTACTGCTGTTTTAATCTGCCTAGACAGACAGAAACAAGGAAGTAATCTACCAGATATAGATAAGAGACAATACATCAGTGTCTAAAGTGTTATTCAAAACCACCATAAAGGCGGACATTCTGGATGTTACCCAAAACTACCAAACTAAACATGCTGTCTCTAAAATGTAAACTTTCTTAAAAATGTATTCTAACGTCTAAGATGTCTAAGACTGTTATAGATACACATGATGCTATAATCACCCAACCCAGTCGCCCAGATTTAGCCACTAGCGGACACCAAGCAACCAAGGAACCAACATCCCAACAGAAAAGATTAATGCCACACAGATAAAATCTCTACACAAGAGTACCCCAAAGTTGCCAGGCTGAGGCCAACAAAACCCCAAAATATCCCTTTTAAGAAACCAAGGAGACTCCCCATCCAAATCCTCGCCCAAAATGTATATAGTTTATAACACCCCCCCCCAGAAACTTCCCTTGCAGCACGAACCATCCCGAGAATCTAAACCCCATCCACCCAAGACATGTATCAGACAAAAGAAACCAACCAAAGGAAAAAATTGGTCTTCCAGATAATCTCCCATAATGTCAAGAGTCTAAACCACCCCTACAAAAGACACCCTGCTATAAAGGATCTATGCCAGACCTCGGCCGCATAGTATGTCTCCAGGAGACCACCTAATAAAGACACTGAACACCTACTACACTACTACATCACAAATCTTACCCTACAATATACACCACATACAAACTCCAAAAAAAAAGAGAGAAGTAGCAATTATGATCAAAAATACAATGGCGACTCAACTACAAACCTAATAACCGACCAAGAGGGAAGATATATTATACTACTAAAAAATAACAATGTACCTTATACATAGTGAATCTCTACTCACCGAATCAAACCCACTTACTTCATCAAGAAAATAACAACAAAGCCACAACAACTAGACTCCCGTAATCTAATCATAATAGGAGACTATAATCAACACCCAGACCCCAACATAACACGACCTCTAAATAACCCCACAAAAACTGGAAATTCTCAGACTGTATAAAAAAGAAGACCTTTACGACACTTGGAGGATCAACCACCCAGCAGATTTAGACTATTCTACATTCCAAACACCATACATATTCCAGAAGAGACCTATGCTAACAGAACAATGGACCCTCCAAAATCGTTAACACACATCCTAACCGAACATGGTCAGACCATGCCACCTATAACAATACGTATATCAGAAAAATTCCACCACAACACCACTCCATATGGAGACTAAACCATATCTACTCTCACCCAGAAACCAAAGAAAAAATCAAGCCTCATTAGAGGAATACTTCCACTTTAATAACAACAGAACTAGTATATTCTCAATATGTGCTAGCCCACAAGGCGTGTGATCCGCGGTTCTTGCATAGAAATAGCATCTAGGCTTAAAAAACAAACAAACCAAAAAAAAATGGAACTCATGCAAACACTTTGCAAACGCAGAATCACAGCACAACCCAACCCAACCAAAAAATAAAGAAAAATTGGAAAAGGCTCACAAAATCTACACCCAGCCACAACTTCTATGACTATGACAGACTAATCCGTAAACTGAAGCCAATCACATATCCAAGGCATAAGCAAACAAAATCCTGCAACACAAACTTAAATCCAAGCCGCCAGAGACAAGATAACCCTATATAGTAACATAGTAACATAGTACAAGTAATTAAGTTTGAATAAAGACATCGTCCATCAATCCAACCTATTCCCTTTTTTTTTTTTTTTTTACCCACTCCTAACAGTTGGATCCAGAGGAAGGCAAAATCCCCCCGCATAAAAAGGGGGGGAAAAATTCCTTCCTGACTCCAAACGCAATCGGAAAGTATCCCTGGATCAACCAAATCTATTGCATTAATACCAATATTCTCAATATTTTTTAGTTTTAGAAACTATCCAGGCCTTTTTTAAAAGTTATCAATGAACTTGCCATTACCACCTCTGCTGGAAGACAGTTCCACAGTTTCACCGTTCTCACTGTAAAGAAACCTCTCCTAACTTTGAAGAGAAACTCTTTTCTTCCAACTAAAGGATGTCCACGCGTCCTCTGATGATGACCTATTAGTGAACAATGCACCAGAGAGTTCACTGTAGGCCATTAATTATTTGTATAAGGTTATCATGTCCCCACGCAACTGCCCGCTTCCCAATGTAAACAGCCCTAACTTGTCTAATTCGGCCTGCATATTCAAGCCCCTCCATTCCCCTATTAATTTAGTTGTCCCTCTCTGAACTGCCTCAATTTCCAGATGTCCCTTTGTATATGGGATTCCAAAACGCACCGCCTATTCCAATGTGGCCTTACCAGTGCCTTGTAAAGAGGGAAATAATATTTTTCTCTCTTGATTCCTTCCCCTCGTTATACAGCCAATATCTTGCTAGCTCTAGCAGTTGCTACCTGCATTGTTTGCTACAGCTAAGTCTGTTATCTACCAGAACCCCCAAATCTTTTTTCCATTTCAGATGCACTAACACAGTTCTTTTAGGTGTAGGTGGCACAGGGATTATTAAATCCCAAATGCATCACCTTACATTTATCAACATTGAATCTCATCTGCCCATTCTGCTGCCCATTTGATAATCATCTAGGTCCTCTTGCAAGCACTTGCACATCATTGGAAGTTTCCAAAGCTCTGCATAATTATGTCATCAGCAACACAGAGACCTTGCTCTCAATGCCCCCCTTCTAATTCATTTATAAACAGATTAAACAGAAGCGGCCCCAGTACAAACCCTGAGGAACTCCGCTTAGAACTTTAGCCCACATAGATGTAGCTCCATTAACCACCACCTCTCTGTTGCGGTCCAATAACCAGTTCTCTATCCATGAACAAATGTTTTCTTCAAGGCCAACAGTCCTCAGTTTTATACATTAGTCGCCTATGTGGCACAGTATCAAAGCTTTTTGCAAAATCCAAATATACCACATCCACAGTTTGCCTGAATCTAACTCTTACTCACTTCTTAATAAAAATCAATTAAATTTTGTCTGGCATGATCTATTTTCTCATAAATCCATGCTGACTACTACTAATAGAAGATCTCTGGAACAAAGTCAAGGCTATGATCCCTTACAAAGTTTTCCATCACCTTCCCTACCACTGATGTTAGGCTTACAGGTTCTAATGTTACCAGGCTGTAACGACACCTTTTTTTGAATATGGTTACATTGGCTTTTTTCCAATCCACGCACATCCCCAGACAAAAGTGAATCTGAAAAGATAGACACACAGTGGTCTTTTGCTAGAACTGAACTAAGCTCTTTTAAAATCCTAGGATGCAATCCATCTGGTCCTGGGCGCTTTATTGATATTAACTTTGTCTAATTGATTCCGTACCATATCCTCTGTTATCCAATTGGAAGACTCTTCATTTCCTCCCTGCACATGTGTTCACAATCCCTACTGTAAGGATTCTCAACAGTAAAACCGATGTAAAAAAACGGTTTTAGCAGATTAGCCTTTCGGCTTCCTCTACAACCACTCAGCTTCCATTATTTAATGTGTCCCACATTCTCAGTCCTCATTTTTTACCATTTATATATTAAAAAACATCTTGGGGTTGGACTGCTTTGTTCGGACAATCCGTGTTTCATTTTCTATTTTAGCTAGTTTAATTGCTTTCTTGCACTCTTTATTACAACTTTTGAAGTCCCGTAAGCCTGTTCTTGTCCTTCTGCTTTCAAAATTTTAAAGCCCTTTTCTTTTTTTCCATTTCCCTTTTTTACCTGAGCATTAACCATGCAGGAGTGGACCTAATTTTTTTACACTTGTTTCCTAAAGGTACCGATTTGGAAATGTTAGTTTTAATATCCCTTTAAAAGTGGTCCCACATCTGCTCATGTATCTTTACCTAGAAACAGTTCCCCCCAGTCGATGAGCAGGAGCGATTCCTTTAAAGCATAAAATTAATGCTTTCCTAAAGTTAAAGTTTTTTGTTAAGCCAGTGCACTTTAGTTTTCTGCAACCTATATTAAAACACTTATCATGGTCACTATTCCCTAAGGCTTCCCATTACCTTCATCTCCAAAATGAGCTCTGGGTTATTAGATATCACCAGATCCAACACGCATTCTTTCTAGTAGGAACTTCTAACTACCATCTGTGAAGAAAATGCTCATATAGGAAATTTAAGAACTTTTATACCTTTTGAGGTGCTGGGCAGTTCCATTACTACTCAATCTATTTCAGGTAGTTTAAAATCCCCATAACAAACATGCCCCATACCAGCAGCCTTCGCCACTGCATAGGGAGATTCATTTCCACCTCTTCCCGCATTTTGGGGCTTATACACACACTCCAACACAATTAATTTTACCTACCTTCTTGCTTCCTGTACACATTCCACCCATATGTTTCTTGCCCATCGTTTGCTCCCCCATCTATTCCATCTTTTAAATTTGGCTTCAATTCCCGTTTAAACATACATCCTACTCCTCTCTTTCTTTCTTAACTGGTCATGTCTAAATAAGGAGTACCCTTCAATATTTACTGTCCAGTTGGTGTGAATCATTAAGCCATGATTCTGCTATACCATTACTCATACATACCTTTCCTTTAACGCTATTATTTCAAGTTCGCGCCGGTTTTTTCCAGCCAGACTCCTTGCATTTTGTAAAACATACATTTTAGAATTATCAATTGATTTTACTTCCATACATGGTCGTACATGCCTCCTTATCCTCTAGCTCCCCCTATGCCCCCTCCTCCTTCTCCTCCTCCGTTGTGTTACTAGCCCCCAGATCCCTAATTCTCTTCTACCCTGTGTAGTTAAACA
This sequence comes from Hymenochirus boettgeri, assembly GCA_019447015.1. NCBI lineage: Eukaryota > Metazoa > Chordata > Amphibia > Anura > Pipidae > Hymenochirus > Hymenochirus boettgeri. The sequence goes on along the minus strand of CM033471.1, from coordinate 270,610,978 downwards.
TTCCCTCCCCCCCCCATACCTAGTTTAAAATCTCCTCCAACCCCCTGCCATCTTCTCTCCCCCAAAACAGTTGCAACCACCACCATTGAGGTGCAATCCGTCACTACTAAAGACCTGTAGCCAACAGAAATCAGCCCAGTTCTCTAAAAACCCAAACCCCATCTCCTTACACCACCTCTTAGCCACGCATTTATACTCCTGAGCTCCCGTTGCCTCCCTACGTAGCACGTGGCTGCGGTAGTATTTCTGAAATCACTACCCTGGAGTCCTTGCTTTTAACTTGGCCCCTTTCTCGGAAATAATTTTTAAGGACCTCACCTCCACCTCTAACTTTGTCATTGGCACCAATTGAACCAAGCGCGGTCACTGACCGTCCACCAGCCCACCCCACCAATAATCTGTCTACACGATCCACCACATGTCGAACCCTAGCCACCAGGCAGACAACACACTGTTCGGCATGCAGGGTCCTGGGCGACAATTACCCTATCTACCCTTCAATAATAGAATCTCTACCACTACCACCTGTCTATCCTTCCTAGCCCCCATTCTCTCCCTCCCTTGTATTGGAGATGGCCGTCCCCTGGGTGCTCAAGGAAGGCCCGCTCCATACATGCTGCTTTCCGACCATCGTCCTCCACATCTTCACCTAAAATGGCAATCTGTTTGGATCGACCAGCTGGGAAAAGCCCCCCTATCCTCCGTCCCCTACTTCCCCTGGTGACCCTTACAAATCATCTTCCTCTTCTCCACCTTTATCTGCCCCTTCTCCACCCACCAGTTTACTGGCCCCTGCCAGTACCTGCATTTCCCCCGGTTTGCCAAGTCCTGCAATGCTGCAGTTTTACCCCTAGACTCTGTATATTTTTCTCCCAACAAAACAAAATTAATGAACCACAGGACAAGCCAACCATTTGGAAGAATACTATAGTAATCTATACAACCTAAGCATCCCAGACATTCCAACCCCAACCAAAGAAGAATACTAGCATTCCTACAAAAACTTGAACTACCAACACTAAATCAAGAACAACTAGAAACGCTATCTGAAACCGATCTCGCAAGAGGAAATCAAACAAAGCAATAACATCATTAAAACCAAACAAAACCCCAGGACCAGATGGTGACGGTGGTCACCCAGGGTCCCTAATATAGTTGATAATAATGTATGATTCTGCCTAATCAGATATATCTAATTAATGGCCAAAGAGTTAAAATGTTGGACTACAGGCGGGGGGTATTGGACTATAAGGCTCTAGAGGTGTAGACTACCAGGCTCTAAAGCTATTGTTTAGAACCAAAGTTTAAACGGAGGAGATCTGGGAACTAAGGGTATCGGGGAAATCTGGATACAAATTGGGAGTACAAGGTTTAAGTGAAGGGGTTAAAGTTATAGGTTCTACGTCTCCTTAATGAAAAACACTATAGTGCTGGGAGGGGACACAATACCTCTTCTGATAGGCTCTTGTTTCCATGAATGTACGCCTAACATATGTTGTGAATATGTAACATTCCACAGTTGTGATGTCATTTTGCCTACATAAACCAGTGAGCAGGTCTCTGTAAGGGGGGCTACTGACATACACAGGATCTGTCAGTAGTCTCTGCATATGCAATAAAGGACCTCCTTCTTTTTATCAATTTGGTCTCTAGATGTGACATCAATACCAGGGTGACAAACAGGTACCCTGGTCGGACTGACATTCAGATGGAGGCACTGCTGAGATATTTCTCTCAAAGGGTACAGTCCAGCAAAGGATCTGAGCGGAGAGATGATGGGAGTGATAGGTGGGCAAATTTTCACAATGCATTGGTAAGACCATTTTTTTTTGGTTTTATTTCGACTTTGTCTATCAAAATCAATCCCTATCGGTCTGAGAGTCTCTGCTGGAATGTCATCAGTCAGGTGATGTCACTCTCTAGAGTTTATGTTGTAATTTTTTGTCTGTCTAATACTAACAAACTTGTGTGACTGGAGTGTGAATTGTTTGTCTGGTAATACTCATTTTTTGTTCTATGCAATGGCCAACACTGGAAATATTCTGTTAGATTTAATTGTAATTGTCAACCTAAGACTGTGTTGTTTGAAATGTTCAGAAAAGTTATGATAATGTTTGTGTAGATTGTGTAGATTTTGAAGTCGTTGTTGGAAGGAAAGGGTTAATTTTTAAAAGTCTGAATTTAGAGCACGAACCTAATTTGTTACAGCTGTGTAGGCAGAATTCAAGATAACCTAATTGTATCCAGAGTGACAGTCTTTACATTCCAGATGAATGAGGGAAAATAGTTCTATTTCAATCAATCTTACAAATTCCAACCAGGGGAAGACTTGTATTAGAATTTGTTATAATACTTTGCTAGGGAAAGCCATTGTATGCTCTATTATGCTTGGGGAAAGTGTATATTGTGTCTGTATAATGCTGTAAACATTCAGTGTACAGGGGGTTAACACAGCCAGCTTAAATCACCACACCCATGTGAATGAATCAAAACAGTGAAATTATCTGTTACTTTGGTTTATTTTCTAGTAACCCCATCTATTCAAACACTCCACTATTTTTATACTCTTATATTGTGACTGTGAGGAAAAAAAAAAAAAATTTAATCACTGATAAATCTCCCACACGGATGAAGGTGTTGAGAGATGTGTAATAGGGTCTTTTCACTCGAAAATTAAAATTTGCTGGCCAGCACCCAATCAGGATTTATACATAAGTACTCTTCTGAATAGAGGGCATATAGCCTCTCTGGACACGGGGAAAAGGACTTGCATGGGAGTAACCGAATAATTCCCAATAAGTCACAATTTAAGATGGGAATATAGTTAGTAATCAGGATAAACAGTAACCCCTGCGGCAGTATGGCTGAAAAATATGGGATGGACTGTTAGTCCCATACCAAGTGGAGTGAGATGACCAGGTTGGCAGGTGAAACCCCATATTCTATATCTTGCAGGGAAATTTGATCTGTTCAGATGGGTACACTTAGACAGTAAATATAGACTGTCAATAGAGACACACACAGCACACATAGTACACAGCGCACTCTCCCTTTAGAATAAAACACATGGCCATATGTTTTTTAAGCTAGAATGAAATCCTACACCACGTCAAATTGACGAAGCTATCGCTGTAAATCAATTGTTGCTGTACTATTAATGTTGATAACATGGATGATTTAATGAACAGTTAAAATTTCAGTGGGATCATATCATTATTACAGAGACATAAGTGCACGATTCTCCCCTGTAATAAAGAAACCACATAACCCCTTAAAAGAAACAAGGTTTGGAATGAGGGAACCAGATGGTTTGATAACAGCCGTTACATGCTTAAATCAAGACCAAGTAAATATGGTTAGGTTAACAATGTAAATTATATATGTCTATGAAGGTATTTGACTTATCTGTAGGTTCTATCTTCATTTACCCTTGGATTTGACAAGAGTAGAAATAATTATGATTTTTGATTGGAAATGCCAGTACACAATCTAGTTGAATATGTGAGTAGAATGCAAGAATTGGACTCAAATGAGTTCCAGATGTTGGTATTTAGCTATTTGTTTAGAACCAAAGTTTAAACGGAGGAGATCTGGGAACTAAGGGTATCTGGGAAATCTGGATAGGAATATGGGAGTACAGAGTTTAAGTGAAGGGGTTAATTATAGGTTCTACGTCTCCTTAATGAAAAACACTATAGGCTGGGAGGGACACAATACCTCTTCTGATAGGTCTCTTTGTTTCCATGAATGTACGCCTAACATATGTTGTGAATATGTAACATTCCACAGTGTGATGTCATTTTTGCCTACATAACCAGTGAGCAGGTCTCTGTAAGGGGGGCTACTGACATACACAGGATCTGTCAGTAGTCTCTGCATATGCAATAAGGACCTCTTCTTTTTATCAATTTGGTCTCTAGATGTGACATCATACCAGGTGACAAACAGGTACCCTGGTCGACTGACATTCAGAATGGAGGCACTGCTGAGATATTTCTCTCAAGGGTACAGTCCAGCAAAGGATCTGAGGCGGAGAGATGATGGGAGTGATAGGTGGGCAAATTTTCACAATGCATTGGTAAGACCATTTTTTTTTGGTTTTATTTCGACTTGTCTATCAAACACCACCTATCGTTGCTGAGAGTCTCTGCTGGAATGTCATCGTCAGGTGATGTCACTCTCTAGAGTTTATGTTGTATTTTTTGTCTGTCTTATACTAACACTTGGTGTGACGGAGTTGAATTGTTTGTCTGGTAATACTCATGTTTTAGTTTCATGCAATGGCCAACACTGGAAATAATTCTGTTAGATTTAATTGTAATTGTCAACCTAAGACTGTGTATTTTTTTGAAATGTTCAGGAAAGTTTGATAAGTTTGTGTAGATTGTGTAGATTTGAAGTCGTTGTTGGAAGGAAAGGGTTAATTTTTAAAAGTCTGAATTTAGAGCACGAACCATAATTTGTTACAGCTGTGTAGGCAGAATTCAAGATAACCTAATTGTATCCAGATGTGACAGTCTTTTCATTCACAGATGAATGAGGGAAAATAGTTCTATTTCAATCTAATAACATTACAATTATTCAAACAAGGGAAGACTTGTATTAGAATGTTTATAATACTTTGCTAGGGAAAGCCATTGTATGCTCTATTATGCTATGGGGAAGTGATATTGTGTCTGTATAATGCTGTTAAACATTCAGTGTAACAGGGGGGTTAACACAGCCATGCTTAAATCACACTACACCCATGTGAATGGAATCAAAACAAGTGAAATTATCTGTTACTTTGGGGTTTATTTTCTTAGTAACCACTACATCATTCAAACACTCCACTATTTTATAGACTCTTATATTGTGACTTGAGGAAAAAAAAAAAAAATTTAATCACTGATAAAATCTCCACAAACGGATGAAGGGTGTTGAGAGATGTGTATAGGGTCTTTTCACTCGAAAATTAAAAATTGGTGCTGGGCCACACCCATTCAGAGGTATTATACATAAATACTCTTCTGAATAGAGGGCATATAGCCTCTCTGGACATACGGGGAAAAGGACTTGCATGGGGAGGATACCGGAATAATTCCCAATAAGTCACAATTTAAGATGGGTATTAGTTTAGTATCATGATAAACATGTAACCCCTGCGCAGTAATGGCTGAAAAATGGGGATGGACTGTTAGTCCCATACCAAGTGGAGTGAGATGACCAGTTGGCAGGTAAACCCCTATATTCTATTCATTGCAGGGAATATTTGATCTTTTCAGATGGGTACACTTAGACAGTAAATATTAGACTGTCAATAGAGACCCACACAGCACACATAGTACACAGCGCACTCTCCCTTTAGAATAAGAAACACATGGCCATATGTTTGTTTAGCTAGAATGAAATCCTACACACGTCAAATTGACGAAGCTATCGCTGTATATCAATTGTTTGCTGTACTATTAATGTTGATAACATGGATGTTTAATGAAACATTTAAAATTTCAGTGGGATCTATCATTATTACAGGACAATAAGTGCCGATTCTCCCCTGTAATAAAGAAACCACATAACCCCTTTTAAAGAAACAAGGTTTGGAATGAGGGAACCAGATGGTTTAGATAACAGCCGTTACATGCTTAAATCAAAGACCAAGTAAATATGGGTTAGGTTAACATGTAAAATTATAATATGTCAATGAAGGTTATTTGACTTATCTGTAGGTTCTATCTTCATTTACCCTTGGATTTGACAAGAGTAGAAATAATTATAGATTTTTGATTGGAAATGCAGTAACAATCTAGTTGAATAGTGTGTATTAGAATGCAAGAATTGGACTCAAATGAGTTCCAGATGTTGGTATGTTTGAAAAAAAAAAAAGAAAGAAAAAAAAAGAGAAAAAAGAATTTGTCAGCGCCAGCAAAGCAGCTGACTGCTTCTTTAATTAAACACCCTTGGTTCAACAAGTGAATACAAAATCATAAAATATTTTTAGAATGGGAGTAATGGTTTAGATGGAATCTGTGTTGTTATGTAGAAGTTGGGGAAATGTACATGAAAATGAAAAGTTTACAGAAAGTAATGTGTATCTATTTACAAACGCTGCACAGTCCTCAATCCACCACCTTCCTCCTGCCAAGGACGGTGATGCCAAGACGGTATTAAGGACCACGATTGTCTACAACTGATGGAGAAAGAGACTAGCCAATTGTCTCCGTAAGTGAGGAGCCGCTGCAAGCCCCTGACCTTACTTTTTTTGTAGATGTTCCAGGTTATAGTGATGGAGCTCCACGCACCCCTATGCCATCAATATCGTCAACAGCTGAAGGTTTCACTACATTAGATGCTGGCCGATTGCCACCTTCCTACTCAGCACAGCGCGGAATTGGTCACATTGGGTAAGACATGTGTACACGCTTAGGTAAATTGTTAACATTTACACTGACAGCATGTATGCATATGGAATTGCACATGATTTTGGACCCATCTGGAAAAACAGAGGATTCAAAACCATGTAAGATCATCAATCAAAAACTGGGTAGAAGAAAAACTTTTTCAAGAGGGTCTCCTTGCCAATAAGGTGGCCATCTCGAAAGTCAAAGGCACAAGACTCAGTCCCTATGAGATCTTATTTGGCTACAAGCCATAACAGGGTTACACTATCCCCATCAGATAGAGGTAATGCACAATGATCTGTGTTCTTATGTTTTGCGTTTATAGAAGGAGCTTACTACAGTGTATCTTCATGTACAGGACAGTTTACCAGATGTAGAGAACCAACAACATCCTATAAGCCGGAGACTGGGGGATGGTCAAGGTGTTCCAAAAGCGTTCCTTGCCCACCACATTCGAAGGTCCATACCAAGTTCTACTCACAACTACAGTGAAACAGAGGGAAAGCAACATGGCTCCATGTCGCCACTGCACTGCAAACAGCGTCTTCAATCATACCCAAGATCCTGTGTACAACCTACCGTTTATAATGCTAAGTTTATGTCTTTTTATCATTTATCTTGTTTGCCTGTCAAGTTAGTCATGTGCAGGGTGGTGAATCCGACCTGTACATCACTAATATCTGTATACATCACTAATATATCTGTATACATCACTAATATATCTGTATACATCACTGACATATTTTGTATACATCACTAATATATCTTATCCATCACTAATATATCTGTTACATCACTAATATATATCTGTATACATCACTGTCAGAAGCTTTTGTCTTTCCAAAAATACTAGACTATGAAACTAACACTATAGGAGGAATACATTTCTCTAATATCACCATGCTAACTGTAACGTACAGACTTTACACAGCCACTCTACTATAATTCCATTACATGAAAACAGATCTTCTAGGGGGGGAGAATACATACAGGGAGAATACATACGGAACATGGGAGAATAAATACGTGGAGAATACATACAGGGACATGGAAGTTTACAATAATTATGTACATATCTCCACAGTTAATGAGACAACATTCTATAAGGAAGCTAATTCCTATACGAAGGACATCTTTACAGATAGCAGATAGCACATGAACCATCAGTTGTTTTAAAATTCTCTCATGATAATAGTCAACCCACACCAGGATATAATCAATACAGTACATACCTTCCACAGAAGGGTTAAATCATACAAATCACATGACATAGTGAAAAGGAGCTCTCAGTGATACAGATAAAGCGTGGATGTGATTTCCACCATGGACAGGCTGGGGATAGAATTTGCTAACAGATTAAATAATAAACTGAAAATGGATGGGATTGTTAATGAAAATACCAGTGCTATACGTGTTATTAATGATGAACTTTCACAGGTCAGAAAAGTATCCTGCCGAACAGAATGGCATTGGACTACATCCTAGCAGCCCAAGGAGGTGTGTGTGGTCCTTATTGTGTGGGAAGGTTGCACTTGTTGAGGATTCCCATGACCCAGTACTACCTCACTTGCTAAAGTGGACATTTTTACAAACAAAATTAAGAGACATTCTAAGAACTGATGGAATCCTTTCAAGTGGCTCGGCAAAATTGGATCTTGGCTCCACAATGTTTTTTGGCAATTTTGTGACTTTCTTACTGACCATTGTTATGTGTGATTATTTGATTGTCATAATGGCTAAAAACTTGTTAATGTGTATGAATATGGATTCAAAGATGATCAAACACACACACCTACTGACAGTTTAAATCTAATAATGGAGTATATCTTTAACCATGATAATTTCTTGAGAGATAGATATACATAAAAATTAACACATTCTATGCCTAATATAAAGGCAAATAAATAAAATGTTACATATTAAGGGTGGTACAGAGATACCATTAGGGACCCATTATTCAACAGGAAGTGTTTTACTATTTACTATGGTTACCTTGTACTAAAAGGTAACTCTCACCTCTCATATCCATTAACTAAGATAGGGACAGGACAGATGAATGTGAGGCAGGAATGGAAGGTGATTCCCAATCCAGTTCCTTCCTGTCACATGTGCACCACAAGGGTGACACATGTTACAAAGTACCTGCCGGGGATCACAGTCATCTGAATGTTAGGGTGATGGTTTGTGATCGTAAATCACGATCAAGAGGGGGGAGTGACAGGTGGTCACCCAGGGTCCCTAATATAGTTGATAATAATGTATGATTATGCCCTAATCAGATATATCTAATTAATGGCCAAAGAGTTAAAATGGTTAGGACTACAAGGCTCTAGAGGTATTGGACTATAAGGCTCTAGAGGTGTAGACTACCAGGCTCTAAGCTATGTTTAGAACCAAATTATTAAGGAGGAGATCTGGGATAAGGGTATTCTGGGGAAATCTGGATACAAGGAATATGGGAGTACAAGGTTTAAGTGAGGGGTTAAAGTTATAGGTTCTACGTCTCCTTAATGAAAAACACATTAGTCTGGGAGGGGACACAATACCTCTTCTGATAGGTCTCTTTGTTTCCATGAATGTACGCCTAACATATGTTGTGAATTATGTAACATTCCACAGGGGATGTCATTTTGCCTATAAAACAGTGAGCAGGTCTCTGTAAGGGGCTACTGACATACCAGGATCTGTCATAGTCTCTGCATATGCAATAAAGGACCTCCTTCTTTTATCAATTTGGTCTCTAGATGTGACATCAATACCGGTGGTGACAAACAGGTACCCTGGGCGACTGACTTTCAGATGGACTGACAAATGAATACTACAAGTCATTCAAAGATACCCTAATACCATATTGGCAACAATATATAACGAAATTTCGAGTCAAGGTACCACTCCCCCTGAAATGCTGAAAGCCCTAATAATTCCAATTCCAAAACAAGACAAAGACCCAACCATAACCACTAACTACAGACCCATATCCCTCCTAAACTCAGATATAAAATATTCTCAAAGATCTTGGCTTAAAGACTAAAAAAATATCTACCCATGCTTATACACCGATCAAGTAGGTTTCGTGGCAAACCGCCAACCCACAGATAACACAAGAAGAATCATCAACCTCATAAACTGGACCAAAAAAGAATGTAACCTCAACATTCATAACATTGGATGCAGAAAAAGCATTCGATAGAATCAACTGGACGTATATGAACCAAGTGCTAGACAAATTCCAAATACCCAACCAAATTCAAAACAGCAATAAATGCTCTCTACTTCAACCCCCTCAGCCCAATATATGTTATCACAAATTCCTCAGAAACCATACAAATAACAAATGGCACCCGACAGGATGCCCCCCTAATAGAGGAACTCTAACACAACCAATTCTCAGATAACGGTATACACCCATATGAAAAAATACAATGTTCCAATAAGATGAATAGGACTGTTTTAAATAATGTTAAATAATTGTTAAATACGCAGATGTATCGAAATGTTAACTATTTCTGTTTTAAAACAATAAAATTTAGGTATAAAAAAAAAAAAATACTTAAACTGCACAAATTGAAAAAAATGTCAGTAACTGCCAATCACCCTGGTACATCCATTTAACCCTTGATGCTATTGTTGCAGCAAATATGTTCTTAAAGGTGTTTCTCTGAACTGCTTCCATTTCCAAGATGTCCCTTTTGTATATGGGATTCCAAAACTGCACCGCATTTCCAAATGAGCCTTACCAGTGCCTTGTAAAGAGGGAGAATAATGTATTTTTCTCTGAAATCTATTCCCCTCTTTATACAGACATATCTTGCTAGCTCTAGCCGGCCGTTGCTATCTTGTATTAATTGCTACGGCTAAGTCTGTTATCTTCTAAAACACCAAATATTTTTCCAACAGAGATTCACTTAGCACAACCTATGGTGAACGTGCTATGACAGAATCTAAATTCTTATCACCTCTTTATAAAAATGAAGCACAGTTAGTCTGACAAGATCTATTTCCATAATTCCATGCTGACACTTCTAATTAGATCAGTCTTGGAACGAAATACAGGATATGATCCTGTAACAAAGTTTCCAGTATCTTCTCTACTCTCTGATATCAAACTTTCAGGCCTAGATTAACAGGCCTGATCAACTACCACATCACCAGAAAAATTGAGATTCAATAAAAGTTCTTATCGTTAAAATGGGGCTAATTTGCCCCAACCAATCAGAACTTATGTAACATTTGAAAGCTTTAGCTTTCAAATGTTAAATAAGATCTGATTGGTTGGGGCAAAATTAGCACCATTTTAAACAACAAGAACTTTTTTGAATCTCCCTTGTAATTTAGGACAACACTGGCAAAAACTAAATTTTACATTTACACACATCGTAAAACTGTTTGTATGATTACAAGTTGTTATATTTCCCTATGGTCCTTAAGTCAGGGATCCCTGAAGATTTCCCAATAGTATCAAACGTTGTCTGTGTTACTGTTCAGGTAATAAAAGGAGATCTGTACACACTGGCTATGCAGTCATTATTGGGGCCCATTCTGGTAGTTACCAGTCAAGTTGGTATTATATTTAATAACCTTCTATGGTTCTTCATTGTAAAAAATATTTTTTGTAAGTGGGATGCAGAGCTCTATAGGAATAGTAGGAAATCCATATGTGTCTACCAGTAATGATATTACGTATTGGTTTATTTTGGACTTTAAATACATTCTCAATTGTGGCTGTCTCATTATTTTCTAAAACCAAGGGCTAGTTTGACCATGAGCTTTACCTGCATTGGAAGAGGTTCCTTTTAGATAAAATCATTCATTGTTATCAGTGTTAATCTATCTAGAGCTTTCACACTTCTAGTTAAAGGTTAATCTAAGTCAATCTAATGTTTCTGTCATGGATTGTTTTAATCTTCTGCCTCATATAATTGGGATCTGTAAATATTATAGTTTAACCTTATTTTACGCAAAAATATTCTCTTAATGGACACTCCAATGTCACTTCAATGTCGCCGCAAGCCCAGACATGTAAGTAATGATGTATTTAGCTATTGATTGTAAAATTGACAACTTATCCTGTCTTACTGTATCTTTATATGTCATAATGAATTAAAAGTGACTGATTATCCCAGCGTAACTTTTGTCCTAAAGGTTTCTAGATTTATTGCTGAGGAGTTAGAAACTAACCCATAAATATGAGCTATAGGATCTGTTTCCCACACAGAGCCCATAAAACGGTTGAATAAAAAATATAGTCATTTCTACATACAGACACCCTTTTATAATAAAATCTGTTACTATAAAAACTTATCACTTTGTACATGATTTTTTTCAAGGCAGTGTTTCAAGTTTTCATATCATTCTATATAGATGTTGCTTCTTATTCAATGTATAGTTGAGCAAACCAGGAGCAACAGGTTTCATACCCACGGAAAGTAGTCAGCAATAGATTATATAGAAAAATACTGATGACATTACAGCCAATGATTGACTTCTTTTTAGCTCATTTAGCAGAAATCTATACCAGATTGGGAACAATGGAGGCGATACCTTTAAATTGAAAACTTTTTTTTTGAAAAACATTAAATAAAGTCCTCTCGTAAAATACCAAGAAGGAGAATCCATACTACTAAGGCTTTGTTCACTCTACAACATGCTGTTAAACAACACTAATGTATTGATTTCATGTGATTTTTGTGTGCTTTTTCACGAGTTATCCTTGTTCCATGCTTTAGAGATTTTTCGTGCATTTTTCTTCTGATGTTACGCCTGGAAAGTTGGGATGCAGTGCTGGTGTGTAGGGAGATTTGACAGACTCTTGTGTGAGTTGTGTGCTTTGAATTAAAAGGATGCTTCCCCAAGTGGTGCTTATAAATAACTATACATACACTATACATACATACTTCTCACCTCTAATAAACATTGGTAAATGTCTATATATTTGTTTTTTTTAATCAATCTATTTTATTATATTTTACAAGAGAATTCTTTAAAATTGTAATAATAATATCATAACATTATAGCATTGCAACATCAGGGATCAGGAGGTAGCATAATATCATGATATTGAGGTATACAATGTCAATAACATAGGGGAGGGGAGAATAGGAGGGGGGGGATAATACTGTTGTTTACTGTATATCTATGGTCGACTTTTTAATTAGGGTTTAGATTTAATCTTGATCTCTCTTCGGTCTTGTTAGGTTTAGTAGGATCCTTTCATAAAGCCCCATGAATCTATGTCCACATACCAGTACTGCCACTGTTTGTAGAATTTATGGACTTGAGCTGGGTTATGGCATATTGTTTTTCATATTGCATGTTTGTGTTTTACGCTTTCAGAAGTAGGGTTAGATTAGGAATTTGGGGGTGAGCCACAGTTTCTGTGCAATGATTGTAAGGTGTTGATGAAAAGGTGAAACATTATGGTCTTTTGGTTAAGGGAATAATTGTAGATCAAGAACAAGTAGCGTTAGTTCAGGAGTAAGTATATTTGTTTATGAAATAGCGTTGTTAGAAATTTTGGATCTTATACCAATACTTTCTGATTTTGTTTGCAGGACCAGAATATGGGACCAAGTCCCCGGATTTTCCGCATCTGCAGCATAGAGTTGAGTATTTTTTTTTGGGTGTTCCATTTTGGCCAATAGTGTTGGCGTTCTATAATATCTTAATGATATTTTTTTTTGCGGTTTTCCAATGTTGTGAGCAATTTGATAATGGAATGGTAGGATTGCTTCTGACCGTTGTTTCTTCTTGAAATGTTTTCCACCAAGTCTTCCTCCCATCTTAGGACCGGTTTTATTTTGGTCATTTTGTTTTTATTATTTAGCATGGTGTAGAAGGTGGTGATTCCTTTTGGTGTGTATCTTGGATATTACAAACTGTAGCTCTATAGATTCCGTTGATGTTTTCTATTTTGCTTTGGAAACAGAGAGATAGGATATTGCTTGGATATGTTTGTAGTGGTCTTTTCGTGTTGAGATGGTATTTTCTTTGTAGTGTTTGAATGGTATGGTTACTCCTTGTTTGAATAGTTGATCTATTGTTGATAATAAGTTTGTTTTCCATTGTGGTTTTGAAGTTGGGGATCACCACTTCCAGACTTTCAATTGGAATATAGTCATATAGTGGGGCTAAGAATGTTTGATTTTTGTGTATGTTCTCCAGTTGGAGATTTGATGCTCTGGGGATGTGAAATGAATAGTTTGTGTTTTTGTCTCCTAAAAGGATTGCTCCGAGGATTTTTTGGTAGGTTTGACATTGAACACATATGTTCCTCTATTTGCACCACAGTTTGTTGTTTGAGTTGTTGTTCCACCATAATTGTATTTGATCTAGTATAGTAGCTTGGTAATAGTCTTTTAGTATTGGTATTGCCAACCTCCCATCTTTGTGTGGTTGTTGCCATGATTTGGTTGTTTATTCTACTCTGTTGTTTGTCCCCAAACAAATTGGGTGTATTTTTTTGAGGCTCTAGAGAGAAAAGGAATCTGGTATGGTTATAGTAAGGATCTGAACAGTGTATGAGTATTGTGGGAGTATAGCATTTTGGAAGTCATTATTCTGTCCATTAAAGATAGCATGAGGAATTTCCATTTTTTGGTTTTAGATTCTAGTTTTTCCAGAGTGTTAGGAAGTTAATTTTGTATAGATCTTCTAGGTTGGCCAAGATTTTGATTCCAAGGTATGTTATTTCATTTGTTTCCCAGTTGATAATCTGTATTGCTGGATAGAAATATTTTTAATGCTCCTGATTGTTAGTGCCGTACTTTGAGATTTCTTTTCGGTTTTTTTGTAGTATGAATTGAACCAAATTGGAGTTAATGATTTTGAATATGGATTATAAGAGGTTTATTGGTTTTGTTACTATTAGGATGACTCATCTGCAATGGAGCTATCTTGTGGTTTGTGGTTTTGATTTGGATTCCTTTGATATTTGTATCTGTACGGATTTTTTCAGCTAGGGGTGTCCATTGCAAGGGCAATATTAGTGGGGAAATTGGGCATACTTTTCTGGTTCTGTTATATGTTAAAGGATTTATAACATGTTTGATATGAATACTTTGCATAGGGTTTGAGTAGAGTGCCATTATGCTTTTTTTGAAATTGTTTTGGAGACCAATTATCTAGGACATGGTTCAAGTAGGACCAGTTTAGGCGGTCGAAGCCTTTTCGCCGTGAGAGTTCTGAACAAAGAGTAATTTTTTTTTGGTTGGACCAATCTATTAGGTCTATATATTCCCTGTGTTTTGTTGATGGATGTCTGTTCTTTATGAAGCCCATTGGTCTTGGTGAATGAGTGTGGGGGGGATGTTGTTAGTCACTAAAATTTTTGAATATTTTTCGTCATTGTTTAGTAGGAGATTAGCCTAAAGTTTCCAATAAAGTTATGTCTTTTCCTTGTTTTGGGATTGGATTACTTACTCATTCAGCATTTCTTTGGGAATGATTGATCTTGTATAGCTTGGTTAAACATATTTTGTAGGTATGGGTTTAGGAGTGGTATAAAGGTTTACTATATTTCGTTGATAAATCCATCTCTCTCCGGTGATTTTTGAGTTTTAGTGTTAATAACCACCTTTATTATTTCTTCTTGTGAGATTGTTTGTCTAAATATTTGTTGTTGTTGATGGAAGATTTATGGATCCAAGGAAGGATTCTATTAGTTCCGGATTAGGATGGTTGATTTCTTTGGTTTTCAGTGAGATTGTATAGGTTTGCGTAAATATACTGAATTGGTTTGTCAATGTCTTGTGGGTTGTAACTTTCTTGTTATTTTCAATTATGAATGGAATTCTGGTTGGTTGTGTTTTTGTTTT
The DNA here is from genome assembly GCA_019447015.1 of Hymenochirus boettgeri. Classification (NCBI taxonomy): domain Eukaryota; kingdom Metazoa; phylum Chordata; class Amphibia; order Anura; family Pipidae; genus Hymenochirus; species Hymenochirus boettgeri. The sequence goes on along the minus strand of CM033471.1, from coordinate 270,595,785 downwards.
TGTTGTTCGGCTAGTTGTTCTGTTAGCTCTTTCCTCCTTGGGCGTCGAGAATTGGCTTCATCCTTCTAAGCATTCTTCATATTAGTATAGGTTAGTGGAGTGTAGTTTTTCTCTTGTTTCTTTTAGTTCTTTTTTTATTTGTTATGAAGGATTTGTTGTTTCAAACTTCTCTAGTTGCCTATTCTTTGTAGAATTTCAAGTTTTTTTTTTTTTTCGTTTTCTTGATTCTGTTTAAAAATGAGCTGCTTGTTGGATGCAAACACCTCTTATAACTGCCTTGTGGGCATTCCATAGGGTGAAGGGGTGTATGTTTTCTGGGTACGTTATTATCGAGTAGTCTTTGTATTGCTGTTGGAATTTTGTTTTTTGTTGTTCATTTGAGAGTAAGGTCGGATTTATTCTTTAGGGTTTTTGTTGATTTGAGTTGAAATTCTTCTTCTATGGAGAGGATAATTGGTGCATGGTCTGACCATGTAATGGAAAGTATTTGTATATCTGGTAGTTTCTGTAGTTTACATTTATCCACAAGAAAATATCCAATCTGGAATAACATTGTAAGATTGGAGTATATTTTACTCTTTATCGTGGGATGGTTTGTTCTCAGGGGTCAAATAATCTTCTGTTTATTAGGTTAGAGAAGTGTTGTTTTTGTGGTGCTGGTAGTATCAGTTCTGTGGTGATTGTTTGGTTAGTCGCCGCGATTATGATTTTTTTTTGGTGGTATTCTTTGACTTTTATTATAATTTTTTTTATAAATTTTGGTTTGTTTTTTGGTTAAGGTGCCCATACATCTATAAGATTTACTTACCCGACGACGCCTCACTCCGATTTTTCCTTCGATCCTGCCGGAACCGCTTCTTCCCCGATCTACATTCGACCGACATGCGATCGCAAAGTGAATGGATTTGCGATCGCATGTCGGTGAATGTAAAATCGGGAGAAGGCGGTTCCGGCAGCATCGATGAACATCGCGTGAGCGCTCGGTCGGTTAAGTAAATCTTATAATGTATGGCCACCTTTATGTCGTATATGTTGGCTATTACTATGTTGTGGTGTTATAGAACAAAAGAGGATTATATATTCTCCATTTGGGTCGATTTTTGCTTCGTGTAGTTTGAAGGCGATAGTGTTGTTTATGGCGATAGTAACCCCTCTTTTTTTTCTTGTCTAAATGAGTGAAAGTATATATTGAATGACTTGTGTTTGAGATGTGGTTTGAGGATTTCTTTAGATGTTTTCTGGATGCAAGCATAATCAATTTTGTTTTGAATAGTAGTTTCTTTCCATCGATGGGTAACGTTCTGGAGGAGAGTTCAGACTCTAACGTTGTAGTATTGAATTTTAATAACCATTGGGTTTATTTTGTTTTGATGTGGAGTTTGTTTCGGTATTATATTTAGGGATTTGACTGGTAAGGTAGGCAGATTGGTATTGTGTCTAACCCATTTTTGGTGCTGACTGGGAGAGATCGAGGAGAATGGCTAACTAGGTTTGTAAGTCGACCAAGATATGATTGGATATTTTGGGTAGGGAAACGGATAGGTTCAATATAACATTTCACATAAAAAAACAGAACAAAGTTAAAAAGGACAAAACAATAAAACACAACTTTTAAGGGTTAATAGAACATTTTAGTCATCAATGAAGAGCTAGGTAGGGGGGCTTGTACCACACCTGAATTTTAGTGTGTAATAGTCTGTTTGTGATGCTGTTTTTCTAGGTTGTAATATATTGATAGGTGTTTGACAGAATTACAGTTTAGGGTATTCTTAGGTAATTCTTATATGTGAAGATGTATCCGTCTTAAGTTTGAAGTCAGAGCTTAATTTGATATACGTTTTGGTGCGTAGAGTTTGGGGTTTATATTGATCCAATCACGTAATGTGGTGTTCTCTTCTTATTTGCGATTTTTACCTGATAGTGTGGTAGTCGTGCGCGAGTACAAGTAAGCATGTTATCTTGCACCTCGGACAGTGGGTGCTGCCAGATAAGCTAAGTCTTGTGGTGGAGGTGTTGGTGTCAGGGCATCTAGTTACTTAATTCTTGTCTATGGTCTGGAGGTCTGTGTTTCTCCTTCACCAATATAAACAATACCAGTAGTACCTTTGTTGGGTTCATCTGAGTCTGCTAGGGGCATGGTGGTGTGCATCGCGCTGATATTACTACAGTCCTATGTCCAATGGTGTGTTGTTCGACACGATATATTTTTTCTGTACATATGTCATTCGTCATGATGATAATACATCATAGTTACCGGAGGTGCGTATTCTCAATAAAGATAAGGGGGTCATCGATATAAGCACATTTATGGGGGGTCTCCTATATAGCGCCAGGCGGTGTCGTACATGGTCACACGCTATGTTGGCAGTCAACGGGTGTAAGGGTCGGGTGACACCCGGTAACCCGATGATTCCGCTGTGGGACAAGCGGAATCGCCGAACTCCCAGCATGTGGCGGCGCTGACGGACTTTCCCTCCGCTGCTTCTTGAATTCGCAGCTTTGCCCCAGGTAAATGTAGTATTAACTCTTCGTATTCGCCTTCATACGTGAAAGAAATACAAAATCCCAGCATGCAGCAGGCAACCAATCAGGAAGTGCCACGTCAGGAGAAGAATGGGCGGCTCTGGGAGTAGGAAACAGCGAGAAATAGGTAAATAACTCTGAAAGTGACGGAAGGAAGGAGAAAGACAGGCCTAGAGGGTCCCTACTGGAGGACCAGTCTAGAAGGGTCAGTACTGGGCGAGACCAGTCTTAAGAGGGCCAGTACGGGGAGGATCTAAGGGTCAGTACTGGGAGAGAGACAGTCTAGAGGGTCAGTCACTGAGGGAAGACAGCCTAGAGGGTCAGTACTGGGAGAGAGACAGTCTAGAGGGTCAGTAACTGGGAGAGACAGTCTAGAGGGTTCAGTACTGGGAGGGACAGCCTAGATGGTCGTACTGGGAGAGAGACAGCCTAGAGGGTCAGTACTGGAGAGACAGCCTGAGGGCAGTGCTGGAAGACAGTCTATGAGGGTCAAGTACTGGGAGAGTACAGTCTAGAGGGTCAGTACTGGGAGAGAGACAGTCTAGAGGGTCAGTACTGGAGAGACAGTCCTCGAGGGTCAGTACTGGGAGAGACATTCTAGAGGGTCAGTAACTGGAGAAGACGTCCTATTATGGTCCACAAGTACTGGGATAGACAGTCTAGAGGGTCGTACTCGGGGGAGAGAGACCAGTCTAGAGGTCATACCTGGGAGAGACATTCCTATAGGTTCAGTACGGGAGAGACAGTCTAGAGGGTCAGTACTGGGAGAGACAGCCTAGAGGGTCAGTACTGGGAGAAGACGAGTCTAGAGGTCAGTACTTGGAGAGACAGTCTAGAGGTCGTACTGGGGATAGAGACAGTCTAGAGGGTTCAGTACTGGGAGAACAGTCCTAGAGGTCAGTACTGGGAGAGACGTCTATAGGGTCCGTACTGGGAGAGACGCCTAATGGTAGGTATGGGAGAGAGACGTCTGAAGGGTCAGTACTGTGAGAGACGTCCCTAGATGGTCAGTACTAGGAGAGACAGTCCTATAGGGTCAGTACTTGTAGAGACAGTCTAGAGGGGTCAGTACTGGGAGGAGACATTCTAGATGGTCAGTACTGGGAGAGACAGTCCTCGAGGGTCGTGCTGGGAGAGACAGTCTAGAGGGTCAGTACTGGGAGAGACAGCCTAGAGGGTCAGTACTGGGAGAGAGACAGTCTAGAGGGTCAGTACTGGGAGAGACAGCCTAGAGGGTCAGTACTGGGAGAGACAGTCTAGAGGGTCAGTAACGTTGAGAGACAGTCTAGAGGGTCAGTCTGGGAGAGAGACAGTCTAGAGGGTCCGTACTGGAGAACAGCCCTAGAGGGTCCAGTACTTGAGAGAGACAGTCTAGAGGGGTCAGTACTGGGAGAGACCGTCTAGAGGGTCAGTACTGGGAGAGAGACAGTCTAGAGGGTCAGTACTGGGAGAGACAGTCTAGAGGGTCAGTACTGGGAGAGACCAGTCAGAGGGCCAGTACTGGCGAGACGTCTAGAGGGTCAAGTACTGGGAGAGCGCAATCTAGAGGGTCATACTGGGAGAGAGACAGTCCTAGAGGGTCGTTACCTGGGAGTCGACAGCCTATAGGGTCAGTACTGGGAGAGAGACAAGCCTAGGAGGGTAGTACTGGATAGAAGACAGCCTAGAGGTCAGTACTGGGAGAGAGACAGCCTAGAGGGTCAGTACTGGGAGAGACAGAGCCTAGAGGGTCAGTGCTGGGAGAGACAGTCTAGAGGGTCAGTGCCTGGGTATACAGGCCTAGAGGGTCAGTGCTGGGGAGAGACAGCCTAGAGGGTCAGTACTGTGAGAGCCAGTCTAGAGGGTCAGTGCTGGGAGAGACAGCCTAGAGGGTCATTACTGGGAGAGAGACAGCCTAGAGGGTCAGTACTGGGAGAGAGACAGCCTAGAGGGTCAGTGGCTGGAGAGACAGTCTAGAGGTCCGTACTGGGAGAGCAGTCTTAGGTTCAGTACTGGGAGAGACAAGCCTAGAGGGTCAGTACTGGGAGAGACATTCTAGAAGGGTCAGTGCTTGGGAGAGACGCCTAGAGTCATGCTGGGAGAGACAGCCTAGATGGTCAGTTAATGGGGAGAGACATTGCTAGAGGGTCAGGTACTGGGAGATAGACGCCAGAGGGTCAGTACTGTGGGATAGAGACAGCCCTAAGGCAGTGCCTGGGAGACAGCAGAGGGCAGTACTTTGAGAGAGACAACCCTAGAGGGTCAGTACTTGTAGAGAAGACAGCCTAGAGGGTCAGTACGGAGAGAGAACAGCCAGAGGGTCAGTACTGGGGAGAGACAGCCTAAGGTTCAGTACGGGGAGAGAGACATCCGAGAAGAGGGTCAGTACTGGAGAGAGACGCCTAGAGGTCGGACTGGAATAGAAAGCCTAGAGGTTCAGTCTGGTAGAGAGACAGCCTATAGGTCAGTACTGGGAGAGATGACAGCTAGAGGGTCAGTACTGGGACGAGAGACATCCAAGAGGGTCAGTACTGGGAGAGAGACAGCCTAGAGGGTCGTACTGGGAGAGAGACGCCTAAGGGTCAGTACGGGAGAGAGACAAGCCTAGAGGTTCGTGATGGGAGAGACAGCTAGAGGGTCATTACTTGAGAGAGACAGCCTAGAGGTTCAGTCCTGGATAGATACAGCCTAGAGGGTCATGCTGGGAGAGATCCATCCTAGAGAGGGTCAGTACTGGAGATAACAAGCCTAAGGTTCGAAAGAGAGTAGGAGGCCGGTGAGGGGAGAAGTAATGGGGGGATCCGGGGAAATGAGAGTTCAGGGAAAGGAGGGGGAGGGAGGGTAGGTAAAAAAAGGGAGTATAGGAGAGGGGGGGAGGGTAAGAGCGAGGAAAAGGGTTGGGAGAAGGAAGGTAACATGGGAGAGAGCAGCCTAGAGGGTCATTGCTGGGAGAGAGACAGCCTGAGGGTCAGTGCTGGGGAGGAGACAGTCTAGAGGGTCGTACTGGGAGAGGAAAGACAGTCTAGCTGGTCAGTACTGGAGAGAAGACGTCTAGAGGTCAGTACTGGGAGAGAGACCCATATAGGGTCAGTGCTGGGAGAGATAAGTCTAAGGGTCAGTACTTGGGAGAGGCGCCCTATAGGGTCATGCGGGGAGAGAGACGTCTCGAGGGTCATTACTGGGAGAGAGACGTCCTAGATGGGTCAGTGCTGTAGAGCAGTCTAGAGGGTCAGTACTGGGAGAGAGACAGCCTAGAGGGTCAGTACTGGGAGAGATCAGCCTAGAGGTCATTACTGAGAAGAAGCCTAGAGTGGTCAGTGCTGGGAGAGACAGCCTAGAGGGCAGTACTGGGAGAGAGACGTCCTAGAGGGTCAGTACTGGTAGAAGACAAGCCTAGAAGGGTCATTCTGGGAGAGAGACAGCCTAGAGGGTCAGTACTTGGGGAGAGAACAGTCTAGGAGGGTCGTACTGGGAGAGAGACAGCCCGAGAGGGTCAGTCTTGGGAGAGAGACAAGCCTAGAGGGTCATACTGGGTATAGAAGACAGCCTAGAGGGTCATTACTGGGAGAGAGACAGCCTAGGGGTCAGTACTCGGTGAGACAGACCGTCTAGAGGGGTCGTACTGGGAGAGAGACAGTCTAGTAGGGTCAGTACTGGGCGAGAGACAAGTCTAGAGGGTCCGTGCTGGTAGAGACAAGTCTAGAGGGTCATTGCTGGGGAGAGACAGCCTAGAGGGTAGTGCTGGGATCAAGACAGCCTAGAGGGTCCATACTGGAGAGACGCCCTAGAGGGCAGTACTGGGAGAGACACCCGAGAGGGTCAGTACTGGGAGAGACGCCTAGAGGTCAGTACTGGGAGAGCGTACACCTAGATGGTTCATTAGGGAGAATGATAAGCCTAGAGGGTCATTACGGGGAGAGAGACAGCCTAGAGGTCAGTACTGGGGGAGACAGCCTAAGGGTCAGTACTGGGAGAGAGACAGCCCTAGAGTGTCAGTACTGGGAGAGAGACAGCCTAGAGGGTCAGTACTGGGAGAGAGACAGGCCCAGATGGTCAGTTACTGGGAGAGAGACAGCCTATAGGGTCTTCTGGGGAGAGAGACAGCCTAGAGGGTCAGTGCTGGGAGAGAGACAGCCTAGAGGGTCAGTGCTGGGAGAGACAGCCTAGAGGGTCAGTACTGGGAGAGAGACAGTCTAGAGGGTCAGTGCTGGGAGAGAGACCCCCTAGAGGGTCCAGTGCCCTGTGAGAGAGACATCGAGAGGTCAGTGCGGAAGAGACAGCCTAGAGGGTCAGTGCTGGGAGAGACAGCCTAGCTGGTCAGTACTGTGAAGAGACAGCCTAGAGGGTCCGTGCCTGGAGAAGAGACAGCCTAGAGGGTCAGTACGGGAGAGACCGCTAGAGGGTCATTACTCTGGGAGAGAACAGTCTAGAGGGTCAAGTACTGGGAGAGACAGTCTATAGGGTCAAGTGCTGGGCTCAGACAGCCTAGAGGGTCCAGTTCTGGGAGAGAGACGCCTAGAGGGTCAGTCAACTGGATAGACAGTCTAGAGTCATTACTGGGAGAGCGACAGTCTAGAGGGTCAGTACTGGGTAGAGACAGCCTAGAGGGTCAGTACTGGGAGAGAGACAGCCTAGAGGGTCAGTACGGGGAGAGACAGCCTAGAGGGTCAGTACTGGGAGAGAGACAGCCTAGAGGGTCAGTACTGGGAGAGAGACAGCCGAGAGGGTCAGTACTGGGAGAGACAGCCTAGAGGGTCAGTACTGGGAGAGACAGCCTAGAGGGTCAGTATCTGGAGAGACATCCTAGAGGGTCAGTACTGGGAGAGAGACAGCCTAGAGGGTCAGTACTGGGAGAGACAGTCTAGAGGGTCAGTACTGGGAGTGAGACAGTCTAGAGGTCAGTACTGGGAGAGAGACAGTCTAGAGGGTCAGTACTGGGAGAGAGACAGCCTAGAGGTCAGTACTGGGAGAGAGACCGCCAGAGGTCAGTACTGGGAGCGAAAAGACATCCTAGAGGGTCAGTAACTGGGAGAGAGACAAGCCTAGAGGTTCCGTGGGCTGGGAGAGAGACGCCTAGAGGGTCGTACTGGGAGAGGAGAACAGCCTATAGGGTCAGTACTGTGAGAGAGACAGCTAGAGGGTCAGTACTGGGAGAGAGACATCCTAGAGGGTCATTACTCTGGAGAGAGACAGCCTGAGGGTCAGTACTGGAGAGACAGTCTGAGAGGTTCAGTAACTGGGAAGAGAAGAAGTCTAGAGGGTCAGTACTTTGGAGTGACCGCCTAGAGGGTCGTACTGGAGAGACAGTCCCTAGAGGTCATTACTGGAGAGTACAGCCAGAGGGTCAGTACTGGAGAGAGACGTCCTAGAGGGTCCAGTACTGGGAGAGAGACAGTCCTCGAGGTCAGTAACTGGGAGAGACAGCCTAGAGGGTCTACTGGGAGAAGAGACAGTCTAGAGGTCAGTACTGGAGAGACAGCCTAGAGGTCGTACTCGGGAGGAGACGTCTAGAGGTCATACGGGAGAGAGACAGCCTAGAGGGTCAGTAACTGGAGAGAGACAGCCTAGAGGGTCAGTACTGGGAGAGAGACAGCCTAGAGGGTCAGTGCTGTGAGAGAGACAGCCTAGAGGGTCAGGGCTGGGAGAGAGACAGCCTAGAGGGTCAGTACTTGGGAGGAGAACATGCCCTAGAGGGTCCAGTACTGGGAAGAGACAGCCTAGAGGGGTCAGTAACTGGGGAGAGAGACAGCCTAGAGGGTCATACTGGGAGAGAGACAGCCTAGAGGTCATACTCGGAGAGAGACAGCCTAGAGGTCGTAATGGTAGAGAACGCCTAGAATGTCAAGTGCGGGGAGAGAGACAGCTAGAGTGGCCGTGCTGTGTAGGAGAAGACAGTCTAGAGGTCAGTACTCTGGAGAGACAGCCTAGAGGGTCAGTACTGGAGAGAGACAGCCTAGAGGGTCAGTACTGGGTAGATACACGCCTATAGGGTCAGTACTGGGAGAGAGAACGTCTAGAGGGTCAGTACTGGGAGAGACAGCCTAGAGGGTCAGTGCTGGGAGAGAGACAGCCTAGAGGGTCAGTGCTGGGAGAGACAGTCTAGAGGGTCAGTGCTGGTAAGAGACAGCCTAAGGGGTCATTACTGGTAGAGAGACAGCCTAGAGGGGTCAGTGCTGGGAGAAGAGAACAGCCTAAGGTCAGTACTCTGGGAGAGAGAACAGCCTAGAGGGTCAGTACTGGGAGAGAGACAGCCAGAGGTCAGTAACTGGGAGAGACAGCCTAGAGGACAGTGCGGGAGAGAGCAGCCTAGAGGTGTCAGTATTGGAGAGAGACAGTCAGAGGGTCAGTACTGGGAGCAGACAGCCTAGGGGTCATACTGGGAGAAGACCAGCCTAGAGGTCAGTACTGTTTAGAGACCGCCTAGAGGGTCAGTACTGGTACGAGAGACAGTCTGAAGTTCAGTACTGGGAGAGACAGCCTAGAGGGTCAGTACTGGGAGAGAGACAGCCTAGAGGGTCAGTGCTGGGAGAGAGACAGTCTAGAGGGGTCAGTGCTGGTAGAGAGACAGCCTAGAGGGTCTTACTGGGGGAGAGAGACCGCGCTAAGGGTCAGTCTGGAGAGGGGGGGTAGACAAACTAGATGGTCAGTACTGAGAGAGAGACAGCTAGAGGGTTCAGTACTGGGAGAGAGACAGCGAGAGGGTTCGTGCTGGGAGAGAGACAGCCTAGAGGTCAGTGCTGGAGAGAGACCGCCTAGAGGGTCCGTGCGGTAGAGAGACGCCTAGAGGGTCAGTACTGGGAGAGGCCAAGCTATAGTCAGTACTGGGAGAATAGACAGTCTAGAGGTCAGTACTTACTGGGAGAGACAGCCAGAGGGTTAGTACTTGGGAGAGAGACAGCTAGAGGCAGTGCTGGTAGAGAGACAGCCTAGATGGTTCAGTGCTGGGAGAGAGACGCCTAGAGGGTCAGTACTGGAGAGACAGCCTAGAGGGTCAAGTACTGGATAGACAGCCTAGAGGATCAGTACTGGGAGAGACAAGCTAAGAGGGTCAGTAGGGAGAGGAAGTGGGACACCTAGAGGGTCCAGTATGGGAGAGACAGCCTGAGGGTCAGTACTGGGAGAGAGACACCTATGGGTCAGTGCTGGGAGAGAGACAGCCCTAGAGGGTCAGTGCTGTAGAGAGCAGCCTAGAGGGCCGTACTGGAGGACAGCCTAGAGGGTCAGTGCTGGGAGAGAGCAGCCTAGAGGGTCAGTGCTGGTAGAGGGACAGCCTAGAGGTTCAGTACTGGGAGAGAGACAGCCTAGAATGTCATTGCTGTGAAGAGAGACAGCCCTATAGTTCAGTAACTGGGAAGAGACAGCTAGATGGTCAGTGCTGTGAGAGAGACGCGTAGATGGTCATACTGGGAGATGAACAGCCTAGAGGGTCAGTGCTGTGAAGACGAGACAGCCTAGAGGGTCAGTACTGGGAGAAGAGACGCCAGAGGGTCCAGTACTGGGAGAAGACAGCCTAGAGGGTCGTACTGGGAAGAACAGAGCCTAGAGGGTCAGTACTGGGAGAGAGACGCTAGAGGGTCAGTAACTGGGAGGAGACAGCCTAGAGGGTCAGTAACTGGATAGACAGCCTAGAGGGTCGGTACTGGCAAAGAGAGACAGCCTATAGGGTCAGTATGGTAGAGAGACAGCCTAGAGGGTCAGTATTGGAGAGAGACAGCCTATAGGGTCAGTACTGGGAGAGAACAAGCCTAGAGGCCAGTCACTGGGAGAGATGACAGCCTAGAGGGTCAGTACTGGGAGAGATAATCCTAGAGGTCAGTACTGGGAGAGAACAGCCTAGAGTGTCAGCACTGGGAGAGAGACAGCCTAGAGGGTAGCCTGGGAAGAGACAGCCTAGAGGTCAGTACTGGAGAGAGACAAGCCTAGAGGGTCAGTACTGGGGAGAGAGACTCCTATAGGTCAGTACTGGGCGGAGAGACAGCCTAGAGGTTCATACTGGGAGAGAGACAGACAGAGGGTCATACTGGGAGAGACAGCCAGAGGGTCAGTACTGGGGAGGACAGCCTAAGGGTCAGTAACTGGGAGAGAGACAATCCTAGAGGGTCAGTACTGGGAGAGAGACAGCCTAGAGGGTCAGTACTGGGAGAGATACATCCTAGAGGGTCAGTACTGGAGAGCGACAGCCTAGAGGGTTCGTACGGGAGAGACAGCCTAGAGGTCATGTACTGGGAGAGACAGCCTAGAGGGTCAGTATGGGATAGACAAAACACATCTAAATGGACAGTACTGGGAGAGAGACAAGCCTAGAGGGTCATACTGGGATAGAGAACAGCCTATGGGGTCAGTGCGTGGAGAGACAGCTAGAGGGTCAGTGCTGGAGGAGAGACAGCCTAGAGGGTCAGTACTGGGAGAGAGACAGCCTAGATGGTCAGTACTGTGAGAGAGACAGCCTAGAGGGTCAGTGCTGGAGGAGAGACAGCCTAGAGGGCAGTGCTGTGAGAGACAGCCTAGAGGGTCAGTATTGGGAGAGAGACAGTCTAGAGGGTCAGTACTGGGAGAGACAGCCTAAGGGGCATTCCTGGGAGCGAGACAGCCTCAGAGGGTCAGTACTGGGAGAGAGACAGCCAGAGGGTCAAGTACTGGGAGAAGACAAGCCTAGAGGGTCATACTGGAGAGAGACAGCCTAGAGGGTTCATTTACTGGGAGAGAGACAAGCCTAGGGGTCAGTACTGGGAGAGAGACAGCCTAGAGGGTCAGTACTGGGAGAGTGACAGTCTAGAGGGTCAGTGCTGGAGGAGAGTGACAGTCTAGAGGGTCAGTGCTGGAGGAGAGACAGCCTAGAGGGTCAGTACTGGGAGAGAGACAGCCTAGTGGGTCAGTACTGGGAGAGTGACCATTCCTAGAGGGTCGTGCTATGAGGAGAGACAGCCTAGAGGGCAAGTCTGGAAAGCAACATTGTTTTTATAGGACACAGAATAGAAGACAGTCTAGAGGGTTAGGGGCAATGAATCACACCTTTGGGGTATCAGACTAGAGCAGCACAAAGGCAGTGGATAAAGAGAGGGGGGAACATAAGGAAAACAGTGGTGTAAGGGAGAAAGATTTGAGTGGGAGGAGACACCTGGGGAGACTCCCAGCATACAATTAAACATTAGGTTGTAGGAGCATTGGCATTTTTATAGTCCAAAGGCAATCTTTAAGGGTCCCGGTTCTAATTAAACCCCCCTCCCCGTTTCTAGTGCAGGTGATAGGCCAGAGCAGCCGAGATACAATGGACAACCTGATTGGGCAGTATCTGGAACGCCGCGGTAAGTGGATTAAGGAGTAATGCGATATGGCTGTAGATTGAGGGGGAGGAAGAGGAAGTAATCTTCAGTATTGTGTGAATTGGTGTCAGGATGACGAACAGCGTGTAATGGTGAGGGAAGATAGCCAGGACATGGAGAGTCTACACAAGGTGCTACTGTTTTAATCCCTCCCAATATGGCTCTGTACACCCACCTGATACTTCTTCCTACACTAGCGATTTCTACCCCTTGCTATTCCTTGCTGTGGCCATTTTCAGGTTCTGTGAGGGCCTAGGCCGCGCTTGCGTTTTTTTTCATATCATTGAAAACCGCCTCAACGCACTGAAAGCGCGTTTTTCATTTGCCGTTTCGCATTTTAATTAAATCCAATTGATGCGTTTTTCAATACTTAAAAAAAAACGCAGCGCACGAAAATGCACGTGAAATCGCATGCAATATCGTGTGCTTTTGCAGTGTGGTCGTGTTCCTAACATTCTTATTCCCAGGATGGCAATACCTCCTTGGAATGTTCTTAAGTGCTTGTCATCCAGATCATGGTATATCTGTTGTATTCAGTTAGTTTTAACTGGACATCTATACTTGTTAATTGACCGTACTGAAACTATAATTCTCTTTCCCTTTCCCAACCACCATGTTTATTTGTACTTCTGCCACCTATTCTTTTTAGAGATCCAATCAAAACTTCTTAGCATTTTCAGCGGTCAATCACGTTCCTGCCCTCAAAACTATTCTCCTGTGGTAGTTTACTGTAGCTGGAAGGTGACAGAGATTGTCAATTGGGAATGCTGTGTGCAGGCTTGACAGTTGTTTGTGGGGAAAAAAGTCAGGTAGATGGAAGTTGGGTGTTAAAGAGGGAGGGGGGATACTGCTCCTAAACAAAAATGTGTGCTGGATTGAAGCATGCCACACACTTCTTACATGTATTCAATTATAGATAAGATGAGGCAAAGTAATTTTTTCAATGTAGTGTCCTTTACAGTTTAGTTCTTGAAGACTTTTCGCTAGTCATCTACTGGATCTCTCAATTCAGAATGACTTGTACAAGATCTGCTGTGGCAATATGTACCCTGGGAAATCCCAATTGAATATCACAGCCAGGTGTTAAGGGTTATTGCTGGCCTCAGTGTGTTGTCGTTTAAAGCAGACAGGGAGTCCGATGTTTTTTTTTGAAAATTCTTCTAACAATACTGGCGAAGGAAAGTGACTGGTTCAAAGGTTTTAAGGAGAGCCATTTATGTGAAAATAAAGAAACCAAGCCTAATAGAGGTTTGGGTGTTTCTACACCCATACTGTCTGCCAGTAATCTGTTTTAACACCTTAACTCTGGGCGTTCCTATAACACCTCTTAGCCACTATTAATCACACCCACAGCACACCCTTAACCCCTGGCTGTGATTGCTTACTTGGGATTTTCAGGTCATAATTGCCACAGAGTCCTTGTACAAGTCATTCTGATGAGAAATCAGTCGGATGACTAGCGAAACTTCTTCAAGAACTAAACTTCACGTCCCAGTGTGATCTAATTGAATACAACCAGATTATGTTCTTAACAAAAGGTAAGTTTCCGCTGATTGGCTGTTAGTGGTCAAACATGCTCAGATCGCTACTGAATTAGCCCAGGCCTGGGGCCAGAACCTAACGGTCGTTATTTTTCAGCACAATAGTGATGGGCAGTTTAAAGTTATTAGGAATATAACTGCTAATAATACTGCTAATAATACCGCTAATAATTTTCTGCTAATAATACCGCTAATATGCTGCTAATAATACTGGCTAATAATACCGATAATTAATGCTGCTAATAATGCCGCTATAATACTGCTAAGAATGTGCTCTAATACGACCGCTATAATGCCGCTAAAATTCCGCTAATAATGCCGCTACTATACTGCTAATATTATCCTCATGAATGCCGCTAATACTGCTAATAATACCGCTACTAATAACTGCTACTAATACTCTAATATTACCGCTAATAATGGCCGCTAACTACCGCTAATCTGCCGCTAATAATGCCGCTAATACTTGCCGCCTCAATATACTGCTATAATACTGCTAATATTTACCGCTAATAATGCCGCTATACTGCTAATAATACCGCTAATAATACTGCTAATAATAACTGTCTAATAAATGCCGCTAATACTACGCTCTACTGCCGCTATACGGCCGGCTAATAATGGCCCGCTAATACTGCGCTAATAATACTGGCTATAATACTGTAATATTACCGCTAATATGCCCGCTAATACTGCTACTAATGCCGCTAATAATACTGCTAATATATGCTAATATTACCCGCTAATAATGCCGCTAATACTCTAAGAATACCGCTAATAATACTGCTAATAATACTGCTATAATTACCCGTCTAATAAAATGCCGTAACACTAACCGTCTAATACTACTGCAATATACCGCTAATAATAACTTCTAATATACGCTAATATTACAAGCTAATAATCCACTAATAATTCCCGCTAATACGCTAATAATACCTGCTAATACGACCGCTAATAATACTGCTAATAATACTGCAATATACCGCTAATAATACCCGCTAATAATACTGCTTAAGAATACTGCTAATATTACAGCTAATAATGCCGCTAATAATACCAACCACGCGAATATGCCCGCTAATACCGCTAATAATACGAGCTAATAATACTGCTAATAATACCGCTAATAATACTGCTAATACCGGGCTATAATGCCTCTGATACTACCGCTAATAATGGCTGCTAATACCGTTAATAATCAGCTTAATACTGCTAATACTGCCGCTAATAACCGCTAAGAATACCGCAATAATACTGCTAATAATGCCGGCTATAGCCGCTAATATACAGCTATAATACGGCTATAATGCCGCTAATCATGCCGCTAATAATACCGCTAATACTGCGATATAATACCGCTAATAATACCGCAATCATACCGCTAATAATACCGGCTCGCGACTCTTCCTAGAAGGATTTCTCCCAGCATTCCATTCCTTCCCCTCACTGTTTCTGTATTGCCGCTACGATTTTTTTTTTGGTTTTTTGTAATAAGTCGCCTTCTCGCTTCTCGTCTCCCTTTCAGTTCCCCTCTGACCCCCTTCTCCACCTCGCGTCCCTCCGGCTCTGTACACACCGTTTTGGTCTGTTTCTTCTCTGTCTGCTGCGACTCTTCATTGGGGTCATGTTTTCTTGTGTCAGCTGTTGTACTCCCTGACTGTAATATTGAGGAGGTAAGTGAGCGCTCCCTTCATTTCTGTCATTTTTTATTAAATCGGCATGGGGACCATCAATACGTACAAGGGCTGACTCTGATCCTTCAGGCTAGTCTTAAATACCCAAATCACCATCTTAAATTTCAGGGAATCCTAACCAGGGATACCCCCCCAGCTATTCTTTTTTCCCGCACACGCCCGTATGAATAAGACAAATATACCCCGCAATTCCATGGGATATTCCATTCCCTTTACCTGTCTGACTCTTTTTACTCAGGTACCTGGTTCGAGCATGAGTTTAATCCCGGAGTGTTGTTACCAGATTGACGAAGGCTCCGGGATCCGCTCCGGAAATCTACATCTGTAATCACAAACGACCTTTCGACCACAGTTACATGCCTTATTACACCTGCGTTCGGTAGTGGAACATGAGTCCAGTACATGGTCACAATGACCTCTGAGTATTTACTCACATTTCCCAGTATTAAACACACAGTCAGCTCAGGGTTGTGTTGTCCACCCAGCTCCATGCATCCTTAAACCCTTACATAGTATATTGCTCTCCTCTAATACAAGGGGCAGAATTCCATTGCCCACCCGCCCAGCATCCCTACACTTTACTGGTGATATTCTCTCCTCTAATACGATGGCAACAAGTCATTATTGCTCCACCAGCTCCAGCATCCCTACACTTACATGGGGATATTGCTCTCCTCTAATACAGTGCAGAATGCATTGCTCGCACCCACTCCAGCCTCCCTACACTTACATGGGATATTGCTTCTCAACACTTTCATCTTTCGAGTCGCCTTGCTCCAGCATCCCTACACTTTACATGGTGATATTGCTCGCCTGCTAATAAAGATGGCACAATGACTGCTCCACCCGCTTCCAGCCATCCTACACTTTACCATAGGTGATATTAGCGCTCCTCTAATAACGATGAGAAATGTCATTGCTCCACCCAGCTCCAGCATCCCTACACTTTACATGTGATATTGCGCTCCTCTAATACAGATGGCAGAATGTCATTTCTCCACCCAGTTCGCACATCCCTACACTTTACATGGTGATATTGCTCTCCTCTAATACAATGGCACAATGTCATTGCTCCACCCAGCTCCAGCATCCCTTCACTTTACATGTGATTTGGCTCCCTCTAATTACAGATGGCAGAATGTCATTGCTCCACCCCTCCAGCATCCCTACACTTTACATGGTGATATTGCTTCTCCCTCTAATACATATGGCACAATTGTCATGCTACATACCAGCTCCAGCATCCCTACACTTTACATGGGATATTGCTCTCCCTAATACAGATGGCAGAATGTCATTGCTACATCCACTCCACCTCCCTACACTTTACCTGGGATATTGACTTCTCCTCTAAATACAGATTGGCAGAATGTCATTGCTCCACCCAGCTCCAGCATCCCTACACTTTACCTTGGGATATTTCTCTCCTCTCATACAGATTGCACAATTCCCCATTGCTCCACCCAGCTCCATCCCGCCATCCCTACACTTTACAGGTGATATTGCTCTTCCTCTAATCAGATGCACAATGTCATTGCTCCCCCCAGCTCCAGCATCCCTACACTTTACATGGTGATATTCTCCTCCTCTAATACAGAGGCAGAATGTCATTTGTCCACACCCAGCTCCACATCCCTACCTTTACATGGTGATATTGCTCTCCTCTAATACAGATGGCAAATGTCCATTGCTCCAACTCCCAGCTCCAGCATCCCCTAATCCTATCCCTACACTTTACATGGTGATATTGCTCCCCTATCAGAATGGCAGAAGTCCATTGCTCCACCCCACCCCACAGCTCCCACATCCCTACACTTTACATGTTTGATATTGCTCTACTCTGACTACAGATGTCACAATGTCATTGCTTCACCAGCTCCATCATCCTACACTTTTACATGGTGTATATTGCTCTCCTCTAAATACCGATGGCAATGTCATTGCTCCCCCCGCTCCGCATCCCTACACTTTCATGGTGATATGCGCTCCTTCTAATACAGATAGCGACAATGTCATTGCTCCACCCAGCTTCCAGCATCCTACCTTTATATGGTGATATTGCTCTCCTCTAATACAGATGGCAGAATGTCATTGTCCCCCCAGCTCCGCTCCTACACTTACATGGTGATAATTGCTCTCCTCTACTACCAGATGGCTCGAATGTCCTGATCCACCCAGACTCCATCATCCCTACACACACTTTACTGGTGATATTGCTCCTCCTCTAATTCAATGTAGAATGGTCTTGCCCCTCCACCCAGCCCAGCATCCTACCCTTTATATGGTGATATTGCTCTCCTCTAATACAGATGGCAGATGTCATTGCTTCCACCCCGCTCCAGATCCCTACACTTTATATGGTGATATTGCTCTCCTCTTATCAGATGTGCAGAATGTCATTGCTCCACCCAGTCCAGCATGCCCTACACTTTATATGTGATATTGCTCTCCTCTAATCTATACAGATGGCAGATGTCATTGCTCCCCCAGCCCGCCATCCCTACACTTTACATGTGATATTGGCTTTCACCACTTCAGCTTGCAGACTCGCCTTGCTCCAGCTCCCTAGACAATTTATATGGGATATGCTCTCCTCTAATACATATGGCAGAAGTCATTGCTCCCCCCATCTCCAGCATCCCGACACTTTACATGGTGATATTCTCTCCTCTAATACAGATGGTCAGAATGTCATTGCTCCTCCCATCGCTCCAGCATCCTACACTTTACATGGTGATATTGCTCTCCTCTAATACAGATGGCACATGTCATTGCTCCACCCAGCTCCAGATCCCTACACAACTTTACATGTGATATTCTTTCCTCTAATCAGATGGCACATGTCATTGCGCCACCAGCTCCAGAATCCCTACCTTTACATGGGGGATATTGCTCTCTCCTCTAATACAGATGGCACACATGTCATGCTACACCCAGCTCCATCACCCTACAACTTTACATGGGTATATTGCTCTCCTCTATACAGATGGCACAATGTCATTGCTCCACCCAGCCGCAGCATCCTACTCTTTACATGTGATATGCTTTCTCTACATACAGATGGCACAATGTCCTTGCCTCCCCCAGCTCCGAATCCCTACACTTTACATGGGGATATTGCTCTCACTCTAATACAGATGGCAGAATGTCTTTCTCACCCACTCCAGCATCCAACTACCCTTTACATGTGACATTGCTCTCCTCTAATACAGATGGCAGAACTGTCATTGCTCCACCCATCTCCAGCCTCCCTACACGTTACATGGTTTATTGCTCTCCTCTAATACAGTGGCAGAATTCATTCTTCCACCCATCTCCGCATCCCTACATGTTACATGGTGATAATTGCTCTCCTCTAATACAGATGGCACAAGTCATTGCTCCACCCAGCTCAGCATCCCTAACACTTTTACATGGTGATTTTGCTTTCCTCTAATAACAGATGGCACAATGTCATTGCTCCACCCGCTCCGAATCCCTACACTTTCATGGGATATGTGTGCTCTCCTCTAATACAGATTGGCACAATGTCAATTGCTAACACCCACTCCGCAATCCCTACACTTTACATGTGATATTGCTCTCCTCTAATACAGATGGCACAATGTCCTTGCTCCACCCAGCTCCAGCATCCCTACCTTTACTGTGATTATTGCTTCTTTCTCCTCTAATACAGATTGGCACAATGTCATTTGCTCCGACCCAGCCTCCAGAATCCCTACACTTTACCTGGGATATTGCTCTCCTCTAATACAGATGGCAGAATTCATTGCTCCACCAGCTCCAGCATCCCTACACATTTACATGGTGACATTGCTCTCCTCTAATAAGATGGCAGATGTTCATTGCTCACCCAGCTCCAGCATCCCTAACTTTACATAGTGATATGCTCCCTCTAATCAGATGCGAATGTCAATTGCTCCACCCAGCTCCACAATCCCTACATGTTTACAATGGTGATATTGCTTCCTCTAATACAGATGGCACAATGTCATTGCTCCACCCAGCTCCAGCATCCCTACCCTTTAATTGGTGATATTGGCCCTATAATAATACAGAATGGCAGAATGTCATTGCTTCCACAGCTCCAGCATCCCTACACTTTATTGGTGATATTGCTCTCCTCTAATACATATGGCACAATGTCATTGCTCCAGCATCCCTACACTTTACCATGGTGATCTTGCTCTCCTCAATACCGATGGCACAATGTCATTGCTCCACCCGCTCCATCATCCCTACACTTTACATGTTGATATTGCTCTCCTTAATCAGATGGCAACTGTCAGGGCTCACACCCTCTCCAGCATCCCTACACTTTACATGGGGATATTGCTGCTCCTCTAATACAGTGGCACAATGTCATTGCTACACCAGCTCCAGCATCCCTACACTTTACATGGTGATAGTGCTCTCCTTAATACAGATGGCACAATGTCATTGCTCCACCCAGCTCCAGCATCCCTACACTTTAACATGGATATTGCTCTCCTCTAATACAGATGGCAGAATGTCATTGCTCCACCCAGCTCCAGCATCCCTACACTTTACTGGGTGAATTGCTCCCTCTAATACCGATGGACAATGTCCTTGGCTCCACGCTCAGCCTCCCTACACTTTACATGTGGATATTCTCTCCTCTAATACAGATGGCACAATGGCATTTGCTCACCCACTCCAGATCCTCCCTACACTTTACATGGGATATTGCTCTCCTCTAATACAGATGGCAGAATTTCAGTGCTCCACCCATCTCCATCATCCCTACACTTTACATGGGGATATTGCTCTCCTCTACTACAGATTGGCACAATGTCTTGCTTCCACCCCAGCTCCAGCATCCCTACCTTACATGGGGAGATTGCTCTCCTCTAATACAGATGGCAGAATGGTCATTGCTCCACCCAGCCTCCAGCATCCCTACACTCTACATGGTGATATTGGCTCTCCTCTAATACAGGATGCACAATGTTCCTTGCTCCACCCAGCTCCAGAATCCCTACACTTTACATGGTGATATGCTCTCCTCTAATACAGAATGCAGAATGTCATTGCTGCTCACCCAGCTCCAGCTCCCTGTACACTTTACTGGGGATTTGCTCTCGCTCTATACAGTGGCACAATGTCCATTGCTCCACCCCCGTCAGCATTCCCTACAACTTTACTGGGATTATTACTTTACACAGTATTACACGTTGCACAGATAATAAAGATGTGCAAAACAGTCCCCTTGAACATTAGAGGGACCATTGCCTTTCATACCAATCTGCTGCTACATCGCTTTAACATCTCTAGTTTGTGTCTAGCCTTCCGTTTCCTGCTTGCCATGGTTCTTGTGCTGGGCCGTGGGTTTATGAGTTGGGGGCCCCTGGAAGTCGCACCCCGATGAGAATCCCTAAACATTATCTGTCCCAGTCTGGGCCATTTCCACTTCTTCTCGTTTCCGTGAAGAGGAAACCACCAATGGGGAAGGATCGTTCTTGGGCTTCACTTCAGGTGAGATTGAGTCCTTGGCCCTGTTTTTCCAGGTAATCGGACCTCAATCAGGGTACACTGGTTTGAATGAAATGAAGCTCTAAAAACAAGGGAGGGGGATCATTTTGTCTAGGGTCTGTGTGGGCAAATGATATTACACCTTCTAGTCATAAAACCCGGGTTGTGTGTACAGACCATATACATACAACATCTGTAACAGTACCTATAATAACCCGGGTTTGTGTGTACAGTCACATATACACATCCTGTACAGTCCTAAATAAATAAAAAAACCCAGGTTTTGTGTGCACAGTCACATTATACAACATCTGTACATTACCTATAAGAACCCGGTTTTTTGTGTACATACACATATAACATCTGTCTGTTTAAAAAAACCTATAATAACCCGGTTTGTGTGGTACAGTCACATTACACATCTTTAACTGTACCCTATAATAAGCCCGGGTTTGTGTGTACAGGACACATATACACATCCTGTACTGTACCTATATAACCCAGGTTGTGTGTGCAGACACTATACACATCGTCACATAACCTATATAACCGGGTTTGTGTGCGAGTCACATATACACATCTTACAGTACCTATAATAACCCAGGTTTGTGTGTGGCATACCATGACACACTGTACAGTAACCTATATAACCCGGTTTTGTGTGTACAGTCAATATACCATCTGTACAGTACTCTAATAAACCCAGGTTGTGTGCACATCACATATACCATCTAGTACATTCACCTATAATAACCCGGGTTTTGTGTGTACATAGACCATATACACATCTGTAACTGTAACCTATAATAACCCGGTTTGGTGTGTACAGTCACATATACACATCTGTATGTACCTATAATAACCCGGGTTTGTGTGTACAGACACATATACACATCTGTACTGTACCTAAATAACCCTGTTTTGGGTTTGTCAGAACACATATACACATCTGTACTGTAACCTTAATAACCGGGTTTGTGTGTCATACCATATACACATCTGTACTGTACCTATAATACCCATGTTTGTTGTACAGACACATATACACATCTGTACAGTACCTATAATAACGCCAGGTTTTTGTGGTGTACAGACACATATACACATCTGTAAGCTGTACCTATAATACCCATGTTTGTGTACGACACATATACACATCTGGTCCAGACCCTATAATACCAGGTTTGTGTGTACAGACACATAACCCTCTGTGCATTACCTATAATACCCAGGTTTTGTGTGTACATGACACAATCACACTGTACGTACCCTATAATAACCGTTTGTGTGTACAGACCCACATATACACATCTGTACAGTAACTATAATATAACCGCAAACCCAGGTTTGGTGTACAGACCCATATACACATCTGTACAGTACCTAGATAAAACCCAGGTTGTGTTACAGACACATTACACATCTGTAAATACCTATAATAACCCAGGTTTTTGTGTGTACAGACACATTACACATCTGTAACAGTACCTATAATAACACAGGTGTTGTGTGTACAGACACATATACACTCTGTTACAGTACCTATACTAACCCAGTGTTGTGTGTTACAGACACATATACACATCTGTAACAGTACTATAATAACCCAGGTTTGTGTGTACAGACACCCTATACACCATCTGTCAGTACCTATAATAACACAGGTTTGTGGGTGTACAGACACTATACACATCTGACAGTACCTATAATCAACCCGGGTTTTGTGTGTACAACCATATTACAAACTTCTGTAACAGTACCTAAATAACCCAGTTTGTGTGTACAGACACATATAACACTGTACAGTACGATACTCACCGGGGTTTTGTGTTTACAGACACCTATACACATCTGTACAGTAACCCTATAATAACCCAGATTTGTGTGTACAGACACATATACACATCTGTCAGTACTATAATAACCCAGGTTTGGGTGTGCAGACACATATATCCACATCTGTTACAGTACCCTATAATAACCCAGGGGTTTGTGTGGTGCGACACATATACACATCTTATCGTACCTATAATAACCAGTTTGTGTGTACAGAAAAGAAAAGACTGCACGTAGTAAAACCGAAAATAAAGAATCTCACGCAAGCCTCCCCACCTCCCTCCCCCCCCCGCTCAACCGAACACAACTCCACTATACGAACAACCTACCAACTAACTAATCCACCTCTACACATCTGTACGTACTATCATAACCCACGTTTGGGTTTTCCACGACACCATATACACATCTGTACATACCTATATAAACCCAGGTTTTGGGGGTAAGACCCATATACAACATCTGTACGTACTCTATAATAACCCAGGTTTGTGTGTATCATACCACATATCACATCTGTACAGTACCTATAATAACAACCCAGGTTTGGGTGTACAGGACCCATATACACATCTGTACAGTACCTATAATAACCCCGGTTTGTGTGTACAGACACATATACACATCTGTACGTCCCATAATAACCCGGGTTTTGTGTACAGACACATATACACATCTGACAGTACCTATAATAACCCAGGTTTGTGTGTGTACAAGACCATATACACATCTGTACAGTAACCGATAATAACCCAGGTTTGGTGTTGTACAGACACATATACACATCTGTAACAGTACCTATAATAACCAGGTGTGTGTACAGACACTATACACATCTTACAGTACTATAATAACCCAGGTTTGTGTGTACAGACACAGATACCTCTTGTACAGTACCTATAATAACCCGGTTTTGTGTACAGACCATATACACCTCTGTACAGTAACCTATAATATAATACCCATGTTTGTGTGTAACAGACACATATACACATCTGTACAGTACCATAAATAACCCGGGTTTGTGTGTACAGACCATATACACATCTGTACATACCTATAATAACCCCAGGTTGTGTTGTACAGACACATAACACATCTGTACTGTACCTTAACTAACCCAGGTTTTGTGGTACAGACACTATACACTCTGTACGTAACCTATAATACCCAGTTTGTGGACAGACACTATACACATCTGTACAGTACCGATAATAACCCAGTTTGTGTGTACAGACACATATACCTCTGTACTGTACCTATAATCACCCAGGTTGTGGTGTACAGACACATATACACATCTGTACAGTACCTATATAACCCAGGTTTGTGTACAGACCCTATCACATCTGTACAGTACCTATATACCCAGGTTTGTGTGGTACAGACCCATATACACATCTGTACAGTAACCTATAATAACCCAGGTTTGTGTACCGACACAAGTACCATCTGTACAGTTTTCCTATAATAACCCAGGTTGTTGTACAGACACATATACACATCTGTACAGTTCCCGTATAATAACCCGGTTGTGTGTACAACACATATACACATCTGTACAGTACCTATAATACCCAGGTTTGTGGTGTACAGACACATATACACATATGTAAACATACCCCTATACTACCCAGGTTTGTGTACAGGCACATATACCACATCTGTACAGTTCCTATAATAACCCAGGTTTTGTGTGTACAGACCCACATATCCACAATCTGTACAGGGTTACCTTCTAATGGAACCCAGGGGGTTTTTGTGTAACAGACCCTTACACATCTTGTACAGTAACCTATAAAACCCGGTTTGTGTGTACAACACACTATACCATCTGTACTGTCCCTTAATTACCCAGGTTTGTGTGTACAGACCCATTACACCATCTGTACAGTACCTATACTAACCCGGGTTTGTGTGTACAGACACATATACACCATCTGTACAGGACCTATAATAACCGGGTTTGTGTTTACAGACACATATACACATCTGTACAGTACCTATAAAAACCCGGTTGTGTTTATCAGACACATATCCCATCTGTACAGTACTATAATAACCCGGTTTTGGGTGGTACAGACACAATACACATCTGTACAGTACCTATAATAACCCAGGTTTGGGTGTGCAGACACATATACACATTGTACAGTAACCTTAATAACCCAGGTTTTGTGTGTGCCGACACTATACACTCTGTAAGCAGTAAACCTATACTAACCCAGGTTTGTGTTGCAACACACTACACATCTGTACTGTACCTATAATAACCCAGGGTTGGTGTGCAGACCACATAGAACACATCTTTACAGTACCTATATACCCAGGTTTGTGTGCAGACCCATATACACATCTGTATCAGTACCTAATAATAACCCGGTTTGTGGTACAGACACAATATACCATCTGTAACAGTACCTATATACCCAGTTGTGTGTACAGAGACACATATACACATCTTTACAGTACCTATAATAACCTCAGTTTGTGTGTACAGAACACATATACACAATCTGTACATTACCTATATAACCAGTTTTGGTGTACAGACACTATACACATCTGTACCTACCTATACATAACCCGGTTTGTGTGTACAGACACATATACACAATCTGTACGTACCTATAATAACCCGGGTTTGGGTGTTACATGACCATATACACAATCTGTAGCAGTACCTATAATACCACCCAGGTTTGTGTGTACAGACACATATACACATCTGTACTGTACACTAAAATAACCCAGTTTGTGTGTCAGGTCACAAATATACACATCTGTACAGGTACCCTATAATAACCCGGGTTTGTGTGTACAGACACATATACACATCTGTACAGTTTCCCTATATAACCCGGGTTTGTGTGTCACATACACATATACCATCTGTACTGTAACCTATAATAACCCGGTTTGTGTGTACCGTCCATATACCATCTGGAAACAGTAACCTATAATAACCCGGGTTTGGTGTGTAAGAACACAATACACATCTGTACATACCTATAATAACCCAGGTTTTGTGTGTACAGACACATATACACATCTGTATTAACAGTACCCTATAATACCCGTTTTGTGTGTACAGACACATATACAACAATCGTACATTACATATAATTACCCCGGGTTTTGTGTGTCAGACACTATACACATCTGTCATGACCTTGTAATAACCCGGGTTTGTGTGTACAGACCCATATACACATTCTGTACAGTACCTATATAACCCAGGTTTGTGTGTACACCGTCACATATACACATCTGTACAGTACCTAGAATAACCCAGTTGTGTGCAAGAACCAATATACATCTGTACAGTACCTATAAGAACCAGGTGTGGGTGTGCACAACACTATACACATCTGTACTGTACCTATAATAACCCAGGTTTTGTGTGTACAGCACCACATATACACACTGTACAGTACCATAATAACCCAGGTTTGGGTGTGTACAGACACATATACACATCGTACAGTACCTATAATACCCAGGTTTGCGTGTACAGACACATATACACATCTGTACGTACCTATAATAACCCAAGTTTTGTGTGTACATACACATATACACATCTGTACGTACTTAGTATACCCGGGTTTGGTTGTACAGACACATATACACATCTGTAACGTCCTATATACCCAGGTTTGGTGTGTACAGACACATATACACATCTTTACTGTACCTATAATAACCCAGGTGTGGTGGTGGTACAGTCACATATACACATCTGTACTACCTATAATACCCAAGGTTTGTGTACAGAACACAAATACACATCTGTACAGTACCTATAATACCCAGGTTTGTGTGTACCGACCCATATACACATCTGTCCAGTACCTATAAAACCCAGGTTTGTGTTGTACAGACAACATCTACACATCGTACCGTACCTAGAATAACCCAGGTTTTGTGTACACAGAACATATACCCCATCTGTACATGCCTATAAGAACCCAGGTTTGTGTGTACAGACACAAATACACTCTGTCTGTACCTAGAATAACCCAGTTTGTGTGTAACAACCATATACACATCTGTATGTACCTATAATAACCCAGGTTTTGGGTTCGACACATATCACATCTGACATACCTATAATAACCCAGGGTTTGTTGTGACAGACACATATACACATCTGTACATTCACCCCCTTATAATAACCCCAGGTTTGTGTACAGACCACTATACACCTCTGTACAGTACCTCTAATACCCAGGTTGTGTTTGCGTACACATCTACACATCTGTACAGTACCTATAATCACCCGGTTTGCGTGTGATCACAGCCACACATACATACACCTCGTAACTGTACCTATAATAACCCCAGGTTTGTGTGTACAGTCACATATTCACATCTTACAGGTACCTATAAATAACCCAGGTTGGTGTACAGACACCTATACACAGCTGTACAGTACCTATAATAACCGCTGGGTTGGGGGTGTGTACAGTCACATATAGACATCGTAACAGTACCTATAATAACCCCGGTTGTGTGTACTACCCATAACAACATCTGTAAAGTACCTATATAACCCAGGTTTGTGTGTACAGACCATATACCATCTGTACAGTACCTATAATAACCCAGGTTTGGGTGGTTAAGCACATATACACATCTGTACAGTAACCTATAATAACCCAGGGTTGTGTACAGACCCTATAACGATCTGTAAGTACTAATAACCCAGGTTTTGTCTATACAGACCATATACACATCTGTACAGTACCTATAATACCCAGGTTTGGTGTGTACAGACACATGACACATCCTTACAGTTACCTTAATACCCCCGTTTGTGTGCACAGTCACATTATACACATCTGTACATACTATAATAACCCATGTTTGTGTGGACAGTCACATATACACATCTGTAACAGTACCTAGAATAACCCAGGTTTGGTGTGTACAGTCATCATATAGCAAACATCTGTACAGTACTATAAGAACCCAGGTTTTGTTTTCACAGTCCACATATCCAACATTCTGTACAGTACCTTAATAACCCAGTGTTTGAAAAAAAAAAAAAGAAAAGAAAAAAAAAAGAGAAAAAAGGAATTTTTGTCAGCGCCAGCAAAGCAGCTGATCTGCTTCTTTAATTAAACACCCTTGGTTCAACAAGTGAATACAAAATCATAAAAATAATTTTAGAATGGGACGTTAATGGTTTTAGATGGAATCTGTGTTGTTAATGTAGAAGTTGGGGAAATGTACATGAAAATGAAAAGTTTACAGAAAGTAATGTGTATCTAATTTACAAACGCTGCACAGTCCTCAATCCAGCCACCTTCCTCCTGCCAGAGGACGGTGATGCCAAGACGGTATTAGAGGACCACGATTGTCTACAACTGATGGAGAAAGAGACTAGCCAATTGTCTCCGGTAAGTGAGGAGCCGCTGCAAGCCCCTGACCTTACTTTATTTGTAGATGGTTCCAGGTTATATGTAGATGGAGCTCCACGCACCTCCTATGCCATCATATCGTCAACAGCTGAAGGTTTCACTACATTAGATGCTGGCCGATTGCCACCTTCCTACTCAGCACAGCAGGCGGAATTGGTCACATTGGGTAAGACATGTGTACACGCTTCAGGTAAGATTGTTAACATTTACACTGACAGCATGTATGCATATGGAATTGCACATGATTTTGGACCCATCTGGAAAAACAGAGGATTCAAAACCATGTAAGATACATCAATCAAAAACTGGGTAGAAGAAAAACTTTTTCAAGAGGGTCTCCTTGCCAATAAAGGTGGCCATCTCGAAAGTCAAAGGCACAAGACTCAGTCCCTATGAGATCTTATTTGGCTACAAGCCATAGACAGGGTTACACTATCCCCATCAGATAGAGGTAATGCACAATGATCTGTGTTCTTATGTTATTGCGTTATAGAAGGAGCTTACTACAGTGTATCTTCATGTACATGACAGTTTACCAGATGTAGAGAACCAACAACATCCTATAAAGCCAGGAGACTGGGTGATGGTCAGAGTGTTCCAAAAGCGTTCCCTTGGCCCACGATTCGAAGGTCCATACCAAGTTCTACTCACAACTACAGTGAAACTAGAGGGAAAGCCAACATGGCTCCATGTCAGCCACTGCACTGCAAACAGCGTCTTCAATACAATACCCAAGATCCTGTGTACAACCTACCGTTATAATGCTAAGTTTATGCTTTTTATCATTTATCTTGTTTGCCTGTCAAGTTAGTCATGTGCAGGGTGGTGAATCCGACCTGTACATCACTAACATATCTGTATACATCACTAATATATCTGTATACATCACTAATATATCTGTATACATCACTGACATATTTGTATACATCACTAATATATCTGTATCCATCACTAATATATCTGTATACATCACTAATATATATCTGTATACATCACTGTCAGAAGCTTTTGTCTTTCCAAAAATACTAGACTATGAAACTAACACTATAAAGGAGGAATACATGTCTCTAATATCACCATGCTAACTGTACAGTACAGACTTTACACAGCCACTTACTATAATTCCATTAACATGAAAACAGGATCTTCTAGGGGGGGAGAATACATACAGGGAGAATACATACAGGAACATGGGAGAATAAATACGTGGAGAATACATACAGGGACATGGAAGTTTACAATAGATTATGTACATATCTCCACAGTTAAATGAGACAAACATTCTATAAGGAAGCTAATTCCTATAGAAGGGACATCTTTACAGATAGCAGGATAGGCACATGAACCATCAGTGTGTTTAAAATTCTCTCATGATAATAGTCAACCCACACCAGGATATAATACAATACAGTACATACACTTCCACAGAAGGGTTAAATCATACAAATCAGCATGACATAGTGAAAAGGGAGCTCTCAGTGATACAGATAAAGCGTGGATGTGATTTCCACCATGGACAGGCTGGGGGATAGAATTTGCTAACAGATTAAATAAATAAACTGAAATAATGGATGGGATTGTTAATGAAAATACCAGTGCTATACGTGTTATTAATGATGAACTTTCACAGGTCAGAAAAGTATCCTTGCAGAACAGAATGGCATTGGACTACATCCTAGCAGCCCAAGGAGGTGTGTGTGTCCTTATTGGTGTGGAAGGTTGCACTTGGATTGAGGATTCCCATGACCCAGTACTACCTCACCTTGCTAAAGTGGACAGTTTACAACAAAAATTAAGAGACATTTCTAAAGAACTGATGGAATCCTTTCAAGTGGCTCGGCAAAATTGGATCTTGGCTCCACAATGTTTTTGGCAATTTTGTGACTTTCTTACTGACCATTGTTATTGTGATTATGACTACAAGGCTCTAGAGGTATTGGACTATAAGGCTCTAGAGGTGTAAGACTACCAGGCTCTAAAGCTATTGTTTAGAACCAAAGTTTAAACGGAGATCTGTCAGTAGTCTCTGCATATGCAATAAAGGACCTCCTTCTTTTTATCAATTTGGTCTCTAGATGTGACATCAATACCAGGGTGACAAACAGGTACCCTGGTCGGACTGACTTTCAGATGGACTGACAAATGAATACTACAAGTCATTCAAAGATACCCTAATACCATATATGGCAACAATATATAACGAAATTTCGAGTCAAGGTACCACTCCCCCTGAAATGCTGAAAGCCCTAATAATTCCAATTCCAAAACAAGACAAAGACCCAACCATAACCACTAACTACAGACCCATATCCCTCCTAAACTCAGATATAAAGATATTCTCAAAGATCTTGGCTTAAAGACTAAAAAAATATCTACCCATGCTTATACACCGAGATCAAGTAGGTTTCGTGGCAAACCGCCAACCCACAGATAACACAAGAAGAATCATCAACCTCATAAACTGGACCCAAAAAAGAAATGTAACCTCAACATTCATAACATTGGATGCAGAAAAAGCATTCGATAGAATCAACTGGACGTATATGAACCAAGTGCTAGACAAATTCCAA
This sequence comes from Hymenochirus boettgeri, assembly GCA_019447015.1. Classification (NCBI taxonomy): domain Eukaryota; kingdom Metazoa; phylum Chordata; class Amphibia; order Anura; family Pipidae; genus Hymenochirus; species Hymenochirus boettgeri. Next base: position 270,565,397 of record CM033471.1, on the reverse strand, counting down.
ATACCAACCAAATTCAAAACAGCAATAAATGCTCTCTACTTCAACCCCTCAGCCCAAATATATGTATCACAAATGCTCTCAGAAACCATACAAATAACAAATGGCACCCGACAAGGATGCCCCCCTAATAGAGGAAACTCTTAACACAACCAATTCTCAGATAACCGGTATACACCCATATGAAAAATACAATGTTCCAAATAAGATGAATAGACTGTTATAATAATTGTTAAATAATTGTTAAATACGCAGATGTATCGAAATGTATAACTATTTCTGTTTTGAAAACAATAAAATTTATGTTATAAAAAAAAAAATACTTAACTGCACAAATTGAAAAAAATGTCAGTAACTGCCAATCACCCTGGTACATCCATTTAACCCCTTGATGCTATTGTTGCAGCAAATATGTTTCTTAAAGGTGTTTCTCTGAACTGCTTCCATTTCCAAGATGTCCCTTTTGTATATGGGATTCCAAAACTGCACCGCATATTCCAAATGAGGCCTTACCAGTGCCTTGTAAAGAGGGAGAATAATGTATTTTTCTCTTGAATCTATTCCCCTCTTTATACAAGACAATATCTTGCTAGCTCTAGCCGGCCGTTGCTATCTTGTATTAATTGCTACGGCTAAGTCTGTTATCTTCTAAAACCACCAAATATTTTTCCAACAGAGATTCACTTAGCACAACCTATGGTGAACGTGCTATGACAGAATCTAAATTCTTAATCACCTCTTTATAAAAATGAAGCAAGTTAGTCTGACAAGATCTATTTCTCATAATTCCATGCTGACTACTTCTAATTAGATCAGTTCTGGAGACGAAATACAGGATATGATCCTGTAACAAAGTTTCCAGTATCTTCTCTACCTCTGATATCAAACTTTCAGGCCTAGAGTTAACAGGCCATGATCAACTACCACATCACCAGAAAAAGTGAGATTCAATAAAAGTTCTTATCGTTAAAAATGGGGCTAATTTTGCCCCAACCAATCAGAACTTATGTAACATTTGAAAGCTTTAGCTTTCAAATGTTAAATAAGATCTGATTGGTTGGGGCAAAATTAGCACCATTTTAAACAACAAGAACTTTTATTGAATCTCCCTGTAAATATTTAGGACAAACATGGCAAAAACTAAAATTTTACATTTACACACATCTGTAAAACTGTTTGTATGATTACAAGTTGTTATATTTCCCTATGGTCCCTTAAAGTCAAGGGATCCCTGAAGATTTCCCAATAGATCTAAACGTTGTCTGTGTTACTGTTCAGGTAATAAAAGGAGATCTGTACAACACTGGTCTATGCAGTCAGTATTGGGGCCCATTCTGGTAGGTACCAGTCAAGTTGGTATTATATTTAATTAACCTTCTATGGTGTCTTCATTGTAAAAAATATTTTTTGTAAGTGGGATGCAGAGCTCTATAGGAATAGTAGGAAATCCATATGTGTCTACCAGTAATGATATTACGTATTGGTTTATTTTGGGACTTTTAATACATTCTCAAATTGTGGCTGTCTCATTATTTTCTACTAAACCAAGGGCTAGTTTGACCATGAGCTTTACCTGCATTGGAAGAGGTTCCTTTTAGATAAAAATCATTCATTGTTATCAGTGTTAATCTATCTAGAGCTTTCACACTTCTAGTTAAAAGGGTTAATCTAAGTCAATCTAATGTATCTGTCATGGATTGTTTTAATCTTCTGCCTCATATAATTGGGATCTGTGAAATATTTATAGTTTAACCTTATTTTACGCAAAAATATTCTCTTAATTGGACACTCCAATGTCACTTCAATGTCGCCGCAAGCCCCAGACATGTAAGTAATGATGTATTTAGCTGATTGATTGTAAAATTGACAACATTATCCTGTCTTACTGTATCTTTATATGTCATAATGATATAAAAGTGACTGGATTATCCCAGCGTAACATTTGTCCTAAATGTTTCTAGATTTAATTGCTGAGGAGTTAGAAACTAACCCATAAAATATGAGCTATAGGATCTGTTTCCCACACAGAGCCCATAAACGGTTGAATAAAAAAATATAGTCATGTCTACATACAGACACACCCTTTTATAATCAGTAAAATCTGTTACTATAATAAACTTTTAATACACTTTGTACATGATTTTTTTCAAGGCAGTGTTTCAAGTTTTCATATCATTCTATATAGATGTTGCTTCTTATTCAATGTATAGTTGAGCAAACCAGGAGACACAGGTTTCAATACCCACGGAAAGTAGTCAGCAATAGATTATATAGAAAAATACTGATGACACTACAGCCAATGATTGACTTCTTTTTAAGCTCATTTAGCAGAAATCTATACCAGATTGGGAGACAATGGAGGCGATACCTTTAAATTGAAAACTTTTTTTTTGAAAAACATTAAATAAAGTCCTCTCGTAAAAAGTACCAAGAAGGAGAATCCATACTACTAAGGCTTTGTTCACTCTACAACATGCTGTAAAACACAGACTAATGTATATGATTTCATGTGATTTTGTGTGCTTTTTCACGAGTTATCCTATGTTGCATGCTTTAGAGATTTTTCGTGCATTTTTCTTCTGATGTTACGTCCTGGAAAGTTGGGGATGCAGTGCTGGTGTGTAGGAGATTTGACAGACTCTTGTGTGAGTTTTGTGCATTTGAATTAAAAGGATGCTTCCCCAAGTGGTGCTTTATAAATAAACTATACATACAACTATACATACATACTTCTCACCTCTAATAAACATTGGTAAACTGTCTATATATTTGTTTTTTTAATCAATCGATTTTTATTATATTTTACAAGAGAATTCTTTTAAAATTGTAATAATAATATCATAACATTATAGCAGTGCAACATCAGGGATCAGGAGGTAGCATAATATTACATGATATTGTAGGTATACAAATGTGCAATAACATAGGGGAGGGGAGAATAGGAGGGGGGGGATAATACTGTTGTTTACTGTATATCTATGGTCGACTTTTATTAGGGTTTAGATTTAATCTTGATCTCTCTTCCGGTCTTAGTTAGGTTTAGTAGGATCCTTTCATAAAGCCCCATGAATCTATTGTCCACATACCAGTACTGCCACTGTTTGTAGAATTTATGGAACTTGAGCTGGGTTATGGCATATTGTTTTTCATATTGCATGTTTGTGTTTACGCTTTTCAGAAGTAGGGTTAGATTAGGAATTTTGGGGGTGAGCCAGTTTCTTGCAATGAATTGTAAGGTGTTGATGAAAAGGTGAAACATTATGGTTCTTTGGTTAAGGGGAAATAATTGTAGATCAAGAAAAAGTAGCGTTAGTTCAGGAGTAAGTATTATTTGTTTATGAAATAGCGTTGTTATGAAATTTTGGATCTTATACCATACTTTTCTGATTTTGTTGCAGGACCAGAATATGTGGACCAAGTAGCCCCGGGATTTTCCGCATCTGCAGCATAGAGGTGAGTATTTTTTTGGGGTTCCATTTTGCCAATAGTGTTGGCGTTCTATAATATCTTAATGATATTTTTTTTGCGGTTTTCCAATGTTGTGAGCAATTTGATAATTGGAATGGTAGGATTGCTTCTGACCGTTGTTCTTCTTGAAATGTTTTCACCAAGTCTTCCTCCCATCTTAGGAACGGTTTTATTTTGGTCATTTTGTTTTTATTATTTAGCATGGTGTAGAAGGTGGTGATTCCTTTTGGTGGTATCTTGGATATTACAAACTGTAGCTCTATAGATTCCGTTGATGTTTTCTATTTTGCTTTGGAAACAGAGAGATAGGATATTGCTTGGATATGTTTGTAGTGGTCTTTCTGGTTGAGATGGTATTTTCTTTGTAGTGTTTGGAATGGTATGGTTACTCCTTGTTTGAATAGTTGATCTATTGTTGATAATAAGTTTGTTTTCCATTGGGTTTGATAGTTGGGGATCACCACTTCCAGACTTTCAATTGGAATATAGTCATATAGTGGGGCTAAGATAGTTTGATTTTTGTGTATGGTTCTCCAGTTGGAGATTGATGCTCTGGGGATGATAAATGAATAGTTTGTGTTTTTGTCTCCTAAAAGGATTGCTCCGAGGATTTTTTGTAGGTTTGACATTGAACACATATGTTCCTCTATTTGGCACCACAGTTTGTTGTTTGAGTTGTTGTTCCACCATAATTGTATTTGATCTAGTATAGTAGCTTGGTAATAGTCTTTTAGTATTGGTATTGCCAGACCTCCCATCTTGTGTGGTTTGGCCATGATTTGGTTGTTTATTCTAGCTGTTGTTTGTCCCCAAACAAATTGGGTGATATTTTTTTTGAGCTCTAGAGAAAAAGGAATCTGGTATGGTTATAGGTAAGGATCTGAACATGTATGAGTATTGTGGGAGTATGAGCATTTTGGAAGTCATTATTCTGTCCATTAAAGATAGCATGAGGAATTTCCATTTTTTGGTTTTAGATTCTAGTTTTTCCAGGAGTGTTAGGAAGTTAATTTTGTATAGATCTTCTAGGTTGGCCAAGATTTTGATTCCAAGGTATGTTATTTCATTTGTTTCCCAGTTGAATCTGTATTTGCTGGATAGAAATATTTTTAATGCTCCTGATATGTTAGTGCCTAGTACTTGAGATTTCTTTTCGGTTATTTTGTAGTATGAAATTGAACCAAATTGGAGTATATGATTTTGAATATGGATTAAAGAGGTTATTGGTTTGTTACTATTAGGATGACATCATCTGCAAATAGAGCTATCTTGTGGTTTGTGGTTTTGATTTGGATTCCTTTGATATTTGTATCTGTACGGATTTTTTCAGCTAGGGGTTCCATTGCAAGGGCAAATATTAGTGGGGAAATTGGGCATACTTGTCTGGTTCTGTTGGATATGTTGAAAGGATTTGATAACATGTTTGATATGAATACTATTGCAGAGGGTTTGGAGTAGAGTGCCATTATTGCTTTTTTGAAATTGTTTTGGAGACCAAATTTATCTAGGACATGGTTCAAGTAGGACCAGTTTAGGCGGTCGAAAGCCTTTTCGCCGTCGAGAGTTCTGAACAAAGATGATATATTTTTTTGGTTGGACCAATCTATTAGGTCTATAATTCTCCTTGTGTTGTTGATGGATTGTCTGTTCTTTATGAAGCCCATTTGGTCTTGGTGAATGAGTTGTGGGGGGATGTTGTTAAGTCTAAAATTTTTGAATATATTTTCAGGTCATTGTTTAGTAGGGAGATTAGCCTAAAGTTTCCAATTAGAGTTATGTCTTTTCCTTGTTTTGGGATTGGGATTATTACTGCATTCAGCATTTCTTTGGGGAATGATTGATCTTGTATAGCTTGGTTAAACATGTTTTGTAGGTATGGGTTTAGGAGTGCTATAAAGGTTTTATAATATTCGTTGAAAAATCCATCTTCTCCTGGGGATTTGTTGAGTTTTAGTATTTTTACCACCTTTATTATTTCTTCTTGTGAGATTGGTTTGTCCAAATATTCGTTTTGTTCTGTTGTTGTTGATGGAAGATTTATGGATCCAAGGAAGGATTCTATTAGTTCCGGATTAGGATGGTTGATTTCTTTGGTGTCAGTGAGATTGTATAGGTTTGCGTAAAATATACTGAATTGGTTTGCAATGTCTTGTGGGTTGATACATTTCTTGTTATTTTCAATTATGAATGGAATTCTGGTTTTGGTTGTTTTTTGTTTTAGTCTGTTAGCTAGGTTTCTGTTAGCTCTTCCTCCTTGGGCGTAGAATGTGGCTTTCATCCTTCTAAGCATTCTTTCATATTAGTATAGGTTAGTGGAGTGTAGTTTTTCTCTTGTTTCTTTTAGTTCTTTTTTTATTTGTTATGAAGGATTTTGTTTGTTCAACGTCTCTAGTTTGCCTATTCTTTGTAGAATTTCAAGTTTTTTTCCTTGATACTGTTTTAAAATGAGCTGCTGTGTGGATGCAAACACCTTTATAACTGCCTTGTGGGCATTCCATAGGGTGAGGGGTTAGTTCTGGGGGGCGTTATTTCGAAGTAGTCTTTGATTGCTGTTTGAATTTTGTTTTTTGTTGTTCATTGAGAGTAAGTCGGATTTATTCTTTAGGGTTTTTGTTGATTTGAGTTGAATTCTTCTTCTATGGAGAGGATAATTGGTGCATGGTCTGACCATGTAATGGAAAGTATTTGTATATCTGGTAGTTTCTGTAGTTTACATTTATCCACAAGAAAAATAATCAATCTGGAATAGACATTGTAAGATTGGGAGTAATATGTATACTCTTTATCGTGGGATGGTTGTTTCCAGGGGTCAAATAGATCTTCTGTTATAATTAGGTAGTAGAAAGTGTTGTTTTTGTGGGTGCTGGTAGTATCTAGTTCTGTGGTGATTGTTTTGGTTGAAGTCGCCGCAGATTATGATTGTTTTTTTGGTGGTATTCTTTGACTTTTATTATAATTCTTTTTATAAATTGGTTTGTTTTTTGGTTAAGGTGCCCATACATCTATAAGATTTTACTTACCCGACGAGCGCTCACCCGATGTTTCCTTCGATCCTGCCGGAACCGCTTCTCCCGATCTTACATTCGACCGACATGCGATCGCAAAAGAATGGGATTTTGCGATCGCATGTCGGCTGAATGTAAAATCGGGAGAAGCGGTTCCGGCAGCATCGATGAACATCGCGTGAGCGCTCGGTCGGGTAAGTAAAATCTTATAGATGTATGGCCACCTTTAGGTGCGTATATGTTGGCTATTACTATGTTGTGGTTGTTTATAGAACAAAAGAGGATTATATATCTGCCATTTGGGTCGATTTTTGCTTCGTGTAGTTTGAAGGCGATAGTAGTTTTGTTTATGGCGATAGTAACCCCTCTTTTTTCTTTGTCTAAGATGAGTGAAGATAGATTATTAATGATCTTGTGTTTGGAAGGTGGTTTGAGGATTTCTTTAGATGTGTTTCTTGGATGCAAGCATATCAATTTTGTTGATAGAGTTCTTTCCATCGAGGTAACGTTCTGGAGGAGAGTTCAGACCTCTAACGTTGTAGGATGAATTTTAATAACCATTGGGGTTTATTTTGTTTTGATGTGGAGGTTGTTTCGGTATTATATTAGGGATTGACTGGTAAGGTAGGCAGATTGGATGTGTCGTACCCAGTTTTTGGTGCTGACTGGGAGAGATCGGAGGGAAATGGCTAACTAGGTTTAAGTCGACCAAGATATGAATTGGTATTTTGGGTAGGGAAACGGATAGGTTCAATATTAACATTTCACATAAAAAAACAGAACAAAGTAAAAAGGAAAACAATAAAAACACAACATTTAAGGGTTAATAGAACATTTTTAGTCATCAGATGATAGCTAGGTAGGGGGGCTTGTAGCCACCTGAATTTTTATGTGTGTAATAGGTCTGTTTGTGATGTGTTTTCTAGGTTGTAAATAGATTGATAGGTGTTTGACAGGAATTACAGTTTAGGGTAATTCTTAGGTAATTCTTATATGTGAAGATGTAGCTTTTAAGTTTGAAGCAGAAGCTTAATTTTGATATACGTTTTTGCGTAGAGTTTGGGGTTAGTGTATATTTTTGTTTACTGTAGTGTAGGGAAGTTCTGACCACAGTGGTTGTTAATTAGATCTTGTGGTGTGTTCAGGTCTATTGCTCTATCTTATATTAATAACAAAGAGTAGCTTGTATGTGTTGGGTTTAGATAATAGCCTGAAGTGTTGAGTTTTGAAGTATTGAGGTATACAGGGTAAATGGATAGTAAAGACATGTAAAGTTTGGGTAAGGTAAGTTGGTAGAGTTTCTGGTTGTGAGGATAGTTAAACAGGGATTGTGGGTGGGGGTGGGGTACTACTTTATGGTTTGTGTGGTATATATGTTAACCTTATTATGTGTGGGGTATTTTGCTTAGTTTGATTGTTTTGTGTTGTGTTTTCCCTGTTGATAAAACATATACACAGTATTAAGACATTGTGATATAGTTATCCTGGTTAGGTAAAACATGAAAAGCTTTGTCACAATTATGGTAAAGACATTGTACTATAAAGCATTGTAGAATAATACTTCTACGTACTAATCAAGGTACGGAGTTTTATCATAAACATATAATATATATTTTTCAATATTGACTCTGATGATAGAGTCTGAAGTCTTTGCTTTAAAAAAATAGTTTTCTAGCTTATTTTCAATCAGGAATATTGGTAAACAACTTTTATAGAAACATGTAATCATATACCGTGTAACTTTTTTACATTATTAGATTTATAAGGGGTGTTTCCCCCTTTGGAGACTTATCTGGTTTAAAAGGAGGTGTAACCAGAGTTATGATAATAAAGTCTGAAGTTTTACTAACTGCGAGATGAGTCCATCAGGAGTTCCACTCCTTAGGAATTTCATTACAGTTTTGTGTGTCTTTCACAATTGTGTTTTAAGGGAGTTACCATATATACTCGAGTATAAACCGCGGTTTACAGGTTTAAAAAAGCCTGAAAATCTTACCTCGGTTTATACTCGAGTCAATGTTTCCCCACCTTGTCCGGCGGCCGCGCGATCCGCATCTCGCGTCCACAGCTGCTGCGCATCCGGATGATGTCACTACCGGCGCCGCAAAGTGAGAGGCGCCGGGGTAGCAGTAGACGGGATATCGGGAGCGGGATGCGGATGCGGATCGCGGGCCGCCGGACAAGGTAGGAGGAGAAACATTACATGACACTTACATTGGCAATACAATAAATAAAGAGTAAACCTTCTTTATTGTGCATACTGTATGCACAAATAAAGGAGGATTTACCCCTATTTGCAAGTATTTGCCACTTAAGATGTTTGACAACTCCCGCATGCTTTATTGCTGGGAGTTGTAGTTTTCAACAACATCTTAAGTGGCCAATACTTGCAATAGGGGAAATCCTCCTATATTTGTGCATACAGTATGCACAAAAAGAAGGTTTTACTCTTATTTGTAAGTATTTGCAACTTTAAGATGTTTGATTGAAAACTACAACTCCCAGCAATTAAAGCATGTGGGAGTTGAGTTTCCAAACATCTTTAGTGGCAAATACTACCCCATCATTTTATACTGGGTCAGTGTGGCTTTCCCGACTTCTTTTTCCTAAAACTAGGTACCTCGGTTTATACTCGGGACGGTTTATACTCGAGTATATACGGTAGGTATTTTCAGTTCCCATTCTTGACACTTTTGGATGGCTTCTGTTGGAGTATTCAGATCATATACTTTGTCTTCTTTTGTAGTTATCAGACGTACTGGGAAGCCCCATTTATAGTTTATTGAATTAAATCTAAGGATTTCTGTTGCAGTTTGGAACAGTCTCCTTGCTTGCATAGTTGACTGGGATAGATCAGCGTAGTATTGTAAGTGAGAAAATTTAGTTGGAAGATTATGTTTGTTTCTTGTAGCAGACATAAATATCTCTTTGGTTTGATAGAAATGAAATCTTGTGATCACATCTCTAGGTGCAGTTGGGGGAGCATTTTTCGGTTTGTCTGTGTGATCTATCTAGGGTTCATTAAAATTTTGGCACACCTGGTATTATTTCCTCTAACAGACTGTCCATGTATTGGTTTAGTTCCGAGTTCTTAATAGTTTCTGGGAAGCCTCTTATTTTGATATTTTTTCTTCGTGACCTTCTAGGTCCGAGATTTTATTTTTAATTGAATTGACTGTGTCATCCAAGTTATTGTGTGCGTCTACAAGTTCGTTAAAAGAGGTGGTAAAATCCGCCATTTTATTCTCTATGTGGGAAGTTCTTTCAGCAATTTCCCTTATATCTTTTTTAATGGAGTTAACCATTTCTGTGACGTCTGCCTTAAATGCTTTATGTTGGGAAATTAGCATTTCCTTTAATATGGTCTCCGATACTGGAATGTTAGTGGTAGGGAAATTATGTAAGGAATTTCTGTATTGGTTTTGGTGTTTATTTCATCCTTTGTTTTCCCTTACTTGTTTGTTTTGTTAGGATCCCTCTGGGATTGAGGGGATCCCCCTTCTCCTGGTAAGTATCGGAGTCTCTAGTGAGGTCATATATAGGGTTTTAATGTGTAGAAGTACTGCTGTGCGATTCTGCGTCTGAATCAACTTTTCCTTCTATTTTTATGTTTGTTTCCTCGTGCAAGTGCGGACTCGCTGTATCCCTATGGGCGCCGCCTTCTTGGATTTCCTCGCGGGAACCGGAGCTGCCAGAGAAGAAGTGGGTAAGTTTCTTCGTTTTTGTCTTAGGTGTCGTGAATTTATTCCTTCCCATGTCTGGGGTGTTTGTGTGGATCGCTGGAGAGATCTGGACCCGTTTTGTCGAGGTAAGTTGCTTTATTTCAGGTAGCTGTGCAGGAACTAAGCAGACATGTGGCTGTCCTCTAGGCTGGCCGGCCACGCCCCCTGGTAAACTGTCTATATATTAAGGGTGCACCCGTACTAGAAAGAAAAAGTTACAAAAAATTACAATTACTATATTTAGCTGAAACTGTGTAAAAAATTTACTTTGTTGTTTAAATGATGAAATGCTAATATATGACTAATTGGTGGTGAGTACTACCCCTTGAATACTATGTATATGTTAAACAGACTTGCTCCTTTAACTTAGTAAATATCTAACCGGACTTAGATATTCAGTTAGATCAACATGACAAAGTTTAGTTTTTGAAGATGTTTCGCTGACTTGTAGAAGAATCTGTTGGCAATAAAGTACCCTGGAAAGTCCCAATTAGGGACTACTTAATTGCACAGATTCTTGTACAAAATATACCATTCTTGTATAAGATATACCATGACCTGGGTGAATGAATATTACAGATATACCGTGACCTGAATGAATGAATATTACAGATATACCATGACCTGGATGAATGAATATTACAGATATACCATGACCTGGATGAATGAATATTACAGATATACCATGACCTGGATGGATGAATATTACAGATATGCCATGACCTGGATGGATGAATATTACAGATATACCATGAACTGGATGGATGAATATTACAGATATACCGTGACCTGGATGGATGAATATTACAGATATGCCATGACCTGGATGGATGAATATTACAGATATACCGTGACCTGGATGCCCATCACAGAACCATTTCCTATACAGACCCCCACTCACACTGTCTGTTCCTCCCACCTTTAAAACCTTCTCTGCTAGTGTCCCCTAGTGTCCCTGTCCGTTACCCTGTACCCATCACGAACCATCTCCTATACAAGACCCGGGACCCACTCACCAGCTGCAATCCCACCTTAACCTTCCTCTCTAGTGTCCCCATATGTCCCTGTACGTACCCTTGTACCGCATCACAGAACCATTCTCTATACAGACCTCACCCCTTCCTCCCACCCTGTTCTTCCTCCCAACCTTATAAACCTTTCTCTCTAGGTCCCCAGATGTCCCTGCCCGAGGTACCCTGATGCCCCACAACCCCTCTCATACAGACCCCCCGACCCCACTCACTGCTTCTTCTCCACCTTATACCTTTCTCTCTAGTGTCCCGCAGATGGGGGGGTCCCTGTCCGTACCCTGTACCCATCACAGAACCATCTCCCTATACGAGACCCCCACTCCAAACTGCTCTCCCACCTTAAACCTATCTCTCTATAGTGTCCCATATGTCCTGTCCGTACCCTGTAACCCATCACAACCATCTCTATATCTCAGCCCCCCACTGCAACCACTTCCTCCACCTTAACTTTCTCCTAGTGTCCCCATATGTCTCCTGCTGTAACCCTGTACCCATCACAAACCATATCCTATACAACCCCACACCCCTCACCTGCTTCTCCCACCTTAAAATCTCTCTCTCTAGTGTCCATAGTCCCTGTCGTACCCTTGTACCACTCACAGACCATCTCCTAAAGAAGACCCCCCATCCACACTGCTGTTCCCTACCACTTCAGTAACCTTTCTCTCTAGTGTCCCATATGTCCCTTCTGTACCCTGTACACATCACCAGAACCATCTTCCTATACAGACCCCCCCAGGTGGAGGAACAACGCTTCCTCCCCACCTTATAACCTCTCTCTCTAGTGTCCCCATTTGTCCCTTCCGTGACCCTGTACCCATCAAGAACCATCTCCTATACAGGACCCCTTCCCACTGCTCCTCCCACCCTTATAACTTCTCTCTAGTTGTCCCACATGTCCATGTCCGTACCCTGTACCCATCACAGAACCCATCTCCTTACAGACCCCACTACCTCTCCTCTCAACCTATACAGGAATCGGTCTAGGGTCAGAATAAGCCGGTCCTATGTACCTCACAGAAACCGATCGATACGAGACCCCTGCCATCACCAGGGAGGAAAAGAGATTTTCACCTTACCGTTCTAGCTACTAGGTGTGCCCTTATGTGATATCCTCCTAACCGGTGCAATAGTAAATCCCGTGTACCAACCAGCACGAACCATTCCTTACAGACCCCCACTCACACTGCTTCCTCCACCTTAAACCTTCTCTCTAGTGTCCGCCATCCTATGTCCTCGTTTAGGGCCGTACCCTGAGTACTGAGCCAATGCGAACATGACCAGAAAAAGATGCTGGTACGTGATCACAGAACCAGCGCCAACTCACAAGGAAAGAGAAACTGCCTTCCTCCTCCCCTTATACCTTCTCTCTAGTGTCCCATATGTTCGCGTGTCTACCCTTTCCATCACAAACCATTCTCCTATACACCCCACTCACCATGCTTCCTGCCTCCACCTTAAAACCCTTTCTCTCTAGTGTCCCCAGTATGCCCTGTCCCGTACCCGTACCCATCACAGCACCATTCTCCTATACAGACCCCCCACTCACGGACTGGGGGCGTTCCTCCCACCTTATACTCCTTCTCTCTAGTGTCCCCAATTCCCTGTCACGTACCCTGTACCCATCACAGAGAACCACTCCTTACAGACCCCCTCCCAATGCTTCCTCCATCCTATACCTACTCTCATAGTGTCCCATAATGTCCTTTCCGTACCCTGGTCCCATCAACAGAACCATCTCCTATACAGACCCCCACTCACACGGCTCCTACCACCTTAAACTTTCTCTCTAGTGCCCCCATATGTTCCGCCTGTCTACCCTGTACCCACACAAACCATCTCCTATACAGACCCCCGCACTCACTGCTTCCTCACCCTTATAACTTTCTCTCTAGTGTCCCCATAGTCCTGTCCGTACCCTGTACCCATCACAGAACCATCTCGTATACAGACCCCACACTCACACTGCTATCCCCACCCTTAAAACCTTTCTCTCTAGATGTCCCAATATGTCCTGTCGTACCCTGTACCCATCACAAACCTCATCCTTTACAGACCCCCACTCACACTGCTGTTCACTCCCACCTTAAACCTTTCTCTCTAGTGTCCCCCTATGTTCCTCTGTCGTACCCTTTCCCCATCACAGAACCATCTCCTATAACAGGACCCCCTACCACTGCTTTCCCTCCACTTATTACTTTCGCTTAGTGTCCCCAAGTGTCCCTGTGTACCCTGTACCCATCACAGAACCTTCCTATACATACCCCCAACCTACACACACGCTCTCCACCTTTACTTTCTTCTAGTGTCCCCATATGTCCCTGTTCCGTACACCCTGTACACCATAAACAGCCATCTCCTTAACAGACCCCCACGTTGCACACGCTTCCTCCCACCTAACATAAACTCTCTCTATGTCCCCTATTGTTTCTAGACCTGTAACCACTGTCCCATCACAAACATCTCCTATACAGAGACCCCCCCACTCCACACGCTGTCCTCCACCTTAAAGCTTGTCATCTCTAGTGTTCCCCATATGGTCCCTGTCCGTACAACCTGTACCCATCACAGAGTACCATCTCCTATACAAGACCCCCCACTCATCAACTGCTCGTCCCTCGACTTCCACCTTAACAGCTTTCTTTAGTGTCCCATATGCGGACCTGGGTCGTACAAACCCATAACGTTCCCATCAAGAAACCATTTCGTCGATAACACACCCCGCACTACACCACTAGCGTGGAATCTCCCACCTTAAACCTATTTTCTCTAGTGGTCCCATAGTCCCCTTCCCTACCCTGTACCATCACAAACCATCTCCTATACAGACCCCCCACACAAGGCTGGAAAAGGAAATCGCAACACAGAACTAAGGCACCTAACAACGCGTTAGTCATCAGAGCATCTAGGAGTCCATATGTCCCTTCAAGTTGGACCGCTACGTACCCATCACGAACCCATCATACCTTCACCAAAACAGCAATCAGAAAGACACCTACCACTGCTTCTCCCTACCTTATAAACCTTTAGCATCATAAGTGTCCCCATATGTACTGTCCATACCCTAGTACTCCCATACAGAAACCATCTACACTTAATACACAACAACCACCCTCACACTAGCTTCCTCCCACCTTATACCAAATTTCTGCTACTAGTGTCTCCCAATATAGTCCCTGTCCGTGACCCTGTACCACTCACAGTAAACCAGTCTTCCTATAACAGGACCCCAACTAACACGAAAAAAAACTGAGCTTCTGGCCCACCTATATAACAGCCTAATCTCACACTCATATGGTCCGCATATGTCCCTGTCCGTACCCGTACCCACCACAGAAGACCATCTCCTATACAGACCCCCACTCAAACTGCTTGCCTCCCCTTAACCTTTCTCTCTGAGTGTCCCCATTTGTCCCTGTCCCGTACCCTTTACCCATCACACGAACCACTCCTATACAACCCAAAAGCGAAACCCACTCCACTGCTTCTACCCCCCTAACCTTCCTCGATTGTCCCCATATGTTCCTGCCGTACCCTGTGCCCATCACCTCCTCAGAACCATCTCCATGACAGACCCCCCACTCACACTGCTTCACTCCCACCTTATACCTTTCTCTACTAGTTCCCATATTGTCCCGTCCGACCCTGTACCCTCACAGAACCATCTCCTATACAGAACCCCACACTAACACTGCTTTCCTCCCACCTAAACCTCTATCTTCTAGTGTCCCCCTATGTCCCTGCCGTACCCTCTAGCCCTCACGACCATGATCAGTACAGACCCCCCACCTGCACCACGCTTCCTCCCACCTTAAACGCTTCTCTCTCTACGTGTCCCATTATGTCCCTGTCCGAACCGTGTACCATCACAAGACCTCTCCTATACGAGACCCCCCACTCAACACTGGCTTCCTCCACCTTTAGCCTTTCTCTCTAGTGTCCCTTGTCCCTGTCCTACCCTGTACCCATCACAACAACACGGTCATCTCTGATAGAAGAGAACCACTCACCTGCCATACATCCTCCCATCCTGATAATCGCCCGCTCTTCTCCCTTATACTTTGTGTCCCAATATGTCCCTGTCTGTACCCTGTACCCGATTACAGAACCATCTCTATACGAGCCCCCCACTATCGCACACTCTGATTTCCTCCCACCCTAAACCTTTCTCTCTAGTGTACCCCATATGTCCCTGTCCGACTACCCTGATCACGCACTCAGACGAACATGTCCTTACCATCCCCTTGCCCACCGTGCGGTCAACTCTCGCTCCCACCGTTAAAAGCTTTCTCTCGTGTCCCCATATGTACCCTGTCCGTACCCTGTAACCACTAATGAACCAGTCTTATACAGACACCCCTCACCCCCAACTGCTAGTACATCCTCCCCCGTATACCTCTTCCTTAGTGTCCCATTGTCCCATGGTCTGTCCGTTACCCTGACATCCATCACAGACACCATTCTCCTAAACGACCCCCCACTCACACGCTATCCTCCCACCAGATTAAAACCTATCCTCCTAGTTGTCCCCAATATGTCGCCCTTCCTGACCCTGTATCCCATACAGAACCATTCTCCTTTACAGACCCCCACTCACACGCTTCCTCCCAACCTTATACCTTTCTCTCTCGTGTCCCCAATGACCCTGTAATACCTGTTACCCATCACAGAAAATCTCACTATACAGACCCCTTACCCACGGCTTCCGCCCACCTCTAAACCTTCTCTCTCATAGTGTCCCATATGTCCCTGTCCGTACCTGTACCATAACAGAACCATCTCCTATACAGACCCCCACTTCACACTGAATCCTCCACCTTAAACCTTTCTCTAGTGTCCCTATGTCCCTGTCCGTACCCTGTACCCATCACAGAACCATCTCATATACAGACCCCCACTCACACGCTTCCCCCACCCTTAAAACCTTTCTCTCTAGGTCCCAATAGGTTCATGCCTTGTACCCTGTGCCAATCACAAAACCATCTCCTATACAGTACCCCCCACTCACACTGCTGCCTCCATCCTTCTACCTTTCTCTCTAGTGTCCCATATGGTCCCTGTCCGTACATGTACCCATCACAGAACCATCTCTATACAGACCCCACACTCACCACTGCTTTATCACACCTTAACCTTCTCCTGGGTCCCATAGGTCACTGTCAGTAACCCTGTACCCATCACGAAACCATGGCTATACCGACCCCACACTTGCACCGTTCCTCCACCCTTAAAACATTTCTCCTAGTGTCCCCATGTGTTCATGACTGTACCCTGTACCCAGTCCACCCCAAACCATCTCATCTACAGACCACCACTCACACTGCTTCCTCCACCTTAAAGCTTTTCTCTCTAGGTCCAATAGTGTCCCTGTTGTCAGTACCCTGTACCCATCACAGAACCATTTCCTATACAGACCCACCCACTTCAACTGCTTCCTATCCACCATAAAGCTTTCTCTCTAGTGTCCCTATGTCCCTGTATGTACCCTGTACCCATCCAGAAACCATTCCTATACAGACCCCACACTTGCACCGTCGTACTCCCACCTAAACCTTTTATTCTAGTGTCCCCATTTGTCCTGTCCGTACCCTGTACCCCCTCAGAAAAACCATCTCCTATTACAGACCCCATTCCACTGCTTCCTCCCACCGTAAACCTTCTCTCTAGTGTCCCACATGTCCTGTCCGTTTACCCGGTTACCCATCACAGACCAATCTCATATACAGACCACCACTTCACCCACTGCTTCCTCCCCCACCTTATACCTTCTCTATAGTGTCCCCAATGGCCCTGTTACTTGCGCTCGTACCTGTACACATCACAGAACCATCGTCCTTTACAGACCCCCCAACTCACACGCTTCCTCCCACCTTAAACCTATCTCTCTAGTGTCCCCCATATGTCCCTTTCCTCCCCTGTACCATCACAGAACATCTCCTTTACAGACCCCACTCACCACTGCTTCCTACCACCTTATACTTGGCTCTCTAGTGTCCCATAGTCCCTGTCATACCCTGTTACCCATCACAGAAACCATCTCCTATCCGACCCCATTTCCCACTGCTTCCTCACACCTAAACCTTTCTCTATAGTGGCCCCATATGTCCCGGTCCGTTACCCTGTTGGTACCCATCACAGATCCAATCTCCTATACAGACCCCCATCACAATGCTTCCTCCACCTTATACCTTTCTCGATAGTTTCCCCATATGTCCTGGTCCGTACCCGGTACCCAGTCACAGAACCATCTCTCTTAAAGACCCACACTCACACTTGCTTCCCCCACCTTAAACCTATCTCTATAGTGTCCCCATATGTACCTTTTCCTACCCTGTAACCCATCACAGACCATCTCCTTTACAGACCCCCACTCACACTGCTTCCTCCCACTTGATACCTTCTCTCTAGGTCCCCATATGTCCCTGTACGTACCCTGTACCATAAGAACCCATCTCCTATACCGACCCCCCACTCACACTGATTCCTCCCACCCTGATTACCTTTCTCTATAGTGTCCCACATATGGCCCTGTTCCGTACCTGTACCCATCACCGAACCATCTCCTTTTACAGACCCCCCACACCACTGCATGCATCCACTTAAGACCTTTCTCTCAGTGTCCCCATATGTCCCTGTCTACCCTGTAACCCATCACAGAACCATTCTCCTATACAGACCCCCAGTAACACTGGTTCCTCCCACCTTAAACCTTTTCTCTTAGTGTTCCCCATCTGTTCCTGCCGCGTACCCTGTTACCCATCACAAACCATCTCCTTATCAGACCCCCCACTCACAAATGCTTTCATCACTTATACCTTCTCTCTAGTTGTCCCCATATGTCCCTGTCCGGACCCTGTAACCCCATCACAAGAACCATTCCTATACAGACCCCACCTACATGCTTTCTCCCACCTTAAACTTTCTATGCTAGTGTCCATATGGCCCCTGTCCTACCCGGTTACCCATCACAGAACCATTTTCAGATACAGACCCCCCACTGCACCGCTCTCCCACCTTAAACCTTCTCTCTAGTGTCCCCCTTTGTTCCTGCTGTCCCCTGTACTCATCACAAAACCAATCTCCATATAGACCCCCCACTCACACTGGCTTCATCCACCTTAAAGCTTTCTCTCTAGTTGTCCCATATGTCCCTGTCCGTACCCTGTACCCATCAACAGAACCATCTTCCTATACAGTCCCCCACACTCCACACTGCTTCCTCCACCTTAAAGCATTTCTTCTAGTGTTCCATAGTTCCCTGTCCGTGTACCCATGATACCCATCACATAAACCATTCCTATACAGACCGCCACTCACACTGCTTCCTCCCACCTTAAACCTATGTCTCTAGTGTTCCCATATGTCCCTTTCCCTACACGTTACCCATCACAGAAACATATCTATACAGCCCCACCACTCACACTGATTCCTCCAACCCTAACCTTTATCTCTAGGGTCCCATTGTCCCTGTCAGTACCTGTACCCACACGAACCATCTCCTTACAGACCCACACTCACACTGCTTCCTCCCACCTTATACCTTTCTCTCTCGTGTTCCCATTGTCCCGGTCCGTACCCTGTACCCATCACAGAACCATCTCCTATACAGAACCCCACTCACACTGCTTCTCACCGTATACATTTCTCTCTAGGTCCCCATATGTCCCTGTCCGTACCCTGTTACCCATCACAGAACCATCTCCTATTACAGACCCACACTCACATGACTTCCTCACTTATAACTTTCCTCTAGTGTCCCCATATGTCTATGTCGTACCATTACCCATCACAGAACCTCTCCTATTTGTTTTTTTTACAGACCCCCACCACTCACACTGCTTCCTCCCACCTTATACCTTTCTCTCTAGTGTCCCATTGTCCCTGTCCGTACCCTGTACCCATCACAGAACCATTCTCCTCTACAGACCCCCTCACACTGCTTACTCCCCCACCTTAAAACCTTCTCTCTAGTGTTCCCATTTGTCCCTGTCCGTACCCTGTACATAGCACAGAACCATCTCCTATACAGACCCCCACTCACACTGGATTCCTCCCACATTTACCTTTCTCGCTAGTGTCCATTTGTCCCGGTCCGTACCATGTAACCATAAAAGAACCATCTCCTATACAGACCCCAAATGCCACACTGCTCCTCCCACCTTAAACCTTTCTTGCTAGTGTCCCATATGTTCCGCTGTACCTCTGCTCATCACAGAACCAGATCATGTACAGGACCCCCACCACACACTGCTTCCTCCACCTTAAACTCTCTCTCTAGTGTCCCCATATGTCCCTGTCCGTACCCTGTACCCATCACAGATCCATCTCCTATACCGAACCCCCAATTACCACTGCTTCCTCCACATTTAACCTTGCTCTCTAGCTGTCCCCCATATTGTCCCTGTCGTACCTGTACCATCACAGAAAGAACCATCGCCTATACCGACCCCACTCACACTGCTTCCTCCACCTTATCCTTTCTCTCTAGTGTCCCCATATGTCCTGTCCGTACCATGTACCCATTACAGCACCAGCTCCTATTACATACCCCCCACCACCACTGCTTTCTCCCACCTTAAACCTTTATCTCTAGTGTCCCCATAGTCATGTCGTACCCTGTACCCATTACAGAACCATCTTCCTATAAAGACCCCCAAACACACACTTCCTCAACCTCTTAAAACCTTTCTCTCTAGTGTCCATATGTCCCTGTCCGTACCTGCTACCCATCACAGGAACCATCTCCTATACAGACCCCCACTACACTGCTTTCCTCCCCGCCTTAAACCTTCTCTCTAGTGTCCCCCTATGTCCCTGTCCGTACCGGCATACCCATCACAGAACATCTCCTATACAGACCCCACATCAACTGCTTCCTCCCACCTTAAACATTCTCTCTGAGTGTCCCATAGTCACTTGTCCGTACCTGTACCCATTACAGACCATTATCCTATACGACCCCACTCGCACACTGATTACTCACACCTTAAACCTGTCTCTCTAGGTGTCCCCATATGTCCCGGTCCGTACCCGGTACCATAACAGAAACATCTCGGACAGACCCCACTCCCACTGATTCTCCCACCTTATACCTTTCTTAGTGTCCCATATGTCCCTGGCCGTAACCTTGTACCCATCCACAGAACCATCTCTTCCTATACAGACCCCTCACACTAGCCTCCTCGATCCTCAAACCTTTTCTCTCTAGTGTTCCAGATGGCCCTGTCTGTACCCTGTACCCATCCCAGAAACAGCTCCGTACAGACCCCACTCGTACTGCTTCCCTCACCTTTTATGGCGTCGCTTCCTTCCCTGGAATTCTATCCCCTCTGTCGTTCATCAAAAACCTCAATTAGCAGGTTCTAATCTATCCGTAAATACTACCATCCTCTTTGCACTGGCACAGTCCACGCGCACTTATACCCCATTCCATTGTATCTATATGTAGCTCACCTAACTAGATTTGTAACTCACGGGACAGGGGACCTCATTTTCTCTGTGGCAAGCTCTAGCATTTATATTTAATAAATTTAGTATAGTGTATAGTATTGAACTATCCTATGTATGTATCACCCTTGTATGACTTTTTTGTATTTTGTTTCTGTACAGCGCTGACGTACCCCAATGTGAAAACATGGCAAATAGTCTGATATTATGTGCATTGCATGCTTACGTTCTAGTGTGGTCCATCTTCATACCTATTGGAACAGCGTGATTGACATAATCGAGTATGGGTCAACACCATTACGTCGTATGTGCGTTTACAATAATCTAACTCTAAGTCCAAAATGCTTGTGAAGGTTCTAATTCATCCAGGCATGGTATATATGTAATATTCATCCCATCCAGGTTCAGGGGTGGGGGGGTATATCTGTGAATATCATTCATCAGGTCACGGTATATCTGTAATATTCATCATCCAGGTCATGTGTATATCTGCTAATATCCTGTCATCCAGGTCACGGTATATCTGTAAATTCATTTATCTAGTCATGTGTATATCTGTACATCTTATCCATCCAGGTCACAGTAATCTGTAATGATTCATCCATCCGGCATGGTATATACTGTATATCATCCATCCCGGTCGCGGTTATCTGTCTATAGTCTCCATTCCAGGTCACGTTATATCTGTAATATTCATTCCATCCAGGTCATGGTATATCTGTAATAATCATTCAGTCCAGGTCACTGGTATATCTGTAATATTCATTCCTCCAGGTCATAGAATATCTGTATATTCATCCATCCAGGTCATGGTATATTTGTAATATTCATTCATCCAGGTCATGGTATATCAGTAATTCATCCTCCATCGCAGGTCCGGTATATCTGACATAATCTACATCCAGGTCATGGTATTACCTGTAATATTCATCATCCATGGTAAGGTATATCTGTAACTAGTCACCCATCCAGGTCATGGTTTATCTGTAATATTCATCCATCCAGGTCATGGCATATCTGTAATATTCATCCAGCCAGGTCACGGTATACCTGTATATTCATCCATCTCCAGGTCATGGTATACTCTTATATCATCCATCCAGGTCACGGTAGATCTGTAATATTCATCCATCAGTGTCACGGGTAATCTGTAATATTCATTCAACCAGGTCAGGTAGAGTGTAAGATGATCCAATATAG